>OX393584.1:31474199-31845954 GCA_947652605.1 Elmis aenea | reverse complement strand
TGGGGGTACCTGAAAGGAAAAGTCTACGCTAATAAACCAACAACAATTCCAATGCTTCAGGACAATATTCGACATGAAATTGCGGAAATAACACGCGAAACGTGCGAGAATGTCATGAAAAATATGATTAAAAGAACAGGCATTTGTAACGCTGCCAGAGGTGGTCACTTGAGCGATGTCATATTCCATACATAATTGTCATAAGCCTACTGTTGAATAAAAAAATCCAAATTTAAAAAAATGTGATTCATTTCCGGCTTATTCAAAAACAACATCGGCCTGGAACATAATATTCACCCTGCACTATCTCAAAAAATGTGATTTCCTTCCTCGTATTTTCCAAGTTTTCATCTCAAGCCAGGTATATTGATAAGATATGATACGCGTGAAGGCTATCACGTGTGCCAAGACAAAAAAAGTCGAGGGCCGCTGCATTAAGCGATAACCTTCAAGCAACTCACTAATTAAAAGATATTAAAGTTCGCAATGTATTATTTAAAATAAGTACAATAACACCTGACCATTAAAATAATTAAACGGAAAGCATCACACCACTTAACGTAGCGTTACGTTCAGACTGCAATGGCAGATAATGTTGTGACTCCCAACGTATTTTTCTTTAGTTTTTAAGAATTACAAAATAAAGTATGTAATAATCGTTTCGCCGAGTGGCAAAAGAAAACAACAATATGTATTATATCAGCACGAACTAGAACAACTTTAGGTAACTCCATGCAGTCCATGGTATAAAAATTAACATAACGACCAGTGATTTCATGGATTTATATTTAGCACAAGTCGTTGTCTTTCGGCAGATTTAATACGAAAGTTATTTTAAATGAAAATGTATTTTCCCTTACTTAAAATAATTTCATTGTATTGAAATTTGTTAGACGTTATTTTGCCATTATTGCCAATTTTATAAGTCGAGTGACGTCATTGACACCTGCATCGTATAACACAGGATAACCCCCCAGCAGTTAGACATATTTTTCTACGTTTTCTAACCCTAAGATACTGTTTTCGACAGTTCTATTTAACAGAAAGCTTAGGTAATTTAATTGTCTATTAAAATAAATAAAATAGCCTCTTTTAAAAACAAGTTATTGCTTTAAATTCGGCTATTTTTGACGATGCTACATTTGAATCAACAAAATTCTGATAATACAGCCGTATTACACCCATCTCACGATTTCGCTTTACCGATTACAGTTTAATTGAAATGCTATAAGATAAAAGCAGCAGAAAGCAGACAAACACCAGAAAAACTAAGCTGTTATGAGTAATTACATACAGTGTGTCCAAAAGGAATGGAATATGCTATATATCTCAGTAAATATCCACTTTACGGAAAAATGTTTTGTATAAAAGTTGTTTGGTACCTACTTAGGCTAGGCGCGCACTTGCGATTTTCGGTCGCGCGATCATTTAGTCGCACAAATAGAACTCATGGTTTTAAGTGCAGTTGCGCTTTTAAATCGCTGCGATTATTTAGTCGCATGTGAGCGCAACTGCATTTAAAACCATGAGCTCTATTTGTGCGACTAAATAATCGCGCGATAGAAAATCGCATGTGCGCGCCTAGCCTTAGTTTTCCACCATAAGCCACAATTTAAAATTTTTTTTTTTTCGAATAACAAAAGCGCAACGAAAAAGAATTAAATTTTTTTAAATGACAATGTACCCCTCATTTGATAGAGGTTTGTTTTTCTCTTTTCAATGATACAAAACTTTAGTACCCTTACTTAAACAACTGTTTGAGAAAAACGCAAAAATTATTTTAATTGATTAGTATTTAATATTTATTTGTTATTTCTAACAAAAACATAAGAACTATTTTTTTTTGACGAAATCTACAATACGTGTTCAAACTGTGAACCATTTACAGCTTGGCAATGATAAACTCGGTTTTTAAACCCGTTATAACATTCCCAACCATTTCAGGTGTAATTTCTCTAATACAATCTTTTAAATTTTCGATATTCTCCGGCCTCTTAGCTTAGCATAAACTTAATTTTTAAGGTGACCCCATTATTGAAAAGAAAAAAAAATCTAACAAATGAGTGTAATGTAGGGGTATCTTGCCACTTAAAAAAATTCTATTGTTTTTCATTGCGTGTTTGTTATTATGAAAAAAATATTTAAATTTTTTCTTATGATGGAAAACTAAGTACCAAACAACTTTTCTTCAAAATATTTTTCCCTAAAGTAGATATTTACTGAGATATATAGCATATTCCATTCCTTTTGAACACACTGTACATGTACCTATATAAAATATAAATGCATGTCACTATGTAAAGAACCAAACTAAAAGTAGAGCTGAAAACAACTAAAATTATTGTACTTAAATAACGGTAGTTAATATTTATAATATTTTTTTAAAAAACACCCATGTACTCAGTGTTACCGACATTTTTTCTAAATATCTAAAACATTAAAATCTCACTTTTTAAACGCTAGATAACAGGTTACGTTTATAATAGCAAAACTTTAACGAATAAATAGATTATCATTTACAAATTTCCAATAATCCCATTGAGTGCAGCGCGTGGGATTCTCCAGTTCGCGATAAAACCTACGACAGTGAGAGAATGCTTGATAGGACAGACAGACAGACATTCTCTGCTTGATAGCTTTTTTGCCTGAAGTACTTCACTGAATTAACTTACAAGGCAATTCCTACTTCAGTACAAATCACCACTGTTGTTATTAAAATAAACAGACATGAGTAGGTAATGAGTGATTAAATTTTTTGAATATAGGCGGTGTTATCCGTGTATTCAACAAATTCACCGAAACACAATCACGACACGAGTTTGATTCACTTGCCTGTCTATTTTATCCAAACCCGTCGAGTGTTGGAGGATAGTTTGTTGCTTGTTCATTTCGACCACGCATTGTGTACCCAATTCAAGCTCTGCAACAGATTTTTAACATAAATTAAACTGGGGGATGTCTCTCGTACCACAATATTCATCTAAACATTACAATAAATCCCCATACATTTGGTAAAAGACGAAACCTCAATAGCCTTGTCTTGACATTTGCTGACCTTACATTTTTAACAAAAGCTATTTGCTAAATCACCGAATTTTTGGCTGCTACTTAACGATGGTTAATTGTACAAATTATTTATGTATTAATGTACAAAAACCTGATATCAAATCATTAACGGTAAGTACGTACGTACTGTCAGAAGATTTTATTATTAAAATTTGTTGCTATGTAAGCCAGAATTTTTTCAAAAATTAATTTACAATGGCTAATCAGCAACAAACAAGTCAACTTTTGAGAATAAGAATTATCTTGCCTACCTCTTCTGTTGAAAGGACGGACCCTGACAGCTACTTTTATTTTATCCGTAGACATTTTTTCCATACAACAAGTAACACCAAAATTATTTACACAATTATCACACGCTCCTTAGGTAAAGGTCCACATATTTATCCATTTTCAAACATAATAAGACCGACACTTCGCTTATCACAAACACAAAACATGAGCGAGTCTCGCCATGTTGGTGATCCGTAATATTGGTTATTGCGCCATGGCAGATGAAACTCGTTTGGACTGCGCAAATTGTTACGGATTACGCTATCTTATTAGAGTTTATCGTTTGCACTGTTCTGAAATTTTACCTGTACAGGTAACTATTGTCCATCCCCACCCTGACCGACTTCACAGCGATTTGGTGTAATTCACGTCAAGAAGTTTTCTGTACAATATTACAGGAAAAAAAAACGTTATTTTTCATTTTTATATAAAAAATATTTTAACTAGTAGCAAAAGTTTGAGACGAAGTTTTTAAATATCCAAATAACAAACAACTATCTTATTCTTAAAACAATTGGGCAGAGTAGGTAAATTCAAAGGATAACAATTTAGATTAGATAATTTATCACTAGATGACGCTCAACTCTAAAATAAAGTAGGGTACCTCTATATAACAGGGTATGACAACGCTTCACAAACCCTCCAAATATCTAATAGCGGCAATGGGATTTGGGATTATATAGGATTTCTTTTAATAATTCAATTTTTAAACGAAATTTGTAGGTAAAAACTCAATTGGCGTGTAGAAATAGATGCAATAATAAGTATAGCAATTAAAAAATGAGTAAAATGAAGGATTAACAATTGTTATTAGCTATTAATATTTAAAAAACGTTTACGGAACGCGTATTTCCATGGTAGGCATGCAACCCATGATACACGAACCCATGATACACGCCGTGTATCATGGGGTGAAGGCATGTAAGGAATAAAACACAAGATGTTATAATAAACGTATTTTTTAATGTCCAATGAGCAACTGAAAAGTATAGGTTCATCAATTTAATTACATATTTTATCACAAAATTACATTATTAATCCCAATCATTGCTATTAAGGTCGATGTAGACCCATAATACAATGCACATTTTCTTAAAAATTAAAAAAATAATTGTATTTAACTTAACTTATGGAATTTACATATGTCAATAACTTACACAACTATCACTAATGTCTTTTAAAGTCTTAGAACACACTTAAACACGCAAGAAAAATATAAAATGTGAATATTCGCCTATGCTCTCCATACAAATTATTTAAAATCTGGAGGTCGCAGCCTAGTCACAAGCGAAACTCGACCGTATATACACCTCAGCCAATAGAAAGTTGTCCTACGCCTGTCCCTACCCTGTTTATAAAGGTACCCAAAAATAAAGTTTTTAAATATAAGAATATGTATTTATCTAAATTTAATTAATGATTTCTAGATGTACGATACATTAAAAAAGTTTAATTTCTTAGGCTTGCAAAATAATCTACAACAGGCGAAGACCTAAAACAAGTACATTATATCCTTCAAATGTTTCCATATGTTTTTTAAAATGTTACTTTGTTTAAATAAGGTAAAATTATAAAGTGTTAGAAAACGATTAACCAAATAATTTCGCACTATTTTATAAAAAGAATTTTACTTTTATAGTGAAAATTATGATGCAGTTTTATCACAGCTGTTCCAATAATTATTTCGGTAATTGAAGAATTAGTTAAATAATTAATAAAGCTAAATATTACTTGTTACTTTTTTAAAGGTAAAATAACTTTGGTATTTTGATATATCATAGCATTTTAAACACTTTTTTTTTTAAATTTCTGTTCTTGGGAGTATTTTTAGTTCCTGACTGGATTATCCAGCTTGTTATCATCGATACTCATAGTCAAGGTAAGGACTTTGCAATCAAATATTTATTGAGAAAATCATGGTTTAAACAGTGTCGATTACCGCTAGTTTAGGCCATCCAACATGCACATCTACCTTATATGTGAACATTAATGTGTGGTTGACGATTCATACTTATTCTATACTTTAACTGTTTTTAATAATGCTGACTGACTGTGATCAAATGTGCTTCAGAACTTCATTTAAGTGTTTTCATTAGCTCGAAAAAAATCAGATTTTCAATACCATGATATAAAACAATATTTCTCCAATTTTTTTACGTAAAATATTGTTCATAATGTGTAGACGTGTACTAAAAGTTTGAATTATTAATATTTTTCTCAAAAAACGACATTTTCTACTTCGAGAAATAAAAAAAAAAACAACAAATAATTTGGGTACAATTTACGCACTCACAAATTATAAGTTTTGTCTATTTAGTTACTAACAAAAGCAACTGTACAAGAGTTTGCAATAATTTTAAATAATAAAGTAGTAGCATATCTAACAAAAATTTAAAAGTTAAAAAAAAAACCATAACTGCCATACTTTTAAACTGTGGCATTTATTAAATACATTATGAATGTATGTGGCAAAGAGGTAAAGGAAAAAAAAACAAAACGATTCACATATGTATATTTGATTTTACTCATGAGGGATTGAAGTAAAAATAAATTGAACAACTTACTTTGTTCTGGAACACTAATATAATCTACATTCTCTAATTCAAACATATTATTAGTGATTAAAATTATCCCTATCCAAACATCACAATTCTTGTTAAACTAGAACAGAGTGTAGATATGTTTTCTTTCTAAAATCATTTAACTATGAGTTCTTTCTCTAAAATTAAAAACATGAGTTTCAACAATTTATAGTGATAGTGGTAGTGGCTATAAATGTTGAAAACCAGTGTTGTAATAAAGTCATAATTGGTGACATTTATAAAACATCTATAAAAGTACTAAACTACTACAGTGACTGTTTTTTTAGCAATGTGGTAGAATAAATCGGGTATCGAAATATAATTTTTCAATTTTATTTAACAACGGAACTATGCTTGGATTAAAACAATAATTTACTGTGAAAACAGGTAACTCAGTTGACTGAGTAAGTTATTAATTTTGGAATGTGTACACATAATACAGCATAATATAGAAATTTTAAAAAAGTTGTGTAAAATCCAGTAAAAATTTACTTCAGTTAAATAAAACCTTTAACACATAAAGTACCACAGTAGGTATAGAAATTTGGCTGTAAAATAGCCTTGTGTATTTCCATCAAAAATATTATAAAGCACACTGTTACACCAGTCTCATAGCTCAAACTCAAACGAAGTTGCATGGCACAACAATGAAGCCACACAGCTTAAAAGTGTGGCATCATGTTATTAGCGTCATGTGGCACTACATGTGTTAATAAATTTGTTTTCATTTAAATTTTATATTCATCAAAAATTACTTGCACATATTTTAAAAATTCTTTTATTTATGTATAGTACTTGAACAGGGTCTACTGAAGCCATATTTGTGATACATTAATACATTTTACATCGCAATTTAATATTAAATGATATGAGAACACAACCCATTGAGTATTAAATTGAAACAGCTAATCAGTCATTAAAAAAACAAACTAAAATAAATATTTTTCAGTAGACTCGGCGTACTAACGTGCAGCTATAAAGCATGCCTTAAGTTTAATTGCAAAGTTTTCAAAAATTTATAGATATATTGTAATACACCAAAAAATGTTAATAATATATAAATTTAACTTGTTTTGTACATTTTATCACACATGCACATTAGTATTAAAATTATTGTCACCATAACTTATGACTAATAGGTACAGTATATGTATCACGTCAGGGGGTTATTGCGTACTCTTACACAGCAAAATATTTCTCTATAAAATTTGAACCTGGTACTCGTATGAAAATATAGATTTATAAGGCACCTTACTTAGATATAAAATCTTATAATACATAACAATGAGTAAAATTGTAACAAAAATATTTAAACATGCATATAGGTATAACTGAAATCCGAGATAAAATTATGATGAAACAGTAGAATACTGAATAGTAAACTTTTTTGAACTTCCATCACTTATGGACAATATACAACAATAAATGTATGTGTAGTACATGAAACACAAAACATTTTTATTAAAAACTTACAGAAGATAGGTTGATTAAACCGATATTGCGTATACATTAGTTTTGTAAAAATGGTAACACCACATACAAGAACACAACAATCGTTGACTCCAACAATAATGTTTTAACATAAATAGATTAACATTAAATGATTGCTTTAACTGTTGGTAGTCTTCGCACACAGCACGGGTTATTAAATATGATAAAAATTTTACCAATTTAATTTTGTTTAACATAAACCAAATTCTAAAAAATAAAAATACTTTTATAATTTTTTTTCAATCCAGTATTAATCAATGTCAACACACTCTGGATTATATCATGCAATCATATCCATATCTAATGTTTCTCCTTCCATGGGGTCGATATGACTGGTAGGAGATGGTAGACGTGGTTCACATAACATTGAGTCGCTCATAGGACCAGGATGGGCGGGAGAAGACAGAAGAGGATCACCTGCAAGAGCATGTGGAGATGACAGCATGGGATCACCATTAACTGCATTCACAGGCTCATCGTCATCCATCAAGTCCTCCATAGCTGATATGCTTAAGGTAGCATCTGTCACTACGTCGGGCATCTATAAGAATAACACAAATTATGTAATCACTTAAATTATCGATATTTATTATCAGTCAATGTAATATCAAGCAAGTTTCTAAATATTAAAATACTCATTTATTTTATAGCATAATATAAAGTTAAAAAAAAAAATGTTCATGTGTTACTCCGCAACTTTGCTCTACCTATAGAAAAACCCGTGCCTGTAAAAATTCAGGTCATTTGGCCAATGCTTAGAGGTCACTAAAACGGTTTGAAATTTAGATTGTTACATAGGACCGCAGGAATGTAATTTAATAAAGGACACAAATTAGTATACTGTTATAACTTGTTAACAATTTTTTCCAAATCATTTTATTATATTGATAACATATAACATTTTACCAATGAAATATTAAGTTTATTTGCAATTTTAACCCCACTGTGAGGCACTCAAAATTGTCTTTTTTGTCAGTCCATTAACATATCAAAATATGATTAATAAGGACCACCCTATAAAGAGCTTATAGGCAAAAAGTAAAGTTACATTTACAGAAAGGAAAGCTACATTTTGATATTTTAGGTTGATTAATAAATTATTAATAGCTTTTTTAAATTGAACAACTTTCAAGTTTTTATTGAAAATAGTTAACTTATACATTATTAGATAAGAAACATAAGTCTTTCAACACCTAAGTCACTATGGAAGTTTTTAAGTGATTTTTTGGGATAAAATGCTACTATAGAATATATTTATATACTGGGTGTAACTGAATTCTGTACACCCTACCCTAAATATCTTTTGCATTGATGCATAGCCGATTTGAGTCCACATTGTCAATTAAAATTTACGAAAACGTTTTCCGACCACTTGTTGACAACACTAAATAAAAAATTAAGTTGAGGTCAAAAAATTATTTGAGGCTACAAAAATTAATCAAAATAATACAGTTCTATTAAAAATTATCTTCTCTTTCTAAAAATGTAAAAATATACAGGGTGTTTCATCTGTTTTCATCGCATTTAAGGAGAAAACCAAACATTAACAAAGTTTAATTTATATTTTACGTTATAAAAACATTCAATGTACTTTTAACATACATATGATACAATTTTGAAACAGTTGACTGAATAAATAAATAAATATCGATTTTGGCTGAAGGATATTTGTAAAAAAATTTAAATTACCGAAAATCAACCAGTTACCTTTCTTGTAGGATCCGGCAGTAATAAAGACGGCATAATATTCGCAGTAGTCGGATGACTTTGGCTTTTAATGTACGAGTTATTATTGTAGCCAGCATTAGAAGCACTTTGCCAGCTAAAATCAGAAATTGGCAATCCATGAGACTCTGCCTGTCTCTCAAGTTCCTGTAATAAATAATACATTACCGATTTGAACATATTATATAGCAACAGTTTAATAAAATAATTTTTACAAGTACTAACCTGTATTCGAAGTTGTAGTCTTCTGTTTATATGTTCTATTTGTTTTTGTTTTGCTTCACTTTGCTTTAATCTTTGGACTTCATTTTTAAGGCACTTGATGTATTCAACGGAAGACTTCAGAATTGTTCCCTTATTTGGCCTAACATCTCTAACAATTTCAAAGTAAGGATCATTGTTTTTTGGTAGAAGAGTTCCCAGTTCTTTGATGCGGTCATTTATATTAAATCTACGCCGACGCTCAACTATAAAACATTTTTTATTAATAAAACTATCATTTGTAAAGCAAGTTATTTAATTTAAAAAGAAACTGTTTTGATTTAGCGCTTATTTAAAACTTTGGTGAACGAACAATGGGCACATGTACTGCTCAAAATATGTAGATTTTTTTCTTCCTTATGTTATTATTAATCTTAGTCTTACTTACACAGGGTGACAATTATCTATCACAGTGTTTCTCAAACGTTTTGCTTTGAGGACCCCTTCAAAAATTAAAAGCTTACAGAGGACTCCAATGAATTGTTTTGTAGACAGTATTGTTGCTTGGCAAATAAATTTGGATGATTTTCTAACGCCATGAAAAGGCTTGTGGGACCCCTGAGGTCCGCGGGCCACACTTTGAGAAACATCGATCTATCACATTACATGGTTAACATTGTTATTACAGGATTCAGAGTGTGGTTTAAATGAACAAAGTTGAGTAATGTTACAAAACACAAATAATTGACATTCAAAACATTAACGCATGGGTCAAATTTCTGAGAAAACTGAAAAATGATGAATATTTTTTATAAAAAATATTTTTTAACCATGAAAGATAGAAACAAGTTGTAAATAAGTAATTTGTAGATAGTTTCTAAAGATTGTGATTAAAGTACGATGTCTTTAAAAGCAGAGTGTGGACACTGAGATACAGACCAAACTTGAATTTTTTTAATGATGACCATAGCTGACTGTAATCTTTTAGAGATTATTTTTTACTGATTTCAATAATACATGGGTTATTACTTGTTGAGCCTCAAATTTGGTGCAATCTGTATTGAATTAACTAAGAATCAACATTAATATTATCATATTGACTTATTTTTTTAAACTAATTTTATTTCCAACTATTTATTACAACAAACAAGAATAAACATACATAAACAGAAAGTTTCAACTACATTGGGTTTTGTGGCTAACTTTGTTGTTATTAGTGCTAGAGTGCTACGGAGTTAAATAATAGGACATTTGGACGGTTCCAAGTTCGCTTTAAATAATACTGATTTTTTCTTAATTTAAAAAAGAAAGAGAGCTACCATTATAAAGTAAAAATACTAAGTAATACATAAAAACATATTGACAATCATTTAAAAACAGGGACCCGAACCACAAAAGAATTTCTAATGGAAATAAAATAAAATTAAACAATGAAACGTATTTCCACTTTCTGCATGTTTTTAAATATTTTTTTTACAAGGAAATGTTTGCGATTATTTTGTATTTTTTGTCTTATTTAATAACTACTGAACAGGGTTTATCAGAAATAGCATAATTTAAATTTGAAAATTATGTCAAATAAAGTAAATAATTTAGCAGCACCCATAATTATAAAGATAGCCATAAAATATTATGCAGAATGGAACATTCTGTAGCTTTATACACGTAAAAAACGAGGTGTAAAGTAAGCAATTTTGCCTAGTTGCTTTGTATCATTGAACGTTAGTATGAGGTTTCCTAAGCTGTGGTTTCTAGAACATTAAAATTATACGTACTCATGTTGTGGTTATCCTTTTTCTGTCTATCTTTCGCAAGAGCATGTAATTCAGCATCACTAAGAAAATGTGGTTCATTTTTTATATTAAGTTCGGTGGTGGTTAAAGATGTATCAGAAGTTTTGAAACTATCAGAAGCTAACGATCCAGATTCCAGAGATAAAAGATCATCTAATAGATCCTCAGGCTGAAAAAATCTTTGTTATACTATTTTTAAATTTTAAATAAACAATGCATTAGAGAAAATGTGTTACATTATTATGAACTTTTTGTGTCGTATAAAAAAAATTGCTCCAAAATTTTATGAGCCGAAAGCGCAAACTATTTTAATACGTGCATATATTAAATGTATACACATTTTCAATGACGCTAGGTTCGCCGAAATGATGTGCTGTGACGTTTACATGCAGCGATCAGATTGAAACAACATTATGGGTTACTGTAAGTGTAAATGTTAATTTTTATGACAAATGCTGTCCAACTCACGAACTCTTTATACTTCTGGCGTGAGTTTATTTTGGCCCTTTAAAATACGATCACTGTACATAAATGTCGCTTTACTATCCAAATCACGAAATTTCAGTAGTTGCGATTTATTAAAAGTTATTTTAATCAATGCCAGTGTCAATTGTACAATATGCACTTTTGTGATAAAAAGGTGTTCCCCATCTTTGTCAGACGTCGCTTTTTTGAATAAAAGTGCTGGTACGGGTGGTCTCAAACAGTCAGTATAAAATACTCGAGGCCAGGGTATAGCCTGGGAAATGGAATTTTTAAAAAACATTAAAACAGCTATGAAAAATATATTTATTCGAAAATGCGACGTCTGACAAAGATGGGGAAAAACATTTTATCACAAAAGTGCATATGTAAAATCGACTGACGCTATAGCGGTTTTCGTGATAAAACCGGAAGTGGCCAAATCCGGAAGTAACTTTAAAAACTTAAATGGAATTATCCGATTTTTATTGCATAATTAGGGAGATATTTGATGAAAAACCACTTTTTATTTGAAACATTGGCCACTTCCGGTTTAATCACGAAAACCGCTAGTTCATGTATCAATTTTGTAATGATGGAACAGCCGACTAAACCGTCCGGTGGACTATCAGAGACTGTGTTGGAACGCGATATTGATACTGCGCAAACTCGTGATCGTTTCTGTACCGTGCAAATCGCTGTTGGAAGAAACCTATAGTCAGCGTTTGTTTAAAATAGAAAACCTATTAACTTTCGTTTATTCGCTGTAAAACGAAATCCGAGTATAAACATGTCTAATTTTATTATGACTTCCACATATTGATTGACGTTCTAATATGGAATCATAAAATATAAAAAGTGATTATCATAATTAACATAAAAATGAATATTATTTTCAAGTATTAAGCAATTCCACAATTTTTGTCAGATTAATTACATAGACATTAACATGTCGCCGCAGTATCTATTAAATTAACAGTATTAGTGCTGCACAAGTATACTTTAATTAGCGACGTGCTCAATATGTAGGTAACACTTAATGAAGATAATATTTTGCACAAATAATACGTCTCCAACACAATTAATTTTATTTGGTTTGTTGCCAACAGATACTGACGCTGAAAATCGATAAGCCGCTAAAACACTGTTGTAACGCAACTACGTAAAGTACAAATAAACGTATAAACAATACAACGTCATAGCATATTGAAGAAAAATAACTGCATTAATAACACAAATTTAATTAAATGCAATGATCATTTTCACAAAACTTGAGAAATAAAATGAACTAGAGAAGCGATTCAAGATTCAATTATAACAATGATTTATTTTAAAAAAAGCACACTATCACAAGTGAAATAACGTGTTAATATTTTTTTTAAAAGTAGAATAACGGCCTAAATTAATCTGTTTTTTAAAATATAAATTTGTTTTGTGTTTCATTTTATCGATTTCGTAAATTTGGGTTAGCTTCAAAAGTGTTTTCGGTTAAACACAGTGTACCCTCGAACTTCGAACGCTTTTTGGTTCGAACAACTTGAAACTCGAACAAATAAGAATAAAATCCGGTTTTGAAACTCGAAATTCGAACGAAGAATCTGTTTTTAAACGTTGTATTTATTTCTTTATGTTATTTTTACTTAATCTTTAATAATAACATTTAATTATTAAAATTAAATATACTTGTTTTATCATTATTCAACCAATATAACCTTTTGAAAAACGCACAAAAAACATTTTTTTCCCTACGAAATATAACTTTAATATTATAATATTCACACCCTAAGCTGTAAAAATTTGTTTACTATTAAGGGGTTCAATTTAAGCAATTTTTGAGTTTTATTGTGGTATTTATCTATTATTAATTACTTTTTGATAATAAATCTGAAATTTGAAATCTCTTAAACTGAAACAACAAAATGCTTGATTTTTCAGAAATAAAAACAATTCGAAAAAACGGTAAAACAACTGAAACAATTTAAAGGGTAGTACAATATTTTCAAAATGTTTGGACAATTATTTTATAAATACCTTTAATTTTAAAAGCTAAAAAAATAGTCAAATGCTCATAAATAAATTTCAATATTTTAGCTAGTGCTAGTAGCTACAACATAACGATCTTCTGTTTTTTGTTTTTCTCAAGGGAATAATGCAATTGCACGCAACAGTTTAAAGTAGGCAACTTTTTTTATAATTATAGAAAAATGTAATCATTGCTTGCATTTGTATAAAATAAAAGTTACTGTCACATTTTGAAGTTAACACGTTAAAATAAGGTAGAATTAATACGATTATTTCTCGGGTACCTCCAAAACAACTTGAACTTTGAGCTGATACGCTATCCTAGCATCTTTATTTGCTAATCATTATTTATTGACTATTCCAATTAACTAGGCACATTGCACATTGTGTGTATTAAACTAGCAAGTCATTCTATTCTATTCTATAACACGAAAAAATACGACTACCGTGCATTTCGATAATCTAGTCAATTTTTTATCAATAAAGATCTTATATTTTACACAATAAAGTAAAAAAAAAGAACTAGTGATATCTTTAACAGGTAATGTTGTCAATAATATGCTTTTAAAACTTTTGCCATTTTTTTAGGCCAGAGCAATTTAAATAATTTACCAACAATGTTAATTAAAAACGATGTTACTCAACAAATAGATTATGAAAATATTATCGATAAATTTGCTGTCTTAAAAAGCTGACAAGCACAATATAAAGACATACTTCTTAAGTATTTTTTCTTTATTAATCAGTTATTCAATACCCATAGTGCAATACATAAATTAGCTTACAACAATGGCTTTATTATTGGTTTTATTCCCTTAAGTTTTAATATTTTAAAATGTTACATAGGGTCTTCCGCACCTTGTTTTCCCTCGAACCCCTTAAATGTATAAGCCATCACATCACTGGAGTAGTTTCGGCCAACACTGTACAACTGTAATAATTTAACAATAACAGCTCGCGATATACAGGGTGATTCTTAATAAATCGGGAGGTAATTCCTTATCAAAAATTAAGAAGGGATTTTATAGCATTTTTCTGCCTTAGACGTCTCCCTTCGGAGTTACACCCCCTAAAGAGGAGCGCTGAAATTGTGCTTTTATTTTATTTCTCAAATTTGGATAAATGCAGGAGCATTCTCCTACCAAACATCATGTTTGGTAGATTTTTTTACTTATACAAATTTCTCCCATAGCTATATTTTTAATCATCTCCCTTTTGTTCAAGGAGCTGAAAAGTGCGTCCCTTGTTGGTTTTTTTATCATAATTTTTTGGAGGCTTAACATTTTGAAATTTAATTTTCCTTGAAAGGTTGATTTATTTAGAAACTTTTTTTATTCTTTCCTGCAAAACCTACAGCTTTCGAGTGTAAAATAAAATAAGGGAACGGGAACCATTAAATATTCTAAAATAAAACGATTAATTTTGGTGGTTACCATTGGTTTCCGTTCCCTTGTATTTTATACACGAAAGCTGTCGAGAGAAAATGCCTGTAAATATTTAATATATATTATCAAGACGTGAAACGCGTTACCACTTAATAAACGTAAAAAATTTATAATAAGGTTTATTGAATGCTCTTGATCGAGGATAGCAAGGTTTGACACTCATAAGGTGTAAGCGATAAAAACTGTTATCAAGTAATAAAATCTGGAATTCAGTTGCCATAAACATTAATTTGGTTTCCTAATAGTTCGAATTTTTGTAATAGATGCCATGAATTGAATGTGCCGCTTGTTCCTACGACAAATATTTATTTATTTTCATAAACTTGGTTGTATAAAGTGCTTCACATTGTAATTGTAGTAAAGTTTGAGAGTCTTTATTCAGGTCTTGATGCTACTTTCAAGTTTAACTTTGAAATGTGATGTACTGTACCAAAAACAGTTAAATATTGTATATGAGAAAACAACAAAATCAATATTCTAAAGAGCTAATTACAAGAAATATTTAAAAGGGTCAAATATAAGTTACAAATACACAGTGCAAGAGCGAACTCTTGCGAATGGCTGGCTCATCGCCTAAACTTGGCCTAGCTTATAAAGTGGCAGTGGAACTTGCAAATCTCAAAAATTTCGTCTAAATCTTAATAAAAACCAACAAAAAGCTTTTTATTGTTTATAAAATGTGGATAAATAAGCACATTTTTCTAAAGATGGTATTTTAATCCTAAATCGGTTTTATAAATAAATGCACTTTACGATAAATTATTTACTTTATTACAATATTACGTAACAAATGGGTAATCTTAGGAGTTTTGTTGGATATTTAATAAAATCATGTCTTAATAAAGTAAAGCACTTTCTTTTAATAGCGGATTTATAGTATTTGGAAAAACATTTTTGTGTACACTAGATTTATTGGTATCCTTCAAACAGATAAAATTAAATCTATAAAACCCGTTCACGTATCGCTAATACCATTTATAATACAGATACAAATTTTACTATAACATTTAATTATTTGAACGTGAGCTATTCAATAACATATGGACAGTTTGTTATCGAAAATGGCCCGAGTCCACTCTTGCAAAAAATTGAGAAGACATATAATTTTAATATCCACGTGCTTTGACAAATTAAATGTTCGTTAGTAGTAAACGACATTACACAATCATTTGTAATAAAAATGTTTCAAGTCAATTTTCATTGTCTAACTAAACACGATAAGCTAAGGAGTAAAACCGTGCCATTTTACAAATAAATTCGCCATAACATACGAAATACACAATCTACGTAAAAATGCATATTTATAACTTTCTTGTACCACAGTTAAAAAGATTTTTTTGTTTAAAAATGTCACCATTTTAAGGAAATGACAATAAAAGCTGATATTTTTATCTTTGGCCGGTCAAATTGCATATTTCAACCCAGTTAAGCATGTTTTATGAATCACTGGTTATAGCACTTTAATATTTAAGGATATGATACTAAATTTCAAAGTTCAAACATCACTTCACAAATACTAGTACCGCAAAACACACCAAACTTATAAAACTATCGACATCATATAAATCAATATTGCAACTTTTGATAAACATTCTTTTATTATGTAAGCTAGAAAAAGTAATAACAGTTTTTAATTTTTTTGTAATTATACATACAATAATTACTAATAATATTAAATATTTAAAGAAGTGTAATTAAAATAACGTCATAAAGAACACGTCAATTTTAAAAGATATTTCACTGCTAGTCTCAATAGATTTTGCAGATTTTTAAAGCAGTCTAGGTGTATTTTTGCATTTTATTGAATAAAATTTTTAACTTTTAAAGCAGTGAATGTTACGACAAGAAATATGTAGGTAATCGAATTTGATTACTTTTTGTGTATAGTTTTACAGCTAAAACGAAATGTAAATTTCATTAATCATCATTAAATTAAGAAATAAAATCTATAACCGACTGTAAAATTTATTTGTTTCAAAATACTAATATCGAACTTACATTTTTTAAAACAAAAAAAAAATGTAACTTTATGTTTATGGTCGTCATTTATAACTAAAAAAAGTGGCATCTATAAAATGTCGATTCAATATATAAATAATGAAAGTAAAAAAACATGCAAAAAAATGTGTCAATTTTATGTATTTGCTTAATTAAGAAAGTTTGAGTTTTCTACATTTGCGACTTGGGTGTATTTAATAAATCAAAAAAAGAACGACTTTTTGTGTATTCGATATTTCACAAAAAGACCTTCAAAATATACTAGTTATGTCAATTGTTTATAAAAACTTCCGTTCCTCGCAGTCCCATCAAACTGAAAAACGGTTAATTTCTTAGCATCAGGCGTTTCAAAACAATTTACTTGCACGTGTTGTTTTACAATGCGTAAATAAGTTTTAAAAAATAGTTGTCTTTTTAAAGGTGCAATTTTGTACGGCGGGCGTATAAATAAATAATCAGCATATTTCGTTTAAAAACTCCTAATCCCATTGAATGCTGTAAATGTTTAATGCCGCTGTTAAAATTCAAGTTTGAGTCGTCCAGTCAACCTATCCTATTACATTTATTCTTATAAGATTTTATTAAACTTTATAGGTAATAGCACCAAGATTTTTTTAAATAAATATTTTAAGGCTTAAAAATTAATGATTAAATATTTCGATTGCTAGTTGAAGTTGCAAGTTATTATCCCATATACGCAAATTAAATGGATAAATATTAGTAATTCTTAAATATAATAAATTTTAAAACAACACACATTGTTCGATTATTTATTATGCCACACACAAATTCCTAATAGTTTTTGATCTACATAAGAAATATATTTTAAACTATAAAACAATAATATAAGGCCTGTAAAAACTGAAAGTTTACCACTAAAGTTACGTAACATAACTGGTAAATTGTAGATAAAAACACTTAAATTATATTTACAGCACATTACTTACACCTAGTCTAAATATCACTTTTTCCATCGGAGCATGTTGTTTAATAAACAAACATGTTCGTTCGGAAATATTGTAGCTAATCTGCAAATTCATGCTGTCAAAGGCCGATCTTCGTAAAGTAATCACTGTTTTGCACCGGAATGAACAGCACCTGTGGCATTTTGTTGTACCTTTCGAGCTATGTATTACCTTTGCTAAACCTTTGCTAAACCATTAATTACATTGATCATATTGCCTTATTTTTTACATAATCGGTTTGAGATTTACATAAATCAACGGAATTATTATTTTTCCTGAATGCCCGTGAAGCAGTACCCATAAATTTCAATTTCTACCTTGTTTGATACTAAGACAACTATTATGCGGTTAATACACAACTGGAACGAATAATTCTACATGTGCGGCATTATGGACACATTTATTCAGTCAGTGTAGTTTATCTTCTTAGTTTTTACATTAAAGAATAAAAAAGTAAAATATCGTATTTATTCAATTCTAGAACGCACTTTTCTTACCATACAAACGTCTCTAAAAACATCGATGGCGTTTTAGTACAGAAAACATTAGATATATCATAGTTCGTCCGATGTTGAACGATTTTTCATTTTCCATTTCTCTAAACGAAATTGAATTTATAAAATTCCCGTTTAGTTCAATGCTTCTTTTTGGCCGGGTTAAAGATTTAAATTTGTCCGTCGTCATTCTCTCATTGTTTTACTTTGTTCCAAGTCTATTTTTATCAATTGCTTCGCTTTCCTTAACAGGTCATCCGCATTTGCGTCGTTTTTTTATTGTATTTTATCTTTAAAATGTCTTAGTTTGCATATTTTATCAATTGCTATTCACGTGTCAATGTTTTCTATTTTGTTTCGCATTTAATACATATTTTATTTTCTCTTTACGTTTTTTTTTTTGTAAAAGGTTTTTGGATATGCCTTCTTTTTAAGTAAATCTATTGGTCACGAGACGAGATTCTCAAAATTAATAGAGGTATTTATAAAAAAAAATGACTAACACCAGATAATAATAATAATAATTTTATTTCTAAACTTATACCGGGTGATTCAGTTAATTGTCGCACCCCTATGACTTTGTTATTTCAAGAGAAAACTTTATATTTTTGAAATCCCGGAAATTCTTTATCAAATGACGTGAAAATGTTTTTTCTCATATGAATAATATATCTGACCGGCGATGGCCAATGTTTTCTTTCAAAATTAGATAATATACTTTTCTCACAACCGTTGAAAAATGTTGTCATTACCTTATCAAAAATAGTGGGCAAAACGACTTTTTACTCTCTAGTGAGCAAAAGTGATTACTTTGCTCCCTAGAGAGCAAAATTTGTTGAATTGTCATGGTAACGTCGTGTAATAGCGTTTTTAGACAGCGAAACTATCATTCGTGTCAAATAAACAACTGACATTTTAAGGTTATATTTAATGTAGACGTTTTGCTATTAATGTTTTAATCGCATTTTTTACGGTTGTGAGAAAAATGTAATACACAACTCGTGAGCAAAGTACCTTTTCTCGCTCAACTGCCGTGCACGCACTCGCCTACGGCTCGTGCGTGCAATTGGCAGTCTCACGAGAAAAGAAGTACTTTGCTCACTTGTTGTGTAAATAACTATTTTTTACTTATATTGATAAAGAATTTATTTCTAAATGTAATGGTGCATGAAAACAATAAACATACATTGTGAAATTTTTGAGAAAAAAGAGTTTAAATGATTTATTATTTTTCACAAAATCTTATTTTTATTATTAAATAATAAATGAAAGATGGACCTTATCACGAACGAATTGCTTCTCCAGGTGTGTATTCAAGGCGTTACATACAGAGGACAACTGTGTTTAAGGCAGGTGGTGAAAATTTTAAACACTAACATTTGGTATTAAGATATAACAGTAAATTTGTTCGTCCTATATTTTACTAAAAAATCTCTTGTTGATTATCAATAGTCTGATATATTTAATCGAAGAAAAAAGAGTTTATAGAAAATTTTCTGAGATTAACAAAAGTATAATGTCTTACAAGTACGGTGGGATTTATATTTTTTGGTATAATTAAAAATTCGAGTACGTATTTTAATACAAATTATTAAAATCATCTAACTAAGAGGATTAATAAGAAAACTGTGCATTTTGTTTAGAAAATAGATTTTTTATTACTCTTATTTATAGTTTATTAAATTCGGCGTCTGTAAAATATCTGCAAACAAATTTATCAGCTTCGTTGATTAATTGTGTACAATCGTTGGTAAATATGATAAATTAATTATACTGAATAATGTTTCTGATAATTACGGGTAGGTAATTTGCAATTATTTATAAAAAAATCGTTTCGAC
Organism: Elmis aenea; assembly: GCA_947652605.1. NCBI lineage: Eukaryota > Metazoa > Arthropoda > Insecta > Coleoptera > Elmidae > Elmis > Elmis aenea. The sequence continues at coordinate 31,825,601 of OX393584.1, read as the reverse complement.
GAACAGATCCTTGTTTACTCTAAAGTTAAACAAAAAAGTTCTCTTTAAAGTGATGTTATGTAAATATGGTGTAAAATTGAATACTTTGTTAGAAAAACCTAAATTACTTAAATAAATGAGATGATATACCGTTAAATTACATAGCTGATTGATAATGAACATATATCTTATAATATAGTGATTGCAGAATAGTAATTTTCCAACAATTACATACACTAGTCAGATGGCGATCAAAACAAATTGCGAAAATGCAACGAGTCTTAATACGTCTTCAGATAACCAACAATTATGCTTTTATAAAATAAATCTACACGCTAAGATAAGGTTGCGCACGAAAAGCGCTAACGCTGAAATCTTTTCACAACTAGTAAAGTTTATCATCCTGTAATTAGCTTAAGCTAACTACAAAGAAAAACGTAAAAGTTATAAAATGTAATTAAATTACGTGTAATAAAACCGCCAGACGTGCTAACATACAAATATATATAAACAGGTGAAAAATGTGCATAATACTTGAGCAAGTTAATATACAAATACAAATGGTCTAGGCGCCACAAGAAAACATAAGAATATTTGAAATTCTAACCAATAAATTTTAAACAGATACTGGCAGTAGAATAAATATATAAACAAAAATTATTATTAGTTAACGTTTTTCACAATGAATTAACTACAGTCCTACAGATATAGAATTTATCATAAGTTTTGATCCGGTGAATCCAAATTTAAAATAGTTCGATCAGAAAGGAGAATTCGTGTTCGTCGCAGCAAGGGCGACAACTGTTGCCTGACTGTGTGGTGCCAATAATGAAGCACAGGGGTGGTTCCCCAAAAATTTGAGTCTGTATTTCTGGCTACGAAGTTGGAAAATTAGTGTGCATTGAAGGAGTACTAAAATAAAAAAAGTATAAAATAATATTAGATGTCAACGTTGTACTACCCGGGCAGGCAGAAGGTCTCTTAAATAACATAATTTAGCTACCACAATCTCCGTATCTGAAAGTCATTGAGCTCGATAGAAAAATCTGCGAAAGATGTTCTTAGTCAAAAGAAGAACTTTGGATCTCGTTGTTAGATAAATGGAGGAGTATTTCACCAGGAACAAAAAAAAAATTAATTAACCGCTGCCAAGATTAGTAAAAAATGTCAATAAATGCAAAGGCGGATTTTTTTGACATCAAGGTCAGTTAAACGACTGTTTTTAGCAGGGGTTTGGAGCAGTCCAATTTTTTAGTTGCTCCGTTCCAGCTCCGCTCCGGCATCAAGATGTCAAGATTTATAATTTTATGTAATACTATACCCATGAGAATAATTCATTAAAAAAAAAAAATTGTAGTAAAGTGGAGCAGTGGAGCAATCAAAATTATTTGCTCCGGGCTCCGCTCCCGCTCCGGGCAAAAACCCATTGCTCCACTGCTCCGCGCTCCGCTCCAAACCCCTGGTTTTTAGTATTCTTGCTAAATTTGATATAATTCCAATTTTAAAGCGATTAATTTTTATCATTTCAATTACATACATGTATTTACGTTATTCAGTTAAAACGTATTTTACATTTGAAGGATATTTTTTGTGTGGTTAACTTCACTTCTGTAGAAAAACCGAGAAAAACTTTTGACCGGCAATGTATGTAAGTATATGTATTTAAAATTGCATATATATTTTGAAATTACTCAACTCAAACATAACAGATATACATTTTTTATTACTCTGCATACATTGAAGGAACACATAACGCATCACCCTGTATATATGTCTAGCGTAGACAACAACAAAACATACTCGACTGTACTGTGCTCTCAATAAATAAGAGATAAATTATTGCACACACGTTTTCAATTATTATAGTAGCACGTTTCTAGATTATATATCTTGAAAATCTGTTTAACGCACGGAGTTACAATGTTTTATAAACACTTATCACAGACAACCTAGATTTATTATAAGGAGATAAGATAATAATTACACAATATATAATAATTATATGCATCCGTTATATAATTACGCCATTAAGCAAATAATAATCGATATATTATCTAACAATGATATATTTCCCAAGCAAAAAATATTTGTATAATGTAAGCAACGTGAAAAACTGTTAATGCTGCCGGCAATAAATAGGTTTGTCAAAATCTCAAGAACAGTTAACTCTGTTTGCCATTGTGAATTTGTTTATTTCTAATTTCTTATATTGTTTTATCTTAATATGCATGCATATTTTTTTGTTTATGATTAAAACAAAAGTTGCATGACTCACCTTACTGTGGCGATGAAATAAAACAATAAAAATGAAAGTGATTATAACCTTTACTCATAAGCTTTTACAGAAAAAAAGAGCAAACAAATAAAATTTAAAATTAAAATTTAAAAAACAACCGAAAATTTGTTGCGTATGTGTTCGTCCCTTCAAAGTAATTGAATAAATAAGTGCAAATTACTTTCTTGAAAATAATATCCGGTTTCATAAGGTGTTGCCTATAAACCACGACACTTTAAAACATGTACATGATTTTTTAAAGCTATAAATATTTAATGTTGGGAATGCCGGTAATAATCTTTTCACTCGAGGGCGCCGTATCAGTGCCAGGTTAGAAATTTCTTAAAGCTGGACATCCGGTCCGTGTAATTAGTAATACATATCAATACAATATTCGAGTGCATCGAGCGATATGTAAAATTAAGTATGTACATATTAATTAGTTTCGTAAAAATATCAGTCAATGAGACACCCTGTAATCTGTTAGTATTAATTTGTTTTACATGAACGGTCTTGTATATTTAGCATGTGTACACTTTGCAACACTTATATTATAAATTACAGTAGCACATTTCTTTTACGTTATCAACGAACAAATAAAAAATGATATACAGGCACTAATTTAAAGTCACTAGATTTGTTGCGTAAAATATAAAGAATATAATTTAAAATAATATAAAACAACTGTTAATTTATTATCCTACGTAAAAGGTATAGTTGGCATTGCTAAATTTCTTAATTAAAATTAACTCGACAGCTAAGTATGTTCCAATTTTGCGCAAATGATGCAAAACGTTCGAAAAATACAATTTTATAATACAATATTTTGCAACAGTTACGATGTGAATCATTTTATATTTATTCAACTAAACAAATAACAGATTTTTAAAAACAATGTAACATGCAGATATGAAGCATGGGTGGGATAAAATGCATTTAGAATGCGCGGATACAAACTGAAACCCCATACAGTAAACGCATTCTTTCGAGTAATTTTTACAAAATAATAATTAAAACATCAGCAGGCGAGGCGTTTACTTTGGGCCTCATACTCAAAACAAAGGCCCCCCCCCGCTCAGACGCACTAGATACTACTTTTTTTAATCTCCGAAACAATTTCTATACTCGACAAAGCGGACCACATATTATAAATTTATGAACACATATTTTATGATAAATAGACAATCTTGACTGTGGTTACAAAAAGGGGATTTGCGCTTAATTCTTCCGACATTGTACAGCTGTCGAGATTTCAGCGACTATCCTAATGTCAACAGCACTTTTGAGACAAGTTTTACAACGTTGAATTCAGTAAAAACTGATCATACTATTCAGAAATAGCAGTAGTCGTAGTAGCAGACAGAATTGTCAATTAAATTAAACAACAACGTTTTTCGGACACCGGTTGACATAATCAAATTCAGTTTATGCAGGTCACGGCACACTTAAAAAACGAATACATTTTGGTCAACAAATTAATTGAGGTATAAAAATTAAGCAAAATATTCAATTGAAAAAAAGATAGGTGATTTCCGGTTAAATCGTAAATGGAATTTTTATTAAAAATCCACAGTTCTATGTATTTTATTCCCGAAAAACACTACTACCTACATTAAATTTCATAAAGGTGGGTGCATCAAGACAAAAGATATTTGAAGTACGAAATCCAGATACACCCTGTACAGGTACACAATAAATGTGTCTCAAGTGCTTTTTAAATGCGTTATTAAATTTTACACCTACTTTTATTTTCATTTCATTATATTTAAATGGCTTCGTACATTCTGAAATACATTATTTGAAAAATCTTGACATGTTTAAGTACATGATTTACAGTTTAATTATTTTTAGTCAGAGACTTCTTAATAAAAGAAACCAACATTACATTAATCAAAGCAGAATGTGGTAAATTATGAAATGACAAAAAGTAGTAAAAAGTAATTAGAAGCCTTCGATAAACTGTTAATTATGAAAATAATGTGCAAATAACAAACAAGCACATAATTAAAATATAAAATTAAAAGGATTTTTTTGTCAAATTTGCAAAAATTAGAACAATCAAAGAAACATCTGAAAAGAATATGAAACGATAGTAAAAAGTAAACACTAAACAGTATAGAAACGTCTTTGATAAACCTTTTATAAAGAAAACACTGTACAGACAGTAAATAAGTATAGAAAAACATTTAAATCAAGAACAAACTACCAACTATTATAGAATATAGAAAATATTAATTATTTTATTTAATTGCTGTTTTTGTTTTCTACTTTTATGGTTGGCTTTAAAATATAAATACAAAACTTTGTTTGATTCGTGTCTGTTTTTGTTATGAGGTGGTTCATTACAGTCGTATGCAAAGAAATCTAAAAATCGAAGTTACGCGTTTGTTAAAGAGATACAATAAATTCATAGAACACAATTAACTAAGCAACTACTAATCGAATCTGGATTATCATTATCGCAACTTATCTAACCCATCATTTGACCAATTACTATACTATTAGTTAATAAAAAATTAATACAGAGTACTTTTTTTATTACTTATTAAACACCAGATACGATGGACACTTCAAATTATGTTAGTTGCAAATTTGTCCGTTTTTAAAATTATCTTTATGTATTGATATTAAATAGATAATTTTACCAATTAGTACGGCGCCAAAACAATTGCCGTCCACAAATTTAACGCAATTTCTGTGTAATATTTGAACACCATTCGCAAATGGGTAATCTTTATTAGTTGTAAGATAATAAATATACAGCTGGTCCTATTATGCATCTAATTGTGGGTCGCAAATTTGATTGACTAGCAGCTACGTTTACTGGCTACTTGCTTTCAGTTTATATTTATCGAACACAATGTTTATACAGGGTCCATCGAACACCAACATATCCATATAACTCGAGCATAATAATTTTCAATTTTTATCATGGATAACCACGTATTTTTTATACTGGTAATGATGTAGAAGTGTGCATATTTTACATGTCTAAAATTTCGCTTGTTTAAATATGAAACGAAAGAAAACAGGGGCTGAGCCTGATTTCATTTACACTGTATATTAATAAAATTAATTCATTTAATTTTTAAAACAAAATGCAATTAAAAAAGCGAATTACTTGCTATCCTTGCACTCTTACAATAAAGAAGTAAAGCAATAATTGAACCCTAAAACATTGCAACAATTGCATTAGTTATGTGTATGCGCGTGCGTGCGCGCGCATGTTGTATTCACACATTTGATTTAAAGAATGACAAAATATATACATAAAATTCGTTCGTTGGAGCACGTTACCAACAAAACAAATTTCACACATGTCACGGATACTGCAATATTTTTACATTTATGTTCTCTCGATTTATAACGAAATGTCATGTATGTTTTTATATCAAACTGCGCAAGTACGTACGTATGCTATTTAATTAAGTGATTAGTGAATTTTTATCGTTCATCGAACTAGGACAGAATATTTGAATTAGTATTTAAAGTGCGTTACAGACAACTGCACCTAGAAAGTTGGATACCATAATTAATTAACAAAAAATATGGCCAAGGTAGTGACAATTAAAAACATAAAACTTTTTATGTAATGCTCGTATGCGAAGGCAAAGAGATGCAGGCGTTTTTGTAGTTAGCTCACAATTACAATTTTGTGTAATACTCAATTAGGTACCTTTTGCAAGTTTTCTTTAGTTCGATAAGCAAAAGTGTATACCACTATTACCATACATACCAGTATTCATTAATTTAGTCTCTACCAATTTAATCAATTATAAAATATGCAAAGCAAAACTCAAGCATACATGTGATTTTTTTCCCTAAAAGTTTCCCTTACGTCAAATGTATCTATAAAATTGATGTTATGAAATTTTGCACAACACCTAATAAGCACTTTCGACTAACTATTTCAGTTAGTTAAAAAATATTGTCGAGTAGGTACTATGGTTTGCAATTTACAAGCATTTTTAATTTGATTTCAGATATAGTCAAGTTGCTTAAACGTGAAGTTAAATTTTTAATATGGCGTAAACAGATGGACACCAAGCCAAACAAATTAGATACTTCAAACTTTATATTTTAAATACATACATGTACAGGACAGGACCAATATACATTCGCGTTTCGAGCAGACTCCTTGAGGTGTATCTCGACAAGGTAAATGAGGCCCTAAGGCCAGTCTTAATTTTTGCGCCCCGTTGCCCTTTGTACCGGTTAGCCCGCCCCTTAATGCGGCGCTGTATATGTATGTACCCTTATTAGCCACAGAATGGCTTGAAAAAAAGTTTAAAATCATTAAAAAATAAAACACTATCCAAATGTTAAATACAATAAGTATACGGTGAACGTGTACTCTATTTATATTCCGTAAAAATCAAAATTGACAACTAAAAAACAATTTAATGAATGTTTCATTGCGTAAAAATTAAAATTTTAACTGCAGTTCAAAGTGCACTTAAAGTAACTAAATACAAAGGTAGTGTCACCTTACAAAACTCACACAGCATTTATGATAGTCAAATGTGCACTAACCAATTGACTTTAAATTAAGGAAATTTGAAAACAGCAACATTTCTGACAGTTAAAACTTTTTTACATTAATAAACTGCAGCTACTGAAATGCCAATCCCATTAACTTATCATAACAAATCCTCTTGACTTAATCACGATAATTTAATTATTTTTTAAACATTTTGAAATAATCTAGTTTGTGGTTACTGAAATATACGCTAGGGTGCTTTTTTACGCAGACGGTATATTTTCCTGCACTCTATTAAGTTATACATCGAAAACAAATGATGATCTAGTTTTCAACATGTTTGCAATGAATTTTACATACAGCGTCGTTAAAGATTACGAAACAGTTATTTTCATGGTGGCACTGACGAATCGGAATAGATGTAAATTCAAACGCGATAATTGGGTAAAATTAGCAAGTCTCTAAAAACTTTTAGATTGTTAATGTTTAAACCTGCCAACAATTGACAAATTAGGTGAGCTATGTAAATATTTGTGATTTTACTCAAGGTCGTTTTTAATTCACCAGTAGTAGTTAGTATACATATTTGATCTAGCTGCTAGCTGATAATTTAGCTCAGACGCAGATGTCAAATTATTCACACATTGTTTTCTATGAACTTGAAACATGTTATAATTTACGTTAAGTAACAGTTACGTTGTACGTAACAATTAGCTGTGGTAGCCACGAACCAAAACAAATTTGGGCGCTATTTCAGATATAAAAAAAAAACAAGTTTCTATCGGCGAAATAATCGCGGAGTATTATTGCTGGTTATGCACCAAACCGTGAAGATCGCAGCCAATGGCCGCAATATTTTTACAAAATACACATAAAATAATTGGTTAAAATATGAAATTAACAAATCTATGTCAGTTTATGACCTTTTCGGAAACCATAAACAGATTGCGAAAATAATACGTACAATGACATCTACAGAGTAAGGTAGGTGTATTCGACGTATTTATTCTATTATATATACTGTATTTATATAACAATGAACTAGTGCAAAGATTAGTTTACTTGAAAAATAACAATATTCATATGCGAATGCATTTCAGTTTGTTTAAGAATATAAATAAGTGCTTATAAGTTCTTAGTTATTGCCTTTTTTGGTGTTTTGTGATCGTTAAAAAGTTTAAGTGCGAGATATTATTTAACATTTCGTTCAAAGCACCGGTCCGGCTGATTGAGTTTGATTGTCGTACCCCTATAACTTTGCCATTTAAGGAGGAAACCTTTATTGACCTACTATTTTTGTTAATCGCAGAAAATTCCCTATTAAATGACGTTAAAATGTTTTTTCTACAGTGAAATATATCAGAAAGGCGATAGCAAATTTTTTTAATGCTTCGTCCGTTTTAGAATTAAATTAACTAGCAGAATAATTTTAAAAAAGTATTTCATTGTGGAAATTACGTTTTTATGTAATTTTATAGAGAACTTGCAGCGATCAAAAATGACAGTCAAACAATCACCCGGTATACACATTAAAACCTTTTTCGCCACCAAAAATTTTAGTCATTCTCTATACAAAACTATATGTGTAGTAGTTCTGTTAATATATAATACGCGTTCCAATCAATTATTAAAAACAAAAACCTTCTTTGAGCTACTTGAAATTATATAACTCGATACCTTGAAATAATTTTTAGCCGGTAACAACGTTGTATTATCAAATAATTCAAATAACATCTATTTCGAATTTTTTACACAATATCCTTCACGGTACTGATTTATGAATAAAATAACAATTAAAATAGTATAACAAATATTGTAAAAATTTACGTATACTTCTATAAAATTTATTACTTAACAATTGAACAATATGACAGTGTTATATTTAACAAATTACAGAATAAAAAATCACATATGTTTAATATGAATACACGTTTATGAAGCTTATTACCATTGTAAATTTTATAAATCTTCCGATTATTAAATAATTTATTTGAACTTTTTTTTTACGACTACTTCGTTAAGTGACAATTACTGCACGCATAGTAAGAAGGTCCTTACGCACGGTAAGGAAAAAATACATTTTTTTGGAACTATTAAAGTAGACTCATGTCAAACCTAATCTGCATGCATAGTAAGGGGGTCATTAAGCACGATAAGCAAAAAGTACAGTTTTAAAAAATGATCAAAGTATACTTACGTTAAAATTGACAATTAACAGCGTACATGCAAGTGAATTTACCAAAAGCCGCTACAATTGGATACATATATCGTAGAAAAAGTATAGTACAAAAATCGAGCAACTTCTCCACTCGTGCGTAAAGCCTAGTCCAGATTGTAAACAAATGTTTCGAAACAGTGTTCATGAGCAATGTTCCCGATGTTTCGGAACAGCTCAACTTTGTTTCTAGCTTGTTTCGGAACTGTTTCACTAATGTTGCGAAACAAAAAAAGCCCTGTTCCTTGTTTCCCGTTTATATGGGAAACATTGGAACATTGAACAAGTCTGCTCTCAAACAGGGTTCAGTCAAACAGAGTTTTGGTTAGAGTGATTCTTGGTTATATATTTATTACAATGTGGAATCAAGAAAAAACTTTGCAACTGATGGAAAAAGTGCATAGCACATCTTGTTTTTGGGACGTCGCATGTGGTGAATACAAAAATAGGAATAAAAAGAGGGATGCTTTTGGAAATATTGCGCAATCATATGATGTAACAGTTGCTGAAGTTGAAAAGAAAGTGCACATGCTAAAATCCCAATTTCGACTGGAACACAAAAAACTGCAAGGCACTAAGAAAAGTGGTTCTTCACCATTCTTCATTCATTGCCATAACTGGTGCCTTACATTAGTGCTTTCCGTATCCACCAGCTTCTTCTTTTATTTTCTTTATTCCTTCGGCCGTTAAGTAAAATATATAAATTGGCAGCACAAATCCCTGCAATAGTCTCACTGGACATGATAATCACTTGAGAAACACCGAAACACTGTCTGTAGTCTGGACACGGAACAACGTATACAGATTGTTCCGAAACAATGTTTCGCGACTGTTTAGGCACAGTGTTCAATATTGTCCCGAAACATTTGTTTACAATCTGGACTAGGCTTAATATGCTTCTTATTCGTGTATGTACTGTATGCACCATATTGCGTAGTTAAATTAATAAATACCAATGATTTTTAGTAAATAACTTTTTGGGTTGCTCAAAGACTTTAACATTAATTCGGATAAATGTATCAATATTTTGCGAAATTCATAATTTATTTTCCTGCTAACTTGAAACCAAACACAATATTTTCTACATATTTAAAATCACTAAATAGTAACGATCTGATACAGACGATTTTGGGTAATTCCAGTACTTAAAATAACTACAGAAATTTGTTTTGGTAGTCATACAGTCTGTGAATTTGCTGGTACAACTATTTTAACAAAAATTCAGTCACAACAGTCGCATGTATTATTAATTGTTGAATACAAAAATTAAAATTAAAAAGTATTCAGTTTCAATATAAATAACTTAAAACCTGTAGACCGGAATTTCGATAAACTCAAACATGTGTATAAAAGCCACCTAATAAAATAAAAGTTGAATTGGACCGTTTTCAGTTGTTGAAAATTTTTAATGAAATGCGAATTTACAAACAATTGGTTGTTACAAACAAAACGAACGAAATGAACCTACGCGCAGATCATTTTCTAATGTGCATCTTGATTTATTTGCAAATGCAGAACATAACAGGACAAACCCAGACAGTTTACTGGTTTTTATGTGTTATTATAAATATTGAAATAATATATTATAATGTATTGCAGATATGGAAATAATGTATCAAAGTTTTTTATTTTTATTTATGAGGCATCTAATGATGACAAAAACATTCTTTAATTTACCAATTTTAAAGTTGTGACACAAACTGTTGTTGTTTTTTTTTTTATCTTAACCATAGTTGTCTGGGGCGTTTTTTAATTTCTTGCTGTCTGACAGTTAACACAGTTACTTTAAACAGTAAAAACGTTATCACTTTTTTTTAATTGGCCAATTTTTAAAAAATAAAAATTTATGGTAGACCACGAAAAAAAAAACAATACACAAACAATATTTACTTGAATCAGGTATCAGTAATTGTTTTTGACAATATCAGGATTTAAATATTAAAATTTTAAACAAACAATTATGTTGGATATTCATCAATAGACCATATGTATGGTCTCTTTAATTACGAATTAAGATAAAAACAAACCACAAACCGAAAATTATGGAGTTTGTAAATTTTTAATAATAAGCGAAATGCCCATGTGATGCCTTCTATCATACATTATGCCGTATCAAATATATTCGTACTAATATCATTCGCAGCATTATAAAATTACTTACTATTTGATTCTCTGATGGATACTAAAATTTTAATCCAAATGCTAGACGTCCTGGCGGCGTCCCCTTACTTCGTCGTACGAGGACAATAATTAATTGTCCCCCTTAAGCTAGCCCTCTAAATGACAGAGTCTGTAAGTTTTGAATTTGCACCACCCAATACTTAAGGCAGTAAGTAAATATTAAATAAATAAGCTACAATTGCGGTTTCTAATATTCGGGCAATAATTATTAGAATTTAGAACGAGGCGGTTTGGCCGTTGGGTAAAATGATTTAAAAAATAATAGCTAATATGTATATAACATTTAAAATCAATTTTTGATTTCAAACAGCTATGTAACGTCGGGTGGCACACCTGACCTCGATTTCAAAATAGTTATTGCCCAATTCCGCACTTACAACGATCTCCAACCAACTCTAATAACATTATTATACCTTAATAGAACCAGTTAATACAGTAAAATTTCAAATTAGTGTAAGGCAGGTCAGTCCTTGTTACTAACATTTTTTGTTAATCTTGATCCGTTACGATGTTGATTTATGTTTAACATTTTTTACGATTAGCACGTTTGTGGAAAAAGTCTATCGGAAAAACCGTTTTATAAACAACTTTCAAAACCAGTTTTACATATTGCCAGTTTTCGATACAATCTGCAAAGTCGAATAATTTATTGGTTACCTATCAATTCAATCAAGTTTTATACGGTATTATTGACTTTGTAGGTTCACTGCAAATACATTTTTGTGAATGGAGATACAACGAAATAAATTTTACTAAATAAATAATCTCACTAAATAGGTTACTTTCACATCGAATTTTAAACTAAGTATAAATTAATCTTATTATAAAATAAATGTAAGAGTACATACTTGTTGAACACGGCAAAATCTTAATTAATAACAAAAATATTACATTTAAATTATGCGAATAATTAGGTTTTCTGCGTGTAACGATTAATTTTATGGTTTAAGTTGCAAATAATATTATCAACAAGTTGCAAGGAAATGTTAACAAACCAGCAAATCACAAATAATGACGGATAGAACTATGGTTTGCGTGAGTAAATTGCCCCACTGAATTGTGCATAACGTATGTACTTACTTATTTGTGTTTTAAAATCTCTGCTTATGCACATTATTCGTACTTTTTCAATAAGTATATTAAATATGAAAATTATTATAAATGTGTCAATTTCAAAAATAATTGTTTGAAACTGCACGCCCATGGAACCGGACATGAAAAAAGTTTTATAAATGGAAAACAAAAAACCCAATACAGTTGACGATCATCTACGTAAACTATCAATAAATAGTTGCACTTTTCACAAGGTTTTTCCCGAAACATATCGATCATAAACTGCGCTGCTATTTACTACAGTTTATGAGATTCCCTAGTGCTAGTGCACATGTATGTAATGTACACATAATTAAAGTTTCATGGAAACTGCAACCTTGCAAATGTGAAAAGCCGCATTCCCATAGTTATCACTTATCATCACACCAGCCCTATATTTGTGCGGCCCCACACCCAAACATCACCAATTGATAAACAAAATATTAGGCGTGGCTCGGAAGAAACGTATTTACAATTATATAAAATTTCCATTTGTTGCACTAAAAGCGCATGTCATTAAAATGTCGATTAAACTTTTTTTTAACTATACATATTAACCCATATTCAATGTATTTTAAGAGCCCTATTTGTTTTTGACGCCTCTAGACATTTGCCCATGTTTGCGTGTTCGTAGATCCGGCTATGGTTATCATCTAAATTCCAAAAGAATCGCTATTTTTAGGTTGCGATTTGATGTGATTTATCAGCCAAGCAATCATTAGCGTTGCACTAATATTTTAATACACCTACTTACACTATATCTTAATTAATTAATTTACTACGTTTATCCTGACACAAAGTATTTACTTACTTTGAGAAATACATACATCCCGTTAAACCAAATTACGTACTTTATGCCTGCTAAGTAAAGATGGAATTTGATTGTAACCCACTCATCATAAATGAAGTGGTTTACTTTTACAAAATGCACTGTATTTACAGTTTCAATTTGCAACAAGGCGTGCATGCATTTCGTTAGAATTTTATCTACCATATTAAAATATATATATAAATATATTTGTAGATATAAAACTGCAATTTAAACGCCGCGATGTTAGATTTCTGTGCTTTAACTTGTTTTTCCCTGGACGATGACTGTTTATTAGCGTTTATTCAAGATAACGTTTACGTTTCTGGATACTTGGAACTTGGAACTCTGCTGATTGGTACCAGGTGGAGATCCACAATTATAATAAAATTCATGCAAACTGGTATGATAGTAGGGGGAATTCCGGGTCGCATTGAATTTATAGCTAGGTTCATAGATTTTTATAATTAACCTTGAAAGAGTAGAATTCAATTGTAACACAATTTTCAAATAAGTTTATTATTTTTCATTACCATTCAGAAATACTTTAGTTTCGAACTAAAGGATAGCTGACATATAGACGGAATAGTTACAGAGTTTAACGATGTTATTATACGGCTGTTCGAAGTAGCACAGTGGTTAGATAAAGAAATGGTCAAATTACCAACAATTCCAAGCAGATTGAAACAAATTCCAATTTTTTTCAAAAATGACAACCACCATTATCGTTTTTTTCTTGAGTTACGGTCGACAAAGTGTTTTTACCATTTTAATATTCCGATATTTCTCCGTTATTATTATTTATATGTAACATATACAGGTTTTTCATTTACTTTTTCCGTACAATTAAAGCAGTTGATAAAAAAATCTTTACTAGTTAAAAAATAATGCGCGAAACTTGTGATTTTTAAATGAAAACCACAACTAACATAGATATTTTAAATGTTTTGTTTAAAAAAAAATGTAAACCAGTTCGTAATTACCTAATTCATTACTTATCTTTACTTTACTGTAGCCTTTTCAATAATATCCAAAATTGTTTATTGTTATACGCAACATCCAATAGCTTATGTTTTTGAGAACAATTAACATTTTTACTTCTACAATATTTAAACCTTCACAAAAACTGTCTTCGGCTTTTCACATTAATTACTTTTTAAGAAATAAATGTTTTCGCCACCACAATTATTTAAGATAACCAATCATTTACTTTTATCGTAAAATATTCACCTCTGACATTTCAGTTATTATTATTTACGATACATAATTATTTTATCGATTTTTCCATTTACTTAATTAGGTGTTTTTCTTATTAATGTTCAAGAGTATAACTTGAAGAAAAAAAAACGTGCTTTAAAAAGAAGCAACTGCAAATCACATCGTAATTATCTGATCGTGAAGGTGTGTAGTGTATATATGAATATAGATAATTCCATGTTTTCAGAATAATGAAGACCTTCTTCTCATCTTAGCACATTACTGTTATTTATAAACAATCGCATAGCAGCTTACCTTACCTCAAAATACAACATAAAAAGCAGCATAAGTTATATTGTGACCTAATGTAAAATATGATATCAAGTAAATATTATTTCAAGTCAATAAACAAATGTATTGCACTGCAGTAAAGTAGCACTACTTTTATAAACCGGTACAATGTAAAACTTTTTTGTAATTTGCAATTAATTTTTAAAAGCATCTTCACAGTGAAGAGATTATTAGGTAAAAGTACGTACAATTACAACATATATTTACTGCAATTAAAATTATAAATTTTTATCAAGGGTACAAACACCACATTTTATTGTTATAATAAACATGCACTTGTTAGTCATTAATAATCATATGCGCAAACCTCCTTGGATTTAGAAATACGTATTAATAATTCATTTAATTTTCTATACGTCAACATAATTAGTTTTTGTGTCAGACGTTTCGTCTAAATTGAATTATCATCATTTATTACTAATATTTCTTAAGTGCATCAGATTGGATTTTTGAATAAAAAGGTAGTCTTAAAAATCAAAATCATCACATTATGCAGATAAAATTTGATAAATAACTGCACCAAATCCAAAAATGCGATTTTCAAAAAAGTAATATGGATAGCTTAGACAGGGGCGTCGAGACGGAGCGGGCGTAGGGGTAAACTTCCCCGGCGGGACCGAGATTCACAGGAGCCCGGACATCATCCCACAATTTGTGTTTTTTTGTAAATAGATTTTCAAATAATTTATTTACTTCGGGCCCATTTAAAAAAAAATTCCCCGGGCCCGGCGACGTCTCCGTAACCCCTGGCCAAGTAAAATAAAATTTTAAAAGTTAGGTATCGTTATTATTTTCAAATATTGATACTAGCTAGTAATTATCAAATAATGTTAATCGATCACTAAAAAAAAGCCATTATTGTGCAACATTTTACTTGGGCATTATTTCCGTCACAGCTCCTGTAACAACTTCATCTAATAATGTTCGTCATACAAATAAAAATTAAACTTATTTAGATCGTAAACAACACCTACATTTTATTTATGTTCTTATCATAATTTAATAAAAAATCGGCTTAAGCGAAATCGAGAACGGTGATTTTGAAATCGGTTAACACCTTTAAACCGGTTCTGTTAGGTCGGTTTAATAACGGTATATGGCATATTTTTAAGAATATTGTTTAAACATCGGCTAAATACCGGTAGCTTTATGTTTAAGTTAAACTTTACAGTTTTTTTTTTACAATAAAATATCGGTTTTGACTACAAAATAACTGTCGAGCAGTTCTTTCGCACCGATTCATAAAATGGAGGTGTCTTATCCTGATTGCAATAACATCAAGTTGTTTTGTTAGGATCGCATTCTCGCTTTCTTCCATTAAAACTGAATAGACAAATTTGTTTCATAGTTTTTTATACTGTTTAATTAGTGATATTCTGCATTCATAAATGGAGGTCCTATTTTATTGATAATAACATATTCCGTGCAACATCGCTCTCAAGGACAGCTAAATAATACAGCGCTGTAATAATGAAATTGATCAAATATTAAATTTTAAACGACTTCGGCGGCGAGGGCCAGAGAAAATAAAAGCAAACGTCATATACATATAAGGCTCAGTTATATTAGTTTTTTTAAACGTTTATTAAATAGTTTTTTGTTTACATAGTATTAGTAACTACTTGTTGGTTTTTACACCTTTTTAAGAGCAATTGCACAACAGCGCACAATGGTGAAATGGCCATTCGTACAAAATTTAATGTTACTGTAAAATTGTTAAAACCCCAATAAATTTAATACTTGAACTTCCTAAAACTGAAAAACGACTCGGCAACCGCGTCTTAGTTGATCGATTGTTCTTGACATTGCGATCTAAGACTTAGATTCTAAGTGTCTAGCTAGAGTCTTTTCCAAAAAGATACTGGCCGAAACGTCCAAGTACAATTAATCGAAGAAGACCCGAAAACCAAGATTTGAACATTGACAACGGCCGAGAAAGCCTGAAGAACAAAATCTAATTTAATGTTAAGCAATAAATAATATACCGACCAATTTATTACGTATTGTCTACTTTTAAAAATAGCTATTGTTGTAATATTAATAGTAATTTTAATATCAAACAGAAATTTAGGTTAATTTGGTGTATGCCTTTTAGCTACAAGGTAGACGTAAAAACCAGTTTGTGTCAACTTAAGTTATGTATATGGAAGGTAGGTATAGAAAGAAGAGCAGCGAAAATGACCCACGATTTAACACGAGAGTCGATTGGTAAATTCCAATTACGTTCCCCAAAACATACCTGTATACCTGTTTCGAGATTTTTGGAAAACCACAAAAAAAATTAATCCATGATACATTAGCGAAGTTTTGTCGTAATATTGAGATAATCGGAGGTAACGCAAAGAGAGAAAATTGCGATAGGCTCTACAGTTCATTTATTTTACCTTGGACTAGCATTGTGCAGTTTAGAACCATATTTCATGCTAAATGACTCAACAAATCATTTGTTATTTCATTACATAATGACTGAAATAAATTAAATGCAATAAAATCCTGATCGATATGAGTGCTGTACTTACGCATGGACATTCATACATGCACACATTTTTTGTGCCTGTTTGCTCGGACTAGTTAATTTTATCGTACCGCTTGTTACTGATAATTTATGCGATTATTAATTAAGGTAGAAATTAGGTTAAAAACTTTCATTGTCTATAACAATTTATTATACGACTTTTAATAACATGAGCAGTTCTAATCTCCCAATAACAAGTTCGTTGATATCTTATAAATATCAGAGCCATGTACTGTCGCTTTTGAATCGAGACCTAAGCAAAATGGTTTTGAAAAGTACATAAAGTATAAAGTACTGGACAATGGGCTGATTAGGCATAATAGGTAATTACAAAACAAACAAATATGATAACGTTTCCGCTATTTATTCATAAAAATTAAATAAAAGGTAACTTGAAATAAAATATAGTACAAGGTCTCTCAGCTTTCCAGCGAGTTAATAAAAATGTAGTAACCGTTTAAAAAACTGTGTTCCTTTATAATACAAATACTGTCACCATGTTACACGTTTACTTTTACGGATATCATTGCTTAATTTTACACCGCCTTTTAATTAATAATTCGTTGGTCAAAAGCCGTAAATCACACACAATTAGCAAAGTTCTCCAATACACACACCTCGAAATTATTTACTTGTTTTCATGCGATAACATTCAGCTACTATTATGTATTAATATGACACCTTTCCAGTGATTTATATTCATTGCAGAGTGGCAATGCGAAAAAAGCACGAATAAACACAAAAATTGTTAAGGCAGTGTCATGGACAACCAACCAGCTGGAATATCGGCACTACGAACGGTATTTGTTACGCATGCTGGGAATTGTGTTGAGACTGAAGATCACTTGGAATTTTCCAAGTAGTACTACCAGTTACAACTGAATCTTAAAGCATAATCTCCCAAGGCGCGTCAAAACTACCACGAATTATTGTGCAATGTTCTCTTGACCTTGTTTTAAATTTGTTACTCCACACATGCTTTCGCAACGCTCTTTTGCAGGATGCACTACGATATTGATTTCTTATTGACATATATTACGATTTATTTCGTTGTGCTAAGGACAATAATAACATGACTATAAGTTGTTCTATTTACATTATTATGCTTATAAAAGTTTATTATTTAGTCAACGGTCTTAATTCTTCCAATAAAATAAACAGAACAGATTTTGCACTGGTACAAAGTTTAAAAAAAACTATCCGTTGACCAAAATAGTAGTAAAAAGTGTCATAAAAAAAGGTTACCATATTTTTGAATCTCGCTACGTCTACATCTTTATTCTTTAAAGTAATGTATGTGGTGGGTTATTTTCGATAGAAGTGCAAAGTAAAAACCTATAAAATATTTTGCGAAAAATAATCGTATCTATCTTGATTTGTGACATAAAACATAACGACTACACCGCACCCTCTTAATTTATAACAAAGTTATAGGGAGGCGATAGACAAACTGAATCACCCGGTATACTTTGTATAAGTTTTATTTAAGTGAGATTATTCAGCATTCCTGAAATGCTGGTAACAAATTGTTCTCTAAATTTTATAAATATTCAAAAATTATTCAATTAGTGTTTAAAACAATCTGCTGTAGCCCACTTTAACAATACTTACGACTTTATGATAAAAAAGAAATATTTTTTTTAAATAGCTTGTATAATTGTCGTCTTTATTAGGTGATGTCAACACATGCTGATTAAACACATAAATTAAATACATTATCCACGTTTCAGTTGCACTCGCAATCAAATATTACTGGCAGCAAGGTAATAATAAAGTGTCTGCATCCAACTTAGTCACAACAAGAAGCTGTTCAACTACTTCATTCAGAATTATGCGAGTACAATACACGCGAATAATAATCTGAAAGCGTTTTATACCATTTGATTTTAATAAATAATTATTAAGCTTTTTAATTGGGGTTTAAAAAACATTTTACTACTACCATTAACAAAATATAGACCATGTGTATTGGAATATTTGTATGCACCACTACAAAGAACAGCAAAGAAAAATTACCAAGATAATTAATCATTAAAATGTTTATCTTTTTTTTGCAGATACAGCATTTAAATGTCTGCATATTAGTTGGTACTGCACATATTGTAGTTTTATAATATTAACAAAGTTAATCAAAATCATGAAAACTATAAAAGGTAGTAATAACAGTTTTCACCACCATTTGTCAATTTATAATATTACGCATTTCATTTTTAATATAAGCTTAGTGAATACTTAAAACAGCTTCACATAAGAAAATATTCAGTCATATGGACATACACACGGATGTTCGAAAAATACTTTTTGGACACGTACACTTCAAACTTTTACTAATAAATTTTTTCAAAACAGAATAATAAATAGATAATTATATTAATAAAAATCACGTTTTATTTACTTAGGTACATGCATTTGTGAGGCACAGAAAAATCAAAATATGACAAATGTGCCGCATTAAGTAAATCCATCTTTTGGTGAAAAACTGTATGTAATGGCTATTTGCATTTAATTGTTAGACATTCGAAGTGTCTACGTTTAACGCACAATACCATTACATAAGTTTATACGCCAAACATTTTCAACTGCACCATGTATATCATGGGGGTGTCAAACTCAATGGCTAACTTGGTCCATACAAACAAGGTTTAACTTAAGGTGGGCCGCAAAGAACTTTTTTTTGTTTAATAATAGCAAAAAAGAGTATAATTAAAAAACGTTCAGCGAATTCTACCTATCTTATTTTTATTCTGCGTCGGTTTGTTATTTATCAATATATTATTGTGTGCCGATATATTGGCCGGGCCGCAAAAATGTTCGTTACGGGCCGCGAGTTTGACACCCCTGATGTACAATGTTTATCATGTATTGGATGTGTGAAAGATTTGCAATCTTGGATCGATTCATTGTGTTATTATTAAAAATGTGGAGCACTAGCCGTAAAAAACCGCCAGTGTCGTCCTGAAAATCTCAATTTGTCCTTCTCGACAACACATTTTCTGCCTTAATCAAACCTACTTTGTAGGTACATCACGTTTTATTACGTTATTATGTGTACTTGACATTAATAAACATAAAATCGATTAAAGTAACTTAGAAAGTACATATAGTACATATTGCGGCGTATAAGTTTGTCTTTTGAAGTTCAAAAATGTACCCCCTCAATCAAGTAAATCCTCACGAGTCGGTTAAAAAAATTCATATTACGTACACGGATACAGCGGTAACCTGTCTTTTTTATTTATTCTGTTAAGGAGACTAATTCTAAACTCGATCACCCAAATAAAAGAACAAACATAAATAACAAATTGAGTTTCAAGATTAATTATTATTGTTCATGAGTTTTAGCAATTTATGTTGAATAACAAGACAAAATAAATAATCACTTTGTAATTGACAATTTATAACCAGTGTTATTGCGTTTTTATATTTTTTTGTGGAAAATATAACTTCGGAACTCAATTTTCCCTAAAAAGTTTTGGTAAATGTCGAACATACTTCGCTTCTGCTTTTCGTTTAATAGAAATATTTAATTAACAATAAAAAATAGCAGATCGAGCCCAGAGGCAAGAACAAGTAGGTAAAGAAATGAAAGTAAAAACCTCAGCATCACCGACACCTGTTGACTGACTAGTGATATTCTAGGTCGGGTAAATGAATAACACATCCATGGACTGACGCAGTTAAAAATATAACTTTTTTAGAACTGATTATTTTAGCAAGACAAAAAGAATTTTAATTTTTATGCTAATTTAGCGATTCTCACGACCACATAGCTACTGAGTAATAGCGACGGGAACTACCTACGTATTTGTTATCAATATTAATAATGTTTACGCGAGGAAAACGGCAAGTATTAGTAGAAATAATTTAAATGTAATATGCAGGGTGTTTGAAATTCGAGTTTAAGCATGGGGATCTCGCTTATTATAATAGCTAGAGTATAGGTTTAAGTTTGGCAAAGTTGCTAAATTCAGTGCTCATTAATAATCCGAATTGAAATTGGAATGATCTCAAACGGTAAACAAGAACACAAGGAAAACCGGAAAATATAATTTTTAAAAATCGCCCATAACTCCGTTGGATTATAAAATATTTCAAATGTGTAAAAACAATGCCAAAGCGACTTTTTAAGCCGAATCGGATGGTAATCATAAATTTTTTCTAGGTCGGTTCGTTTTTGTTTTATGACAACAACTTTGTTTTTTCTCAAATGGGCACAACTTTCGTTGTTGACTTAACCAAAGAGGATTTGTTTTTCTAAATTCGTTGACGTATCACACATGGGTATTTTACTTCTACATTCACTCTCAAATTTGAAAAATCGCATTTTGCACAACCATTATCAGGTACGCCGGTCGTTGTAGTTTTTGTCGTTTCCATAACGACCAAAAAACAAATTAAAAATAGCCTACAATGTACTTCTTGTCATCGTAATAAATTCGTATAAATGAACTTAAAAATTATATTATTTTCAATAATATCCATTCGGTACTATCCCTTTTACTGTTACTATTTATTGCATATCAAACAATATTGTTTATGTTCATATGTATTACAAATAAAGTAATTCAATTATTGAAATTAAATACACTTGTTGTATTATTATTTATCAATACGCTCTTTTGAAATAGGCACTTAAAATATTTTGTATATTAAGTATTAATTACCACGAAGGAAGTGCACAATCGCAAAGTTTTCTTAAAGTTAATCAAAGTTAAATTCCAAGTATACGCATTATACAAACTAACTATTACGGGACTAAAAAGTGAAACATCACTACTGTTTTCATAATTTCGTACGAAAGAGAAGGTGATAATTTTAATGTATAATTCATCGCCGCACGTGTATTACTGTCAACTTGTCAATAATTTATGAAGTACTAGCGTAGTGACCCGGCTTCGCTCGGTGAATTTTTTTATCAATCACAGACTGCTCGCGCTCGCGCCCGGTGGACGTTTTTGACCTTTTGAGAATTTTGGATCTTTTGGGAATTTTTGTATCTATTGAGAATGTTTGTATCTATTGAGAATTTTGAAACTTTTGTGATATTTGGATCTTTTGGGAATTTTGGTTCTTTTGGGAATTTTTGGAACTTTTGGGAATTCTCATATAGCCTATGTTCTTTCCATGGTCCTATAGATTGTCTGTGCCAAATTTGGTCAGGATCGGATGAGTGGTATAGGAATGCATAAAGGACAAACATACATACATTCATTTTTATATATATAGATGATAGAGACAAGGCAAAGGCGAAATAATGTCTCCTGTCTCTTGCATCTTTTACTTGCACTGTATTAAAAAAATAAAACAAAAAACTACGTCTTTTGTTTTACTGTACAATTAATGGTTAATTAGATATTTTAATTTTTTACTAAATTTAACCAGGGTTGATAAAAATCATGATTTAAAAAAAAATCAAAAATCACCGATTTAAAAAAATCATAATTTTTTAAATTTTTTTAAAATGTCATTATGCATAATTACAAATCGATGAAATTGTAATTACATGTACCTGCTCAAGACGCAAAAGAATAGAATAAGTAAACACAAGCAACATTACAATGAAAAAAAGTTTAATATTTAAAAAAAAAATAAGCTGATCTGATAGGTACGTTCATATAATCATAGCCTCGTACATTAACTCTAATTATTAATTTATTTTTGACTTTTCACTTTTTTAATAATAGGCAAATTATAACAACAGCGACAATTTTGAATTTGTGAAAAATCAATTATTTTTTACCTTCATGTTGTCATTACTTTGATTTGTTGTTTAATACATTTAAAAAATCGCTTGATTTAAATCAGCCCAACCCTGAATGTAACACTGAAAACCACGTAAAATGTACTCATCAATTGATAGAATACAGTTGTAAGTACATGCGCCAAATTAACTTGAAACTTTTAATACCGGTAATTGTAACGAACAATTCTGTGCAAAGCGAATTATTATTTATTTTACAATTTGAATATTTGAACGTCGCTGCATCGATTTTTTTTTCATGCACGTGTCTTCGACAATAAACGCTTTTATAGTTAACAAAACCCATCAATCAATACCACTTAAACGGCAATTCTAATTCCATTCGGATTTAATAATAACATTGCGAACTAAACAGGTGTTTTGATCCTGTCAATTTATTTTTTATATCGCAACCGATATGGCGTGATTAAAAAATGAAGGGATTGCCTTACTACCGTTCCATTATCATGTTTAGGCGAAATATGTGAATCGACTTATTGTGCGATTGGAAGTGATCTATTAGCGTGGTTATTGCGTTTGGCAATAGATTTATTTATTCGTTGCCCTTTATTGGCGCTCTGTTTTGCGGAGTTGTTTAGTCTTTGGATTAAAATGCTACCGTTCAAATGAATACGATAAGCCAATATGTGCATAATGCGAATTATCTATTTAGCAGCTGCACGTCGGGATTCACCTACGCGTTCTCACATCTCCAATCTGCAAAATTATTAATAATGTTGATAAATTATGACGACATTACACTAAACGTTCATTTTGCTTTACAACTTACTCACCGAATGATTGTATCTAGACGGTTATGACGGCTCCGTAAAGTTTATATTACAATAATAAAGGAAGCAAATGGGGCAAGGGACTTAGTTAAGAGAACGATGATAGCTGTTATCGGTTAAAAGAATAGTGACTTTAACACGGGGACAGATAAACGCGTCAACTAGTAGTGCATATATTAAGATGTTAAAATAAGTGTAATTTAAGTGACTGCTACGTTATTAAATGATTTAAATGCTGCTCAAGTTCGCTCTTCACGTTCTCCTCTATTTTGGTTCCTAATTCTTAATTGATAATACGATTATAAACAGTAGTCAAGGACTTGTCCTAAAACATGTATGCACTCTTACTATACAGCTCAATAAGCCTAAAATGGTGTCAATCAATGGGCTATTTCTTGTCGCTATTGCGACAGGTACCACCAAAAATGAAATAACATTAAAGACACAGTTTGCGATGCGTACAATTCGCCTTCACTTTTCAAATTAATACCGCGCACCAATAACGCTTTAAATAACCACAAAAAAAACTTTCACGGTACGAGTAACCACAACACATACACACTTGCGCGTATATGTACGTATGCATACAAACATATTTACTGCAATGATGTTCTTATTAGAAAAATAATCGATGAATTTCTTATTAACTTGCTTATTCGACGATGTTAAAAATCCAATGTATAACAAAAAAAATATATCATAGGCATATAGGTACTTTCAATATGATCAATTAAAAATACCGATTCGAGTCATTCTGAAAAAGCAAATTTTTTTTATGGTGAGGTTTTACATTTTTCATTTCATTAATGTAATGTCTGCGTTCGTTTAAGCAAAAGATCGATTGGACAGTCCTAATAAATAATAAACAAATCTCAAGATCACATGAACACGACAAACATGAAAGCCATTTTCAAAGTTTCTTCTGCTTTACCGTTTAAAGTTTAAATTATTCATAAATTCGAAGCGCCCTGCTTGAAAAAATTACTTTTTTGATGTTCGCTCCCACAGTTCAATTTAAAATTACTTTTTAATGTAAATCACTGGTTTCAGACTAGAACGGTTTTAAAAAGTACACCGCCGAAGCAGGACAAGATTTTTTTGTTATTGTTAATATTTTGTTAAATTTAATTCGACTGTTGGGATGTCTTTCTGTTTCGTAACAAAATTTCGGCTTCATCCCTATACGCCAAACTTTAATGTAGCACGGATCACTGTTTCTCTTTTATAATTAAATGATTTATGAATTATGAATTAATAATACGTGAAAACGCAAAAGCAAAATAATTTAAAACAATTACAAATAACTAACTTATAATTTCAATTGTTTTTGTTTCATTTAAGCGAAATTATAAGAAAGAATAGGTACCAAAAGTATTAGAACTGTTAAGTAAAAGAAGTGTTTTGTTTACTAGTTCATAAAGATCCACGTGTATATAGTAATAAAGTGCATTCAATCTTATATATTATAATGGTGTATGTATATACTTACTGTAAGAAAATATTTTGGACCAAGAAACTAAAATTTATACTAACAATAATTGAATAAAAAATTATTTTAAAATTTGCAAAAAAATATTGTAATAAACAGATCTGTTCACAAACATATTTTAGATTATATGACAGCTACAAACGTACAAACATTTATTAACCTACTTGAATTCATTTTGTTTTTTACTTGAATTTGTATACACAGTAAATAAAAATTATCTGGAACTATTTATGTATGTGCAGTGATTTTGGATAAAACAAAATGCAAACAATTATTACTTTTACAATGGCACGCCGAATTATATATCTACAAATATAAGAGACAAAAACTGTGAACATGTAATACCTTGTGTCTGCTGGTAACTATATGGTACACTGGCATTTTAGTTTTTGAAGAACCGATCATCAAAAACAATGCAAACTTGTTTAATAAAGTAGGCCAAAGTCGTCTACAGCAACAATTATCGGTGTCTATGGCATAATAAGTGTCCAAATTACCACGAAAACTTTCCAAACACACCCCACTATGAAGTGTGGGGTATTTTCAGTAACTTATAATTAAATTCACTTAAATACACAAGCAAAATTGCAACATTAATTAATTGTTAGTGTAACCACTCGCGTTATTTGTTTTATAAACCAGCTAAAAAAAATAATACTCCTGTAAAATTGTGCCGCAACAATCGAAAGAGCGGGCGCGCGAACGAGCGACAACGATAAAAGTTGCGAATGATGGATCAATGTAGACTGAACACTGAACAGCAACTCGTTTTGCGGTGAAATACAGGTGGTACCCGATAGGACTCGCCGAGCGTGCTATTATAACTAGCCGTATCAGAGCAATACGTCACTGCTACAGAGACTACCAGAGATAAAGATATAATTACTAGTCCGAACGGCAATTTAAGACGACATTGCAAGAGAGGGAACTCTTGTTATGTAATGTAACAACGCCCCCTTTCCGGTATTAATGCATTTCTAGTCTTTGACGTTTGTTCTCTTCAACGACTTTGACACAGTACAAAATGTGACCGACTTATAGCCGAATGATATCAGCAAAGATTAATTTCGACTCGAGCAATTCCAATCTGCAAACTTTCTATCCACACCTTGTCCAGTCTCATTACCCGAAAGAAACCTTTAACGTACGCAGACTAGCGGCGAATTCCTAATTGTTTATTTATGTTTATTAAACCCGACAGTAATCATTTATTTCACCAGCATTCTTTACTCCTAGCCTTACTAGTGCCTGCTGCTGGTACCGTAAATAGGTTTACAATATCATTAAATATTACCCCAAAGCAAATATAAAAGCCTAACTGGCAATTTAAGCTCATACAATTAGATTAC
The DNA here is from genome assembly GCA_947652605.1 of Elmis aenea. NCBI lineage: Eukaryota > Metazoa > Arthropoda > Insecta > Coleoptera > Elmidae > Elmis > Elmis aenea. Next base: position 31,799,139 of record OX393584.1, on the reverse strand, counting down.
TATTTCTATTATGATTCTCAGGGTCAGTTTCATTGAAAATGATGAAGTTACATAAAAATAACGTAATTAATCCAAATTCATTAGCAACATAACGTTTCACGTATAACACACTACACATTCGTTAATAAATAGTTTTACGAAAATATCTTTCGGCATTTAATATGTTACAGTTTGTTTACTCTATATATGACACGTGGAATACGTCACTGTCAAATCACATAAAAAAAAAATGACGTTATCACAAATAGTACGGTTGTTATTTTATAAAGGTATTTGTCTACATTCTTTCATACCATGTACTACCTAGTTACCTATTTTTTAAAAGTATAATGTAAGATCCGTTATTTCAATTACACCTAAACGATTTTGCTAAAAATACTAATTTAAGTAAATGTGAAATAATCAAATCGAATTACGTGTTTGCAAAAAATCGGAATTTTCCATTTATTGTATAATATACTGTTTCAAAGACGTACAAAATATGGATAAATTAGAGATTTTTTAACGGCAGTTACTATATCGATGGTTTTTAAGTTAAAATAAATACATTTAAAAACTGTTAAGATCATAAACCATGAGTAAAATATATTATTAATGTACGGGGTGTCCCAAAAGTTACTACCTATTCTTGGTAAATCAATTTTGGGCAGGGGCGTCGAGGGACGTCGCCGGGCCCGGGAAAAACTATATAATTTATGTATTTAGGTAAGCTTAAGTAATTTATCGAAACCTTGTTGTGCATTTTAGAAATATTTTATTAAAAAGAAATGGTTTCGCGGTTTCTCAGTTTTTCGAGTTTCATCCGAGGCTTTCTGGAATTGGTCCACTGGGATAGCTCTGCTCTAAACGAGAAAATACCTTTTCTTTTAACAAATGAGCCGCCACTAATATTGTACGAAGTACATTTAAAAATGTCGACGAAAGTGACAACAAATTAGGAATTAGGTTATAAGCAAGCACAAGTAACATTCTCAGTCCTATAGTTAACTAACTGTACTACACTACTACACAAACACACACACAAAACTTTAGGTCACACAACTTATAATTTAAATTGGATTACGTATCAATTAACTAACAAATATGAATCTCGCTGAATACAACCTTTTGAAATCAATGAATACGTTCTATGGGCGCAATGGTTACATTAAGTACAAGGACAAACTTTTAATTTTTTTTTAGTGAGTTTTGAAATTAGAATAATTTAGGCGATTACTTATTTAATACATGAAAACATGAACGAACTTTATGGTACACATTAAACATTAATTTGTACGTTATATAAGGTTGAACTTGTGTATTTTTTTTAATAAAATCGATTTTGAAAACATTTTTTAAATACGGTATGCGTGCATTTCAACACCAACACAAATAATTGATTTAAACAAGTTGAATTCTTGAAACTTGCAATAAAATATTAGCAATAAATATGTACTAATGTCAAGGAATATCACTGTCTAGCAAAGCATTGCAATAAAATACTGTCATATTATTTTTATCAAACAATACCAAAAGTCGTCAACGGTAAGTGTACATATAGTCAAATAGAACAATATTCATGAATAATAAAAAGTAATTCATACGCCATAGATGTCAGAAAATGTTAGTAAACGTTTGGTGCTACTATAACACTAGTAAATAAAATAAAAAATCGGTTACGCATTTATTTATGTGGATTTTTTATAATCATATCTCTTTTCGTTAAAGAGTTCTAGTATTTAGAGTAAAAATTTGATATGGAGTCATTCACCTTTTATTGCGTACGAAGCAAAATATATTGGCGTTAAAAACTGAAAACTGGCACAAGGTCAGAGTTTAAGGATTGCATTTTAGATAAACGATAACGGCAGACCGTTTTACAACCTAATTTAATTTGCCGTTTTTGATCGATAAAATACAATAATAAAAAGTTTGCATCATATCACAACAAAATGGACTTAAAATATTATATAAAATAAAACTTTGCCAACTTAATATTAAATGCTAAATACAGACTATAGTCGAAATGTGTTCGACGCTGTCAGCGCGTAATCAATATAAAATAATATAAACACATTTAATTAAGTATCGCCCATCTTTTTTTTTTAATATCTCTTGTCGTAAGATTGCAGCTGATAGACGGGACCATTAAAACTGATTTTTTAAATTTCATCAAGGGATCCTTCGAAAAAAGATAAGTAAATTTTAATTAAACTTATTTATATTAATAAATAAATCACTTAAATAATCCAACTGTTTATTAAATATAAAATAAGATAAAACGCACAACGCCGTAAAAGTTGTTACCTGGTCACACATTTATTTATTTATTTAGTGATGAGTCCTTCTACTGTTAGGCGTAGGACCTGGCCACACATATTATTTTCAAATTTGACAAATTTAAACATACTAAACAAAAATGTGTTCTGCGTTTATCAACAACTCAACTTCGCTAACTGTAATTGCTGAAGTAGCGATAACCCAACGGTCTAGCAGTTACCATTTTATTTTGGAAAATTTCTGTGTATTCTTACAACTGATCATAGTTGTCTTCTAAAAAGTTACCCAAAAAAGTGCATTTTTTAATACGCTACAAAAACAAAACATTTGTTATGCATTTTAAATTATTAGCACATTAATATATGACCAATACATATTTTTATAACTACCTAGCTAAACCTCGAACAGTATTTGAATTTTCAACGAATATTAAAATTTATATTCTAAATAGTGTTGAATATTTATGTTACTTTCTAATTTCGTTTATCTTACGTTAGCCAATAATCAAATGTGTTTGAAATATCTTTTTAACAGATTAGAGCATATTGATAATGATATATTATCACATTATCAAAACAAACGACAACACATAAATTACATAAGTATCGTATATTGTATTAACACGACAGCAATAAAACATATACAAAAGGCACATGTTTTTATAACATTTTCAATACACTGATGAAATCAATTTGATATTAACATGCGTATCTTAATCCTGATTTTTATGCGAAAACCCCTAATACGATTGTTTGCAGATGTTTAAACAATGCATATAACAGCAAAATCTGAATTCGTGTGAATTATGATAATTTCACATGCCTAATAAGCTACAGGTAATTGTTTTTCATAGTACACTTAATTTTGGCTTTTGTTTTATTAACACAAACAAAAAAGAATATCGGTCATCGCCAACTCTAAAAAAAAAATTGTTTTTGTCGGCTTACGTAAATTTATTTAACTCTTTTACAAGTTAGAAGGACATTGCATATGTGTAAATATTTTTAAAAGTTTTGTTTTTTCTGCATTTACATTTTCGTTTTTTATTGATACCATATTTTATTTTCACATAGCTGATCATATGAAGAAGATACTACAAAAAACTGCTATAATGCAATGAGATTTGGTGAAAATAATTCCCAATATGTAATATTTTTTAACTGAACGGGACCTGCTTAATCGTATATGAGGTTAAAGACCCTATTCTGAACTGATTTTTCGATCCAAATAATAAGTTTTAACCGTGTTAGAACTCTCATATTGTTTATAGGTACTTAGATATTTTACCTGTTACATGCACTACTAAAGCTGAGTCAGCAATTAAATTAAAATTTCCGTTTTTAATCTCAAGTCAAAAGGTTAACTCATTAAGGAATTGTTACTTCCTTTTATATGCCGCAAAGAAAATCTGCCTAACAAGTATTCACTAACGAAGTTTAATTTTATTCATTCTGAATTAATATTCTTAAACTATCATTTGTATTGTAACAATGCACTATCCATTTTTTATTGTTTAACGGAAATTTGTTGTACATTAGACACATCTGTAAGTTGTTAGTCTTAATACCTATTACGCTTATTAAATACAGAAGAAAACCTTGGTTTTAGATGAGTCTTAATTGCGTCAAAACCTCCATTAGATTTACAAAGGCAAACAAACAGTTACCTACATCTTGATATATAATTTTACAAACAAACGCAAGCGCCTTCCTTACATAAATGATACCACAACTACATCAATAACTATGGGAAATCTATGTTTACTCGTAAGCAGTAAAATACGTCAAGAGGTATCTTAAAAATACTTGTAACTATATATTTAAAAGTAACTTTTGAAAGCTCGAAAAAACACAATGGCAAAAAATGCATTTCCGTTATAAAGTTTGACTTGGAGCTAAGTCGAGTCAGATGTTTCCTTAAGTACTGTGATTGCTTATTACGGTTGATTCTTAGCTTCTATTGATCGCAGAGTTGGTTAAATTATTGCTTGCAATGATAAAATGTGCTTAAATTCGGCCACACCGAGCCCAACGCCATACCAGCACGAATCCTTACTGCGTAATTGAAACAATTATTAATTATATTCACGTGACATGAAGCTAGATTTTAAGTGACTTTTTCGCTGTTAAAAAACAAATGCTGATTACATTAAAACAAATGATACCAATAAGAAAAACAAACAAACACGAAAAACAACTAGCAATTAAAACAAAATTGTACTCGTATGCCAGCATAAAACATTAAAAAGAGCATTGCATAAATTTGTAGTAATTTTGAATACAGATTTTTTTCATAAATACTTATAGTACTAAATATAATTATAAATAGATACACCACTTGACAATCACATGTCTTACATCTATAATTTAAAAACTGTTCACTACAAAATGTCAGGTCTTAACTGTTTCGCAGTTAATAAACACGATACCTTTTATTACCCTACTATATTAGCACATTTCGCAAATAATCACGTTTGCCCACTTGCGTAAAAACAAAACTTATGTACTTTATCACAAATTATTATGTTTAACGTTGCTATCCTAATAAGGTCTGTAATACAATAATACAATACAATAACCATAACATCTGCATCTACATGACAAAATAAAAAAAGTACGTAATTTAATTAAAGCAAATAACATAATCGCAGCGTTTATCTTAAACTAAGTATAAATCTTGCACTATATTCTCTAAAACATGCATATGGCAAACCTTTTTAATGCAACAAAATTAATAGTTTCCTAGAATAACTGAATAACCAAGCGCGAAAAATATAAAATTGCGTAACTTGAATTTCGCAACTTATGCACAAACTGATAACACTGTTTTAACTGCTTCAATTAAAAGTCAACTAGGTACTGTTTACCATTTTGTTAGAAAATAAGGGCATTTAATTGTCTTAACGTCTTATATTTTATTTTTTTGATATTACAATGAAAAAGTTCCACGCCCAAACGAAAATTATAATACATCAAGATTGTGTAACGATCACTTATATCCTTGCCATTGCGGCTGCCTATCTTGGATATTATTATTTACACCTAGCGTGGCAGTTTCGAGCTTATTAGTGTATGTTACATTATTGTATAATATTACAGGGACTTCTTCCAGTTTTCGGGCCGTAAACATGTATTTCGTCTGGACAGTTCATAAAAAATTATCTTTTTTTAATTTGAAAAGTTTTTATAACAAACATAGAAATTACGTGAGATATGACAATGACCCCTCGACGGATTTCGAAACAGAGGAATTACAACACAGATGTGTACTATGGTTAGTTATTTTCGATAGTAATGGATGATTTAATAAAAACATGCAGTCAGCACATAAAACCCTTTCGGATCGGACACTGGAAAATGGATAAAAAAATAGTATTTAATGAGGTAACTTTCGCAGGACGATATGTGAAATGCATAATATGGAAGTCATAGACAGGAATAATTATTCCAAAAACAAAAGAATTATTTAAACAATAAACAATATGAAAATAAGCAAACAAAACTATAACTATGCTCATAAGCGCGGAGGAGATTGAAATAATCTAAACCTGGATTGCTACAATAGTTTAATCCAACACTTTTTAACATGTTCTTATTTAAGATGCTCTTTAAGTGGCTTACCAAACACGATGTATATTGTATAATTATATATAATCGTATTACTAAGATCAGGGCCACGCCACGTAAAAATAAATCACAATTTTTTTTATATTACAACGCTCTTGCAAATGTTTTGAAATTGAGGCAATTGCCGATTTATTAATATAAATATATGTTTGTGATCAGTTGTGACATATTTATGTCTCAAACAACGTTTTGCATTTAGGTCATAAAATATAGTTTCAAGATAAATTATATAGCAGAACAGGTATTTCTGCCTGCATAATGCGTAATCTAGAACTCTTTCATCTAGTTCAACAGTGAGACAATTATTACACGTAAATGTCACACAAAAACACCTAAAAATTGCTTCATTTCTGAAGAAACATTTTCACTTACGTTTTATCTACTACCACATGAAATTTTTAAAATCGCTACTACTTTTAACACAAAAATCGAGATAATTTATTCAAATCTAGTACAATAACTTTAATCAACTAACCAATATCTTAAGAATATGCTCTTTACTTATCCACCTAAATTTCTTTCTGATTTAAATTCCCTGTAAACTAAATCAAAATTATCACCTGTTTTTATTAGCTTTTAATTTATATAAACGAGAGTTAACGCAATTATGTGCATACAGCCCGATTAATTCGATATATCAAATAAAACATCCTGTGCAATATCACATTTTTAAAAGAAAACAATTTTCAATACAACTGTATTGTTCTCAATTGAGGATGCGCCGATTACTCGGCAAATAATCGTCAACCGGGTGTATCAGCTGTTTTGCCGATTAATTGGTAATTGGTTTTTGGTCAAATAATCGGTTTACATCAAATTTTATTATGCCAATAGGATACATTAAAATATTAGATGCAAATAGTTTTACTTTTTCAATGTTACCCTTATCGCCGTAGTGTCTGTCTGCAAATATGGCTATTCATTGATTTGAAAATAATAAGTGAACTAAAGATGTTAAACGAAATTTCGAACTACTAAATCATTAAAAAAAAAACATTAAAATATCTAAAAACAAATAAAACAGCTAAAAACACTTTTAACAAATATTATCAAATTCTGTTTCTCATACATGATAATATAGGAACATTAAAATTTCCAATTTTCAAGGCATTGCCTATTTCTTGCATTTCGGGTTTTAAGTGTTTTAAATATTTTATTAATTTTACATGTATCAGGAAAGTATCAACTAAATTCCAAATTAAATCACAAAAAACACGTTTTATACGTGCATTAATTATTTAACCTAAAGAATCATATCTTAAGGTGGGCATACACGCTAAGGTTTGCCGGAAGGCAGGCCCAAGGCATGGGCAGGCCTTCCGGCTTGCAATCGGGAAGGCAAACCTGTACCCTCGGCGCAGCCATACACGTTACGTTTTCTGGCAGGATTTTGGTCAGTTTAAGATGAAAATACCAAAGAGATGTTTCATAAACCTCTTAACTAGAACCAGTTCTTTTGATTTCCTTAATTTTCTTTAGTTCTCTACGGTAGGAACTGAGCAAATTAATTTTTTTTTTTTTTGTAACAACCGTATCTTTTGTTGCTTTCGGGTCTACTGTCTTCAGTTTCTCTACCAGCTTAGCATATGCAGCCAACGGTTTATTTAAATGTTGCTTACTTTTTATATCATACAAACAAGGGAGAGACCTGCATAGCTCTATAAATTCTGTTAAGAATTCATTGGACCACGTTCTCATATCAGTCATATTTTTAATAAAGATAATTGAACAAACCACGGCAGAATATGATATGCTACAGAATAAAATCACACTGCCATCAGCGTAACTCTCAGCCTGTACCCACAACTCGCACATAGACGTTCAGACTTGTATGCGATAAGCAAAGCCGGCCGGCAAAATTTCGAATGTTGACAGTTTTACTGGGGGCTGAGAGTTCAGGCTTGCCTTCCGGCCGATGCCGATGTCACTAACGATGCAGTTTGCCTTCCGGATTGCAAGCCTTATATACATATATATTTCCAAAACGCAAACACTTAAGTACATAATTAACATAACTGTGTTTAATTTTTTAAGTTTGTAATTAATTTTATATTGAGAATTATCTTGCATATATTGCTAGAAATAGTTTTAATATATATTTATTATGTGCCATTTTTATCGTTACTGCTAAATATAAATTTGTCATGAATAACACAATTGTTTACATTGTAAATATGTTTCGATAAGAATGTAACTTATTTGTAACTTGTATACAATAAACCATTTTATTTAAAAAAAAAATCGATATTTATCTAGAACAGTACTTCATCCTGTTCATACATTGTGTCGGGCTTGGAATGCTATTAATTAAATTCACTGATAATTATTTACCTAAATATTGCAGCGATATAAATTGTTGTATTTATGGTTATTAATAATTTTTCGGAACTTAAAATTTATACTATTGCCATATTGCGAATTTAAAAGACAAATAAAAGAAATTAGGGCTAACAAATTTAGCATTTGGAACGATTAAAATACTGAATAATTAATATACTGAACGTAATTATTGTAATGTTATTATTATATTAATTGTTATAAGCATTTAATACTTTAGAGCGGAGAATGTCAAAAACGCGGCCTGCTGGCAGCTCTTCGTATTTTTCTGCGGCCCGTCATAATTTTGTTATTTAAAATACATATATGAATAAAAGTTCATGTTGATTTAGATACGAATTACTTAATATTTTTGCATGATTTGTTTTTAACAATGTTTTATCAATATCATGTCAAATAATTTTGTACATGTAAATTTATAATAATCTTAGTTTTTATTAGGTAATGTATTATTTTAATAATTAAATAAATGTAGTCTAAATTTAAAAAAAGTTCGTAATCAACACATTCCGCAAATGCTTCACAATGATCAGGTCGCGAACAACATGAGATTTATAAAAATGTGGTCAGCTGTTAAAATCAATACCTGGTATAAAAAAAGTAATGACAGTCAAATATATTAAAATCGTATTTAAAAAATTGTCTTTAAATAAAAGAGAGCGAAGTGTTTTTCAATTAACAAATGAAAGAGTGTTAAGATTTTAGTATAAACCATACATTTTCTAAACGCATGTTTAAATGTATGTTTTAAAAATGCCCCAATAATTCAAGTACCTATTACATCAAAACTGAATTATTACCAATAATTTGTCATTCTGATTTCTAAGCATGCCTTTAAAACGAGCATACATTTTAAAAAACACAACAACAGGTGAGTAAAAAAGATACGCAAGATACAAAGATATAAACAACAAAGAGTGTGATATTTTATTCACACTTAATGATAAGAATAATATGATAGATAAGCAAATAGTACTGAATACGTAGGTGCAATGTGTTCCACTAAATCTGGCTATTTTGGATACCTCGTTTAGTATAAGAGATAGACATTTGATAAAATTAGCAGAAAGTTACGTATTTTAAAGCTTAGTTTATAACTATACTCAGATGTTTTAAAAAATCCGTGGTTAATTTAACAGATGCAAAAAAAAATAAATTTTGCATATATTTATTTCATTAAATAGGAGTATATTTTTTTAACCAAATCTCTATCTCTTATGTTAAGGCATTTCCCCATAGTGGTCGCAATTAAGTGGTGTACCCGGTACGTCATGAAATTTTAAAGAGACACATCATATACATTTAGCAACTTTTAAATTTAGAAAACAACATTGAAGAAACCTCAATACTGTATGCCGCCCCAGTACATATCAAAATTTACCATATTTATCGCATGTGAAAGACTGATTATCTGATTATTTTTTTAAAATGTTGTTCATTGTAATCATTAATAAACGACTTTTTAAAGGAAGAATAGTTTTACATCTGCATCGATATAATTAAATAAAAGGCGATATCTATGTTGCAATTTGTAAGATAAAGTTGACGAACATTTTGTTTGCAACGATCTTCATTTTCTTAAGGGTCGTGGTGAGAATTAGGCCCGGTTTGCTAAATTACGCTGCAGTTAATTTGCATTGCGAACGTGTGAAAAATTAAACTAGGTTCGAGCATAATTTACAGGTAGTGTGAGTTACCAACACAAGGTCATACCTGTAATAACCTTATGAGTTGAAATGGACAAATTTGCGTTTGCTTTGGTCGAATGGCGCTGAAAAGTGAAAACTGTTCTTACTGCGTGTATTTAATTACTGAAACAAACCTTAAAGCCAATTACTCAATTCAAATAGGCGAGATTTTACAAAACAAAACTATTATAGCCAGACATGACGACAGTAATTATTGTTGAACACAGTTTCATTTTCAATACTTAATACCAATAAAGCAAGTTTTTAAAAACGAGATCCGCTATTTTCACTGCCATTAAACTCAAAATGTTATACCCAACAAAATATTTATAGCTACAACAGTGAGGACACCCACAAAAGGTTAAACAAATAACAACCAAAATAAATTATTTATAAGTTGGGAAGCTATATCAATCGGTAGTAATTTAAAAAAACATAGTTATTTAAATTTCGTAAAAATATATTACTAACACGATAAGAAACTTTTGCAGTTTTAATTTGTGTAAATGTAACAATTAAAAAGTGTTTTTATTACTTATTCGTATTTAAACCACATGCAGCTGAAATGTTTCATGTTGCAAACATTATTAAGAACTATAGTGATTAAAGTAACACTCTTAAACTCTTTGTTTGAAAAAAAATATGTCAGGAATAAATTAGGAAAGCTAATTAATAAAATAAAGAAAACTAATCAATCATTTAAAAACCATAAAAACACTTATAATATTTGAATTAAGCTACTACACAGCCAGCAGCAAAAGCAAAAACGAGGAATAAGAACAGAAAAAAGAATACCGTTAAATAGACTTTTCAAGCAACAAAAATCTTGAACCTTCACCAGACGACTTAGAAATGTATGCTAAATTAAAATCAAATTAGGATAAAGACTTTGGAATTATTAAATTGGTGGAAACTCTAAATCTGATGTATTTTCGAATGTTTCTAAATTCGTTCGCACTACTCAGTCTTAACCATCATCATTTTACCGGTAAATCCTAGGATTTACCAAAATGAGGTGGTAAAAGTCCGAGAAGCTTCATTTTCATTATTTATTTTTAAAAAAATAATCAACCAACCTTTAACCCTACCCTCCTTACTATGACGAGGTCAGGTGAAATGTAAGTTAAAGCTTTTTTTAACGAAAGCGAACGTTAAAGCCTGAAATTGAAGCTTTTAAAAGTTTTTTTCGAACTTTCACATGCAGCTTTAAAAAAAAACTTAATGAAAATGAAGCCAATTTGGGACTTTTATCGCCTCACTATGGTAAATGCTAGGCTTTACCAGTAGGTAAAACATAAGATTTGCCAACTTTTGAGCTTTTACAGTAACAGACATACAGATACAAACGCACTGTTGAGATACGTGTTAAATGTGAAAATAAGCCGACTGAAAATAAGTGCTGACGTATATAGACAACACAACTTTTTAGTTTTTTTTTTTTTTTTAGCAAATATCATTGCTAAACTAATTAAAATTAGTTTCGTTTGTATTTATTAAGTATAAATAAATTAAAATCAACGCTAAAGTATGCTTAATTGCAATAAAATACGTGCTCTTTTGTCAACATAACCTTTAGTTATCAGTATTGCTTTTCTTGGGAGTGTCACTATAAATACTAAACATTAAAAGTATGTTTTTTATTTCCAAAATCAAAAAAGTTAAACTGATATTTGTGTATAAGTGGAGGTAAAGTAGAATGCTATTGCAGAAAGATGGGGTTGTTGAGGTACAACCGTATCTCGCTTATTATCATCAATTTAAACTTTAAACTATAACCATTTGGCTATCTTTCCTTGGAGCGATAAATAATCGCATCGAATTGGGACCGTCTTGTACAAAAAAAAAAAAAAAACACTCTTTTCTCGTTACAAACTAAACGTTGTTCACTCCACAACGCGACACAGCAAATTATTACAAAACAACATTTTTTTATAATTATTAGTAACTTGTGATGACAACTGAATCTTGGACAGTTTCTTTTGCGTCAGTTGCAGTTGGAAAGCAAAGCCCATGTATGTACTCGCTGCATCCTAATCGTATGTACGATATACAGTATGAGTAGAGATCACCAACATTAACACTAAGTAATAAGTAAACAAACCAAATCTGTAAATAAATTCCACATACAATGGTAAAATTAACCAAACGGCTCCGCTCTGACAGTTTATTGCGTCTTATGTGGTAAAGTTTAGTATTCTACAATTGATGTTATTGAAAATGACGTGATGTTATCATTCCGTTTGTCTAATCGATATCAAACTATTAAGTAAAGTGCTGTGTCAAATTTTAATTAAAAAATAACCTAACACGATAATGGTTAAGATTAATACACTATCAAAAAAGCAAGCATAATTAAATTGTATCTCAAAAATTACAATATACATACTTTGTTTTAAACTGTTTTAATTATTTATTTGCAGTTAGCAAAGATCTTTTAAAACGTAGGTTTGTGACAATAGAACGGTTATTTTATAACTTTTCATAACACTTGTCACACTGTGCCGGATTTACGTATAAACCAAACAGACCTGGGCCTAGGGCCCTGCGATTTTGGTGGCCCGAACGCGTCTGGCATTATATGAGTTTAAGCGTTATTTACATCTTAATTTTTGGTTCGAAACCTTAATCCGAAACTGTTCTCACAGTACAAGATAAATTAAAAATTGTGAGTTTGTTCTATATGCGACTTAATTATTTTCAATAATTGACATACACTTCAACATACACTTTGAACGAATTGTCATATTTTATAAACACATTTTTAAATGCTTCAAAATGTTTACAAAAATAACATCAATTCTATGTTACTTTTATTAAAGAACACACAATTGTCATTTAAGGAATGTGGAACACCTTTTTAAAATACTGCACAATTTCGAATAGACACTCACGCGGTTATTTTTAAAAATTAATAAGAAAATCAAGATGGTAATTAACTTCGGGATAACTTTTACATTATTATTGTAGCAATTGAACTTTTATATACAGAGTGTACAAAAAGTAACGTAGCGGATCAACATCTCGTCTTGTGGCAACTTTACAAAAAAAAGTTTTGAATAAAAGTTGTTTGTGGTAATTTACAATTTTACTTTTCACTCACAAGCAAGCAAGTTTTTTACCCATATTCGTGTACAGTAGTTTGAGCATGTTTGTTATTTTGCACAAATCCAATACATTTAAAAAGATTTGTGGAATATTGTATATGGTACCTACTACTACTAGATTTAAAGGGAAGTCCAAAGTCGACGTATTTCTAGGGCATCTCGGTAACTACCTACGATGGTAAGCGAAAATCTGATTTGGCCTCAACGATTATGTTTTTGCAAACATTCCTAGGTTTACTTGAAAATAACTCATCCTTTTCGAAGGATCTTTTGTAGACTCTTATCAAGACTTTATGTAGTCTCTTAGCCAGTAGCAATCTCATTAAATTGCTTCTGAGGAAGAAAATAGTCTTAAAAGAAAAAACCTCCAGGAAAAAAAGATAAGCTGTTTTTGATTAAAGTTATTCACATTATTACACAATAGGTTGTATTTGACCACCCTGTACAGTTAATAAAGGATAACGCAACCTTTTCCAATGAGCAGAAATTACAGACTAATAAAATTTAAGAATAAACGTTCATCTACGCTGCTATTTAAAGTGAAAATTGTAGAAATAAGGTCGGCAAAGAGCCCTTGAATCGTAACAACATATGTGCAACACTTTCAGAGCACATAACAATGCACAAGTCAATTTATTTTATGTATTCATAATAACTACGATTACACTCGGTTCAGATTGATTAATTGTATAAATTAATGACCGATTAGCGATGTTATCAGCATTATCAATAAAACGTATGCGTATTATCATGAAATTGTTTTGATACCAATAGAAAGATAATACGAACTAAAGTGGTAATTATTGGCAACAATCGAGCACTAATTATCGGTTCATTGCATCTAAATTGATGGGACAACACTTCAGTTGACGTTTATTTAGGATATCAATAATATTACGGAATACAGAATGGTTAAAGGGAAATACTGGTACATATTTCGAAAAACTATTGACATGCAAACTGATTACGGTACTTTAGCCCATGAGCTACTATTGTGTAATTATTATCACGCGTCGACCATCAAAAAGTAACAACTCAGACTCAGACCAATTCGTCACAGAACATGTTACGCGAAATCAAGTGTCGCCAACCTCTCTTGTAATGGATTAAGCAAAATAATAATTAAGTCGTGACACATATCAACACAAGTATGTTTATTACGATCGTACATTCACGATACGTACTTACAATGTACACGCAGCACAAACGTTAATAACTGATCATTCTGTACTAGCAGCGGACTAACAAACTTGCCAGAATTAATAATTAGATGAGCATTCAGTTACAACACAGTTGTAAATAATTAAGCGAAAACCCAAAGGCTGCCACGTCTTCCAATTAATGTAAACACGCACTGATAAACAAGTTATAAGAGAAATTTTCCGAAAAATAAAAGAATGTATTTTCTAAACTTTTGTACCGATGCAATTTTTTTCTCAAAAAACGTTCATGTTCATACCTCCAATTTTTGTTTGATGTATTGGACTAATGTATAGCAGGTGATTCAATTTGACTGTCGCACCTCTATAACTTTGCTATTAAAGAGGGAAACCTCTATAAACCTTATACTTTTTGTGACTCGCAGGAAATTCTCTAAAAAATTACTTACATTTTTTTTTCTACGATGATATAAATCAAAACGGCGATGGTCGATTTCTTTTTAATTACATAGTATACTTTTTTATTTAATCTGATAGAAGAGTCAATTCTAAATTCGATTGTGCATTCAAAAATGAAACATAAAAAAAATGAGAAAAATGAGTCAAAATTATTAATATTTTTTCACAAAAATACACCATCGCTATAGTTTTTTTTTTTTTTTAAACTTCCTATACATAGTAATTAACAGTGTTTTTTTGTGAGCATTAAATTGAAAATTGTCTTTCTACCGAATTGTATTCAAGGTGTCACATACAAACGCAAACTGTATTTGGAGGCAAATAGTGGACACTTTGAATATGTTAAACACCACCAACACTAAACTTTGTTATTATTAAGATTTTACCGTTCTATTGTTTTGTTCATTTTTACTTAAAAAAAAGTCAGTGCATTTTAGTTATAAATTATAAGGTATAAGGTAAATTGCAAAATGCAAATGTTAAGATTTGATCGTGTTTTATCTTGTCAAATACAACGATTGCTAGGACTTATCAGAATATACAGGGTGATTCTTAAATATTGCGAAAATATTTGGTAGGTACCTAATTCTTTATCGAAAATTATTTTTATATAATCTTTTCCAGACGTCTTTTACTAAACAGAAGCGATAAAATTATATTTTTATTTTATTTCTCAAATTTGGATTAATGTAGGAGAATGATATTTGGATTTAATCAGAACTTTTTGGAGGCTTGAAATTTTGCAATTTAAGAATTTTTCTATAAAAGCTTCATTTATTAAGAAACTTTTTTACTCCTTAACTTCTACAAAAATTATAGTTTTTGAGTGAAAATTATGGTTTATTGCGGTTTCGTTTAAAAATAAAAGAGGTACAGGAGAGCGACAATCAAACTGAATCGCCTAATATAAAAAATTTCCGATACAACCAGCTGTATACACCTAAGTACACCATACAAACACAAAAACAGAATGAAATATTGAGCAATAATCATTTCAAGTAATTTACAAAATGCATATTTTATGACGATAAAAATTATTTCCGTGTTAAAACTCATACCCTCGGTAGTAATAAATAAATAAATTTTGCTGACTATTTATTTATTATTATTAAAGTCACGTTAATAGCAATACTTAATTACAGGTAAAACGTTAGTCTGAAGGTATTAAAATCATCGTAAAAAATGTTAATGAAGTTAAGAAACTTATTACTTTATGTTTTTATGCAATGTCATAAGCTAAATAATCAGCATGAAGCTGTAAAAAAAAGTCTTATTGTAGTCATAGTCGTTGTGATTTGTTTTTATTCCAGAACGTTGCAGAAAGCAACACTCTGACTGCAAAATTCGAATAAAAAAACACAACCGATGTACCTACACCAAAATAATATGTACATTATGTCATTATGAATGACGTTGCAAACATTGTAACTAACAATGAACATACTGTAGGATGTGGCAATCTTACTATTTTTATATTTCGAAATAACTTTCGACACTTGTTTTCAAGGGCTGAGCGCCCACCGAAATAATACGACCAATAATCTGAAAATTATTTATATTGATCCGGTTTTAAAATAACTAAATGTAGAAAAAATTAAGTTTAAGTTGCTGGTCACCACAATGCAAACACTACTCTAACAAAAAAGCCGTTTGATACAAAATATTTTAGTGTTCGATGGGCATTCACCCTTAAAAGGCTTCAATAACATTTATGACGGTGTTTGTAACTGTGATATTTACGGATATGTTTTACCAAAATTATTTACGGTGTTCCAAAAAAATAGCAGAGTTTAAGTTCTATTACATTTCCGATAATCTAAATAAATTTAATTTAGAGCGAACTTTACCTGAAATACATAATTTCATTATTATTTTATTTGTAGCTACTGTTATTTGAAATCTATAGAAGAAATATTTGTGCCAAACAAAATATTTACTTTATTTTTAAGTCCAAAAAATTTCAATTTAAATCTGTTTACTATTTATTGCAATTTATACTCATAATGAAGTTTTATGCTTGTATGTGGACTGCATGCGCCACACTTGTATAACTTTTTTTGTTACGAAGAAAAAACCAAACACACTTTATATTTTGTAAATCGCTTAAAAATGTACCGGGCGATTCAGATTGCCTGTCGCACCCCTATAACTTTTTAAATTTAGGAGTTAACCTCAACAAACCTTATATTCTTGTGAATCCCGGGAAAATCTATTTCTTGCGATGAAATATGACAGACTGTCGATAGCCAACATTTTATAAAAATTGCATAGTATACTTTTATGCAATTATTCTGACAGAGAATTCTAAATTTGATCGTGCAATTAAAAAAGAACATTCATAGGAAAATTTTAGAAAAATGCGATACGGCAGTCAAACTTAATCAACCGGTATACAAACCGTATTAAATAATATTTTGATTTTTGCGAATGTTTGGGAAGGGGTGGCCGATATATCGATAAATATCAATATAATTTCGATATCGATATATCGTTATTTGATATTTTCGATATTTCTTGATATCGATAATAAAAATGAGAGCCGAGGAGCTTTTTTTGGTCACCAGCCTCTTGTTTTTTAGCTCTCCGGCCCTTTAACAAAATATAGATTTAATTTCGATATCGCACAGAGCAGAAGTTGCACTGATAAATTTCTCATTTAAAAACTTTACATCATACGAACGACAAAAATTATCAGCCACAAAGGCACATTGATGACATTCAATTGCTTAAAGATAAATTTGCTAACATTAGAAGTACCTATGACTAAATAAATAAATAATGATTCAGGGATTATCTACTGCACACAAAACTTCATATCAATTACTTTGGACCGAATATTTTATGAAAGCTCAACCTACACATAACCACGAACAGTTGTCGTTAAAAGTCTTATTTTATCAAAAGAAATGAATTTCAGATTGCGATATATACAGGGTGTGTATAAATTGGAGGAAGCGCTACACGTGACGATGTTCTTCGAAAAATTCTAAGTCGAAAATCTTAATACAAAAATGTTGTACCATGCTTCCTATGGCCTCAGAAACCATTTAAAGAAAAAAAAAGTTGGCAACATTGCATACATTGATTTGTGTTTGAACATTTTTTTATCAGCAATTTTTACTTAGGTATTTACAATTTTTGTTCGAACTAAAAGCCTTCTGTTCGTAAACATAGCTGCAAACTGTAATGCCTCGTCCAGACGTATGTAATATGCAATGTAATATAACGTGTAATGTAATGCGAATTGTTTGGACGGTACAGCAGAACGATGCGAATCCTGTTGTTTTTGTATTACATGTAACGCTCGCAGTGACGTAAAACGACGAATTTGCCTTACATTACATTACACGTTACATTACATTACACGTTACATTACATTACACGTTACATTACATTACACGTTACATTACATTACATATTACATACGTCTGGACTGGACGCACGCTTAGGTATCGTCTAACACAAACTAGAAATAATTACGAGAAAAACAGAGATGACAGCTAATGACAATGTTGCCATGTGTATTATTTTCATTCAAATCAGTGATTTACATATTTTCAACACCAATTTTTGAAAGGAAGAACACAATATCCAGGAAAAAATACTATTTTTCGAAATTTATTTTTATTCCAAATTGCAGCTTTTTCATTTGCAAGTATTAAATAATAACGCTTATTAAAGGACTAAATGTCAAAACTTTGAGGACCTCTTGCAGACACAGCATGGTACAACATTTTCGTATTAAGATTTTCGACTTAGAATTTTACGAAGAACATCGCCACGTTTAGCGCTTCCGCCAATCTTTACACACCCTGTATATTAGGGTACGTAGTAAGCACTTGTTAAAAATGTCACTTGGCGGTCCTTTTCTTATTATGCAAGTCTAGCGAAAGTTTTGAGGTGTTACTAACTACAATTGAAATTTGTGGACAGTTAGTTGGAAATAAAACGTGCTAACTAATAGTTTTTCATTAATGTTTTATTTTAGTATAAATTAGCAGATTTTTCAACACACGTTTTGTAACGTCTGGTTACATCATTACTGCTATTAACGCTGCCGGTCAAACATCAGTTAGCACGTTAGCAGCAAGTTATATGGACAAGTTAGCTGTTAAATGGGTTGCATAACGTACGACGATTAACGAAGGACAATTAGCTTTCTATTAACGTCTAAATTCAAAGAACCAACAGTAACTAAATATACAGTCGTGCAATAAACAAATGGTTTTATTCAAACGTACCATAAAGAATTTATACTTGCGGCGCAATTTGCATATAGGGAAAGGTCGGGTTATATCGGACGGTTAAGCTTTTTTACTATTTGTGAATTTGTTAAAGGCTCAATTTGACCATACTACGCATCAAAGCATACTTAGATATGTTGTACAAACACCCATAAAAGCAATTACCCCTAGGGGGAAATTTTTTACCATTTTTAGGCAATCGAAAAAGACCTTACTTTTTGCCCATTCAAAAAGTTGGAGGGTTATATCGGACATGATTTAATGTTTAGAAAATTACATATTTTTGGTTATCCAAACAAGTTTTTATTACTGTCCAGGCCTGATCAGATTTAAGCGTAAAACATTAAAAAAATTATTTCTTGTTGCTACCAATACACTTAGAAAGTGATTGTACTTATACATTTAAGCAGGATCAGCACTCCAAACTTAGCTTCGTCCACGAAAAAACACTCTCTAAACAGAAAAAACTCTATTGCTTTGACACACGGAAACGACGCATTCTAATGTGGTGTGCGTTTTCCTTCTACTAGTTGCTGTCAACAGCCAATATCGCGATAGGTGCCTCTGTGCATGGCAAGTGTCCGAAAAACCACTTGTCCGATATTACCCGCTGTCCGATATAACCCGACTTTCCCCTATACGTGTTTTCATAAAATTAAAACTCGAGTTGAAAAATTATTCTATTATCAGCAGCAAGATATTTTCGTTTCAGTCTAATCAATTTTTCAAGATTTTTAAAAGCTATACAAATATTGCATAAATAATCGCAGTATCTATAAAAATTATTGTGACTGATAGTTGCACACTTTTTTAATCACCGTTTTCTGCAAAATTATGATTTCTTTAAAACGGTAAAATAACGAACGCAATATTGTACTTAAAGTACTACAAAGTAACTACAATTTAATTACATTACGCCTGTAATCGTACACGATGATCCGGACGGATTCTTCCGTAAATAAAAATTACTAATTTATTAATAGTTTTTAAAGTTTTGATTTCCTCCCTTCGGACTTAATCGTATGTATTCTTGCGACGCTTTTTAATAATAAAGACATTAATTTTGTACATTTTAGTATTAGTATTAGTATTAATTAATATGGAATAATCCTGTATACTGCTCTTTCAGTTTACGCGATTCATGTGGTAAAAAATGTATAACCACTGGAACCGCGTTAACTGAAAGAACTATAGATTGCGAAAACGAGCAAAATGTATATCTCATTAGTTTTTGAAAATGTTTTGTTAAAAATCGATATGTTTCATAAAATACGTCTTACAATGGGTATCGCTTTAATTTACAACATATTTACATCTTTAAGTTTTTTCCTTTAGAATTTTTGAACATTAAAATATTTTAACTTCCGTTCTAATAAATAGCGTACTAGATTTACCGACTATTATTTTTATTTACAGCATTTGAATATTGATTAAAAGTTAAGTCGTAATATATTCTAGTTTTCAAGACTTAATTTTGTATTTGTTGGTCTAAAAATTCAATATACAGGTGACAATTATCTACTGCGTTACATGGGGTAAACTTTGCTATTTTAAGAGTTAAAGAATCGGTTAAATTGGCAACATTGTCCAGCATTGCAAAACAGTTAAATTACTTCTAGAAAATTGATCGTTGTGGCCACATTTCTGAGAGAAATGCAATATACTGAAAAATGACAAAGTCTTAAAACATGTCTTTTCAACTATCGTTCCCATGTAACATAAAATAAGTTTGGTATGAATCTCGATGACCACTCAACTTAAAAAAAAATAATATTAGCGTCTCTAGCATAATCTACGTAAAATTATCTGAAACATGCATATGCATAACTTTTTTTAATCTGTTATACTTGGAAAAAAATATTTATCTTTGAAAATCGGAAACTATCGGAAAAATGATTGTTTTGAAACGCCATTCTTTACTTCCCAACTTCGCTAATTTAACACACTATCTGAATCTCATAGTAGCAAAATTACCCATGTACATTCTCCATTATAATGGTACTCGATTATAAAACGATTTCTGAGATATCATGTTTAACCTTTCGTCAGGCGCAACTTATCTGAGTATTTACCGCTTCGTGTAGGACTTGAGTGTCCAGCTAATCCCTCTCCTCTTAACTGGTGCAAATTTTAAAAAAGCCTGTTGTTACGTTGCGATACAAACAAAGTGACATGTTGAATTTACGCACTTAATTTTGGAGTAAACTTACCTCTGACGTACTGGTTGCTCCTGAGCTTAACGCCGGTGACATCGCAGGGGCATCTGTTGTGTTCGGATTCGGAGAAGGCCCCGTAGCATAGAATGGATGCGAATGACCATAAAAACCGGGTAGCACAGAGGAGGGTGTACTATTTGTAAAATTATTTGTTAATCCCGGAGCACTATGCGTTTGGGGCTGACACTGTAAGTTCTGTAGATGAGGTAGGAAATTTGTGCGATTTATAGGTTGCTGTTGGAATGATTCGCTAAGATATTGTCGCACTTGACTTTTCTGTTTTTGTATCACGTGGTATCTTGTTGGATTTTCTAATTTAGTTTGGACCTGAAATCATTCAAACACATTCATCTGTAGATTTCGCTAAATCGGTAACAAATATTTGCTAACTTACAAATTACACCAAGAACTAGAACTAGACGGTCTATGAAATTGTTGTTCTTTTAAACATTTTATAAAGATGGTTCAGTAAAGATAAAAGTATTTGTAAATATAAAAAGTGAAAACATCATTTTAATATTAATTTTAAAAATTGTCATAATCTATTTAGATTATTAGGCACGTTAAGATATTGTGATGATGTCGAACAAGGGATTAATAAACTGAACAACGATAGCATTATGACCAGCAAAATAATATTGTCAGATATCAGTTAAGAAAGCACTCTCGAATCAAATATAATCCAAAATTTGTTTTATTCCGATATACAATTCTTGTTAAAACGTCTTTGAGGTTAATATGGGTACTAACACAGTTTTCGCTTTCGATACAATTAAAATCGTCATACTAATGGTTGTAACATATATTCGTCCGTTTTTATCGATGGTTTTAAAATCGTTTGTTTATACATTTTGAAATAAGATTAATCAAGTATACAGGGTTAGTCAAATGCAGTCGACAGATACTTCCAAAACATAAAGAATTTACCTAAAGTGATTCATACAAAAATGAATGCCAAAGAATTTGTAAAGAGATTTTTATAGTAATTTTAAACATAAACGGTAAATTTTCGTGAATTCATAACTTTGTTTATGGACATCATAGTTGACCGTGGCACAATTAAATAGCGCTTTATTCCGTTCGCTCTCTCTCTCTCTTTTCGCTACTCTCTGCAGTTCCCCATGCGCTATAGGAAAATATGTATTTTATCACGATCATCGTTTTTAGTTTTAGTGAGTAAAATAATAACAATTTCCTTTTTTATTATTACAACCGCAATAACTATAAATCTGGAAAAAAACGTATCCATAATTTTTTAATATACAAACAACAAAAATTTGTATAATTAGTTATATGTGGAAGCCAATCTCGACATATAATTTGTCATTAAACTAAAAAAAAATTTACAGGTTGCTAGCGTTTACAATTGACTGAATTTATCTTTAAGCCAGGATTTTGATATTCCCTGCACATATTTGTACGGACACTTTAAAGATAATGATTTCAAAACTAAAAGGCTCTTCCACAAGTTCATAAATAAATGTGATCGAATGTTTGTTTTTTGAAGCAAGCGAACGTACATAAAAAATAACATTGCTCATGGTTAATCTTTTTACAGAACAGGGTACAGTTGGCCAACAAACGTTTGCCAAATGATCATTGTAATCATAAATTAAAAAACAGTTTAAGCGTTCCAAATCCACGAAAATAAACGAATATTAGCTCCAAGCACTTGACAAAATAACACAGAAATAATGCACTCAACAAGGAATCGTACCTGCAGGACATGTGGCGGTACATCAAGTGCTATACTTTGCAAAGGAACACGCATAGCAGAGGCAGGAGGTCGTTGCTGTTCCTGTGCTGCCCTTTGTGCCCTTTCTTGTGCTTCTCGTCTTTCCTGTTCCTGCAACGCTTGCTCCCGCATAAGCTGTTGTTTCAGCTGAGTACGTGATAACTGTGTTGCACTTTTCAGGTTGGGTGGACTGCAACAAATTAGGAGACATATACACAATTTATTTTGGCAAACCCTACTGCATCTTCATTAATTGCATCAAGAAAACACATTACTTTCATGTACAAACATTTATTTCGTTGTATTACTGACATTAACATGTGTCCAAGAGTCCAAGACCAATTTTGCTTGCAACCATTACAAATCTTTAACGTTAAACTGTAAAAGGTAATTTTTGTTTATCAATAGCACAAAAACTTAATTTTTTTCGAGAATTTTTTTGTAGAATAGTTGTTCTTAATTCTTAAATCATAGATCATTTTGACCCATATAATCGACTCTGTATCGCTTACCGTTTACGAGATCCCTATGCTGTGTACGATAACTGGGACACCCTGTATACAGACCGCAGAACCACCCGGAATGTAATAATTTCATAATTGATCCATTACACAATAGATACGTAACAATAAACTATTTAACTACACTGGGCAATCTTTTATTATGAACACTAACTAAACATTAGAATTTCAATAACAAGATACACGTTTGTAATCACTCTTTTCATATTTACTAATTATTCACAGTAAAAAGTCATTTTGGTTTTGCAAAAAATTCACTGAGATGTACGAGAAATTAAAAATCTTCCTTTTTTTTATAGAAATCGACCTTTAAGGATAAAACAAGATGCAAAGATCTTAGCTGGCTGGTATCAATTCAACATTGACCAATAAAACTTTCGTAAACGGAGTGAACTTTAAATTCAAGAAATTTAAAGATAAATACAATAATTATTGAACGAACATACACATATGTGCTTAATTACTGAACGATCATATGTACAAATATTACAAAGTAACATTCTAAACAGTTTTATTACTACCAAAATTCCCGAAGTTCAACATCCTATCACTAATTTAACCTTCAACCTCTCGTTCTGTAATGCATGTGTTGATCAAAGCTAACACCGGTTTTTATTGGACAGGTATATTCATTTTCAAACTTTTTGAAATGCTGCAAATAAATGACAAAATTTAAAGAAATTATTTACAACAACAATACGCATTAAAATACAACAAACATTCATGAATAAATCTATTCGGGGAAACGCAAGTTCCTAGTACGCAACGGTCTTATTTTGAAACTAGTTATGGATGTAAATAAATTAAAAATAAACCGGATTCTACACATACAAAGATTTCCTCAAATTAAATATGTTAGCTAAATAATATTTTGATACATTACAAGCATTACAAATGTCTTATATCCAAGTGCGGAAATTAATTGACGACCTTATGACAACAGTCCTAAAATTAAAAATCCTAAGTAATTCATATTTCGAAAAATTATGTGATGTGACTTTTCTGTTAGCTCCTACCAAAGATAAAGAATAATAAATTATCTAAATGTATAACAATAATCTAATGTACAACAAAGAGCAGTCCCGCAATAATTCAGATCAATTAAAGTTTAATTGAACCTTTGCTTAAATATCAAAAAGTTATATATAAAAAAGTCTTCCACATGCAACTGACTTGAGATTTTTTGAACTAGCTTTTAATAACCAAATATAAAATTTCAGGCCATTTTATTTCCAATTTTCTACCCTTTCAGAATAAGCATTATGCAAAGTTATCAAATTAGTTTTAAAAGGTTTAGTGAATACTTAATGTTCGATTCGTTAATAGATATTTGTATAGACGGATATATCACATCACACAATATTTTTATTACACAACTGTTTTTTTTATTAAAAAATATATACATTGTCATCTCCCATAAAAAGGTGTCCAAGTTTGGTTTGTTTTCAGTAACAACACATCCACTTACGATTCTGTTAATAAACTCAATTATTGCGTAATAAGTTACTTAATGATGTTATTACTTCCATTGCTGCCGCCTCGATTTGATCTTACCAATAAAATATCAATAAATAAAAGATGTTATGTATAATGGTGCTTTACTTGTTTGGCACCAAAAATTTTCAATATTTTGTAAGTAAAATAAATTTTTTTTTTAAACAATTATTATATTCATAGTTACTGTGTATAAGCAATTGGATTTAGAACGTGCGTCTTTTAAAATTAACACTCATTAGCATTTTGTTGCTGTTAACAACGCAATTCAATACACCTACTTGTGAAATTCGTCGTGAATATAGGTATATAAGAATACGTCTATAAGAAAAGTGTAGTTATAAAAAAAATATGTATTTGAGTCTATTTAAAGAAACAAAGTTATGTATCGGTGTGCAATAATAAAACACTTTGTATAATTAAAAATAATTTAAGATTATGTAGTATATGACCACAAACAACTTTGATTCGAAACGTAATATAACAACTACAATCTGTTTAGTTTCGTTGAAACAATAAACTAAGGCCCATTTGCACAAAGCCACAGTTAGTGTTATACTCAAAACTAGGCAAAATCCCAACACTATTGCCGCTGACATTGCATAGTTTTAGGTGTTAACTTATATGTTAACACAACCATTGCTTTGTGCAATCGCGCCTATGAGTAGTACACACTTAATAGCGCACAAACAAGTCCTTACATCATTTATAAACTGACAAATATTTAAAAATCCGATACCTATGTAAAATTATTGTTTGTAAACCGTTTACGTATATGTATACAAGTGAACTTTTATTTTATATTATCTGAACTGCACATTTTAAGCTGCATACACAAGTAGAGCTGCACAAAAATTAAACCCTGCTTAACAGTCACTTGTTAATTATGCTAATTCGGTGACAGTTTACTCAAACAATATTGAACGAAGAAAATACATGAAAACACCTTTACAATCAGAAAATATATATTTTTGAAATGCATACAGCAATTATCTGATGCTACCTAAATAATATCATTGTTGCCAATGTCATTCAAAAATCAAACATTAAGGTAGTGAATGAATTTTACACTTTTTTACCAATATGCATGGGACCTCGATCACAGTTATTGTGCATAAACATTTTAATGGACTACCCACACACACATTCAATTGTCTTTAAATTATAACTGTGTCGATATAACAATAATTCCTACAGACGAAAGCCGCGCTTAGCGCTGTCGCCAAATCGATCACTACCAATTTATTAAATTGTCTTTTAAACTTACATCGATATTTTAGCCGCAAAGAGGTTCAATATTCAAAACCATCAAGTTGAGATTAAGGTAAGAGATGTACAGTGGACCCCCGAACCTCGAACGGTTTGAAGTTCGAACATTTGGAACTCGAATAGAACAATCAAGGAAAATTCGGTTTTAAATTCGAACAGCAATTTGAAAGTCGAAAAAAAGAATCGCGTGGTCGTCAATAAATCAACAAAATCAAACGCCATTAGATATTATTATTGACCGATTATTAGACAATAACAGTAACAAAAAACATTAAATCATTTAAATTGGTACCTACTCGTTATATCAATAATTACCAATATGATCTTTTGAGAAAGACAGCTTTCAATGTTTTAAATTGGGTACATTTTGGAAGACTTAAGCCAAAAGTCGAACCGTCTCCTGCAACGGATTGCGATTCAAGTTCGAGAGTCCACTGTATTAATAAACGTTAATTGAACAAAAATTGTCAACAACTTCATCAGCTCGTCTAATTTCAATCTAATTTGATTTTTAAGTAAATAACGATTAGTACTAAATACTCTGATTATAACAATTAATCATACAGTTAAAAATGAAATATAAAAAACTACAAAACACAAAAAAAAACAAAAAAACAAATTTTAAATTTACACACTTCTTTGGAAGAACCAACGCTGATCAGTAGTACCTACCTACTGTTATGCGAAATTGAATCAAAAACGCTTGATTAAAGTTTATCTTGTCATTTAAATCTGAAAATAATATATGTATATCTAATAGAATTATAACAAATGACACTCGACAAACGACTGCTATAACAGGCCAACACCCGCCTCTAATTTGCCATTAAGTTGTAAATTATAATGCGTCACTATGACGTCCAACATGCAGAAAGTGACTCAGATCGTTTTACTCAAATATTTTTCGCATAACAGTTAGGTTTTAGTCAATTACCTTCGCGAACACTGTATGCAATAAAAGTATAAGTTGCAAATAAATAATATAAAATTGATGGGGGGTAAATGTAGCAGTGAAAACGGAAATCAAACATCTAAATCTGAAGCTTGGTTTTTGTACAATCTAGAAACATGTCAAGTATATTATTACGTACACATTTAAAATCAGTTGATATAAATAACAATAAACTGCAAACTATCCATGACGTACAAAAATTAAACGCATATTAGCAATAAGCTCTCACACTATGCAAACAGAATCGCAGTTCTAATATTATATAATAACTGAGCTATTTATCGATGTTATTGTACATGTACATACTGGGACACGTATGGAAATGCAAAATGATTCGCGTTTTTCTCATGCAAATGAGAATTAACTCAAATTATCACATCTAAACAGTCTCGTTAGCATGGTACAAGCTGTATGGCTTTTAACAATTATTCTTTTAATTTCATATAGGGTTGCCAGACGTAGAATTTCGCTGTCCCATACCCATATTACACTTATAAATATTAGGTATGTTAAACAATTATCATTTTTAATTTTTTTTTCGACTAATCTAACTCAAATTGATTTGTAAACCATAAAAATTGACAATTCGATGAAATTTGCTGTAAAAATATAAGCGCAATTGTTTTGATAGACAAAGTAATACAATAACATAATTGAGTTTACAGTTTAAAAAATGCCTACAATCAGTATAATATAAAGCCAAAATGTATTATAAATTGTGATTCAACAAAAATGTTTTCGAGTTTGCAGCTACTGCCAAAATCTTGCAACCATACACTTAAACAACCTTGTATTTTCATTATTTACAATTTACACCAAACATTTTACCAGCAAAGTTGCTCGTATATCTTCAACTTGAAACTTAAATTTTATAATACATCAGAATAATTTTCTTTTCGCGTTTGCCATCATTTCAAATTATAAATGTTTTTAAACACGGATTAATCTTCGTTTCAAAATAATACATTGTAACATAATTACAATCGTTAAGTGTTACATATGACCTGTAAGTAATCTATCAGCAATGAATATTTTGTTGTTTTGTAAAACTACTGGATAGATTATCGTATGATTTTGGAGCAGAGAAGTTCTGGCTCGCAATTTAAATTTTCTCTTAATTGTTATTAACTCATCAAGAAATGAACTTTTTTTTTGAGTGGCGATCATTTTCAATCCAAACTATTGGAGTGTTCAGCTAGTAACTAAGGACAAAACCAATATTTTTAAATCAACAAAATTATATAACTAAAATGACCCATCGTGCTGATCACCGAAATATGTAATAAAACCCAAAATACGCAAATATTGCAAAAACCATTTAATCAATATACCGGACCAAAAATCGAAAATTGAAACGAAAAATTTGCACGAAACATTTAATGTTTAACTTTACCCTAATAATTTTACAATTAAAATGTAAATAAAAACTTTGTTAGGAATAAATTCGGCTTTATTTAAGAACTTGTCGTTTATAACTAAGTTTAAGTTGTTATGTGCTCCTATTATGTTTTATAAGCAATAAAACATTCTTGTATTTCAGTACCACTAACGACACTTATTTCTGTTAACGAACAAGGATTCGTATTTTTTGCCATGGATCCAGCAAATTATGTACCCGGCCCTGCATTACTGTGACCTTCAAGTTCTATTATCATTGTCTGTTTAACCAAATGTGGTACTAAAAAGCGCATTATCTAACCATATTATTTCACATGTGGTTTAGCCGAAAATCGCCCCAACGTTTTATTTAAAATGGATCTACATTTTTGTAAAGAAAATATTATTTTTAATATAAACTGCACCATTTTGGTTGATTTTAATAACCTCAAATAATTTTTGACCAGAATTTGTTTTTTTCCGAGAGTGCCGTGGCCTGCAAAAATTGATTTTTGTTATGTCAACAAGAGTTCGAAAAACGTTTTTGTTAGGTTTTAATTGACATTTAGGTTACTTAAATCGGTTTAAGAGATTGACTTATGCAGAGCATTTACTAACGAACCCTTCAATACCAATAACTTAACAATTCAAAATTTTTAATTTTTTGAATAATTTTGTAAATTAGACTTCTAAATAGTTGAGACAAACGGCATTATACTTAGAAAAATAAACTCTATAACATGCTAAAATTTGAACCAAATGTAACAAGCTGTTTTCGAAAAAAAAATTTAAAATTTTTAATTTTTTGATTTTTTGAATAATTTTGTAAATTAGACTTCTAAATAGTTGAGACAAACGGCATTATACTTAGGAAAATAAACTCTATAACATGCTAAAATTTGAACAAAATGTAACAAGCCGTTTCGAAAAAAAATTCAAAATTTTTAATTTTTTGAATAATTTTGTAAATTAAATTTCAAAATAGTTGAGACAAACTGCATTATACTAAGAAAAAAAGGCTATATACTCTTTGCACTTTTTTCGACAAAAAAATCGATTTTCTTAAAACTACAGCAAATGGCTTCAAACTTCTTATACACATTAGTCATGAGCAAGTTAAGGATTATTAGCCCTTAAATACGATTTTTAATTTTTCGTGAAAAATGGGAAAAGTACAAAGGCTATAGTCTTTGCACTTTTTTTCGACAAAAAAATCGATTTTCTTAAAACTACAGCAAATGGCTTCAAACTTCTTATACACATTAGTTATGAGCGAATTAAGGATTATTAGCCCCTAAATACGATTTTTAATTTTTCGTGAAAAATGGGAAAAGTACAAAAGCTATAGTCTTTGCACTTTTTTCGACAAAAAAATCGATTTTCTTTAAACTACAGCAACTGGCTTCAAACTTCTTATACACGTTAGTTATGAGCAAATTAAGGATTATTAGCCCCTAAATACGATTTTTAATTTTTTGAATAACTTTGGAAATTAAATTTCAAAATAGTTAAGACAAACGGCATTATACTTAGAAAAATAAACTCTATAACATACTAAAATTTAAACAAAATCGTAAGAGCCGTTTTCGAGAAAAATTTTCAAAATTTTTTGAATAATTTTGTAAATAAGACTTCTAAATAGTTGAGATAAACGGCATTATACTAAGAAAAATAAACTCTATAACATGCTAAAATTTGAACAAAATGTAACGAGCCGTTTTCGAAAAAAAATTCTAAATTTTTCATTTTTTGATTTTTTGAATAACTTTGGAAATTAAATTTGAAAATAGTTGAGACAAACGGCATTATACTTAGAAAAATAAACTCTATAACATGCTAAAATTTGAACAAAATGGAACAAGCCGTTTTCGAAAAAAATTTTAAAATTTTTAATTTTTTGATTTTTTAAATAATTTTGTAAATTAGACTTCTAAATAGTTGAGACAAACGGCATTATACTTAGAAAAATAAACTCTATACCATGCTAAAATTTGTACAAAATGTAACGAGCCGTTTTCGAAAAAAAATTTCAAAATTTTCAAATTTTTTAAATTTTAGAATAATTTTGTAAATTAGACTTCAAAATAGTTGAGACAAACGGCATTATACTAAGAAAAATAAACTCTATAACATACTATAATTTGTACAAAATGTAACGAGCCGTTTTCGAAAAAAACTACAGCAAATGGCTTCAACTTATACACGTTAGTTATGAGCGAATTAAGGATTATTAGCCCCTAAATACGATTTTTAATTTTTCGTGAAAAATGGGAAAAGTACAAAGGCTATAGTCTTTGCACTTTTTTCGACAAAAAATCGATTTTCTTAAAACTACAGCAAATGGCTTCAAACTTCTTATACACATTAGTTATGAGCGAATTAAGGATTATTAGCCCCTAAATACGATTTTTAATTTTTCGTGAAAAATGGGAAAAGTACAAAGGCTTATAGTCTTTGCACTTTTTTCGACAAAAAAATCGATTTTCTTAAAACTACAGCAAATGGCTTCAAACTTCTTATACACATTAGTTATTAGCAAGTTAAGGATTATTAGCCCTTAAATACGATTTTTAATTTTTCGTGAAAAATGGGAAAAGTACAAAGGCTATAGTCTTTGCACTTTTTTTCGACAAAAAAATCGATTTTCTTAAAACTATAGCAAATGGCTTCAAACTTCTTATACACATTAGTTATGAGCAAGTTAAGGATTATTAGCCCCTAAATACGATTTTTAATTTTTCGTGAAAAATGGGAAAAGTACAAAGGCTATAGTCTTTGCACTTTTTTCGACAAAAAAATCGATTTTCTTAAAACTATAGCAAATAGCTTCAAACTTCTTATACACGTTAGTTATGAGCGAATTAAGGATTATTAGCCCCTAAATACGATTTTTAATTTTTCGTGAAAAATGGGAAAAGTACAAAGGCTATAGTCTTTGCACCTTTTTCGAAAAAAAAATCGATTTTCTTAAAACTACAGCAAATGGCTTCAAACTTCTTATACACGTTTGTTATGAGCAAATTAAGGATTATTAGCCCCTAAATACGATTTTTAATTTTTTGAATAACTTTAGAAATTAAATTTCAAAATAGTTAAGACAAACAGCATTATACTTAAAAAAATAAACTCTATAACATACTAAAATTTAAACAAAATCGTAAGAGCCGTTTTCGAGAAAAAATTTCAAAATTTTTTGAATAATTTTGTAAATAAGACTTCTAAATAGTTGAGATAAACGGCATTATACTAAGAAAAATAAACTCTATAACATGCTAAACTTTGAACAAAATGTAACCAGCCGTTTTCGAAAAAAATTTCAAAATTTTTAATTTTTTGATTTTTTGAATAACTTTGTAAATTAAATTTCAAAATAGTTGAGACAAACGGCATTATACTTAGAAAAATAAACTCTATAACATGCTAAAATTTAAACAAAATGTAACAAGCCGTTTTCGAGAAAAAATTTCAAAATTTTTAATTTTTGGATTTTTTAAATAACTTTGGAAATTAAATTTGAAAATAGTTGAGACAAACGGCATTATACTTAGAAAAATAAACTCTATAACATGCTAAAATTTGAACAAAATGTAACAAGCCGTTTTCGAAAAAAAATTCAAAATTTTTAATTTTTTGAATAATTTTGTAAATTAAATTTTAAAATAGTTGAGACAAACGGCATTATACTAAGAAAAAAAGGCTATATACTCGTTGCACTTTTTTCGACAAAAAATCGATTTTCTTAAAACTATAGCAAATGGCTTCAAACTTCTTATACACGTTAGTTATGAGCGAATTAAGGATTATTAGCCCCTAAATACCATTTTTAATTTTTCGTGAAAAATGGGAAAAGTACAAAGGCTATAGTCTTTGCACTTTTTTCGACAAAAAATCGATTTTCTTAAAACTATAGCAAATGGCTTCAAACTTCTTATAAACGTTGGTTATGAGCGAATTAAGGATTATTAGCCCCTAAATACCATTTTTAATTTTTCGTGAAAAATGGGAAAAGTACAAAGGCTATAGTCTTTGCACCTTTTTCGACAAAAAAATCGATTTTCTTAAAACTACAGCAAATGGCTTCAAACTTCTTATACACATTAGTTATAAGCGAATTAAGGATTATTAGCCCCTAAATACGATTTTTAATTTTTCGTGAAAAATGGGAAAAGTACAAAGGCTATAGTCTTTGCACTTTTTTCGACAAAAAAATCGATTTTCTTTAAACTACAGCAAATGGCTTCAAACTTCTTATACACGTTAGTTATGAGCAAATTAAGGATTATTAGCCCCTAAATACGATTTTTAATTTTTTGAATAACTTTGGAAATTAAATTTCAAAATAGTTAAGACAAACGGCATTATACTTAGAAAAATAAACTCTATAACATACTAAAATTTAAACAAAATCGTAAAAGCCGTTTTCGAGAAAAATTTTCAAAATTTTTTGAATAATTTTGTAAATAAGACTTCTAAATAGTTGAGATAAACGGCATTATACTAAGAAAAATAAACTCTATAATATGCTAAAATTTGAACAAAATGTAACGAGCCGTTTTCGAAAAAAATTTCAAAATTTTTAATTTTTTGATTTTTTGAATAACTTTGGAAATTAAATTTGAAAATAGTTGAGACAAACGGCATTATACTTAGAAAAATAAACTCTATAACATGCTAAAATTTGAACAAAATGTAACCAGCCGTTTTCGAGAATAAAATTCAAAATTTTTAATTTTTTGATTTTTTAAATAATTTTGTAAATTAGACTTCTTAATAGTTGAGACAAACGGCATTATACTTAGAAAAATAAACTCTATAACATGCTAAAATTTGAACAAAATGTAACAAGCCGTTTTCGAAAAAAAATTTCTAAATTTATCATTTTTTGATTTTTTGAATAATTTTGTAAATTAGACTTCTAAATAGTTGAGACAAACGGCATTATAGTTAGAAAAATAAACTCTATAACATGCTAAAAATTGAACAAAATGTAACGAGCCGTTTTCAAAAAACAAATTCAAAATTTTTAAATTTGTGGATTATTTTGTAAATTAGACTTCTAAATAGTTGAGACAAACGGCATTATACTTAGAAAAATAAACTCTATAACATGTTAAAATTTAAACAAAATGTAACGAGCCGTTTTCGAAAAAAAATTTCAAAATTTTTAATTTTTTGATTTTTTGAATAATTTTGTAAATTAGACTTCTAAAGAGTTGAGACAAACGGCATTATACTTAGAAAAATAAACTCTATAACATGCTAAAATTAAAACAAAATGTAACAAGCCGTTTTCGAAAAAAAAATTCAAAATTTTTAATTTTTTGATTTTTTGAATATGTTTGTAAATTAGACTTCTAAATAGTTGAGACAAACGGCATTATACTTAGAAAAATAAACTCTATAACATGCTAAAATTTAAACAAAATGTAACGAGCCGTTTTCGAAAAAAAAATTCAAAATTTTTCATTTTTTGATTTTTTGAATAATTTTGTAAATTAGACTTCAAAATAGTTGAGACAAACGGCATTATACTTAGAAAAATAAACTCTATAACATGCTAAAATTTGAACAAAATGTAACAAGCCGTTTTCGAAAAAAAAATTCAAAATTATTAATTTTTTGAATAATTTTGTAAATTAAATTTCAAAATAGTTGAGACAAACGGCATTATACTTAGAAAAATAAACTCTATAACATGCTAAAATTTGAACAAAATGTAACAAGCCGTTTTCGAAAAAAAATTTTAATTTTTTGATTTTTTAAATAATTTTGTAAATTAGACTTCTAATTAGTTGAGACAAACGGCATTATACTTAGAAAAATAAACTCTATAACATGCTAAAATTTGAACAAATTGTAACGAGCCGTTTTCAAAAAACAAATTCAAAATTTTTAATTTTTTGGATTATTTTGTAAATTCGACTTCTAAATAGTTGAGACAAACGGCATTATACTTAAAAAAATAAACTCTATAACATAATAAAATTTGAACAAAATGTAACGAGCCGTTTTCGAAAAAAAATTTCAAAATTTTTCATTTTTTGATTTTTTGAATAATTTTGTAAATTAGACTTCAAAATAGTTGAGACAAACGGCATTATACTAAGAAAAATAAACTCTATAACATACTAAAATTTGAACAAAATCGTAAGAGCCGTTTTCGAGAAAAATTTTCAAAATTTTTAATTTTTTGATTTTTTGAATAAATTTGTAAATTAGACTTCTAAAGAGTTGAGACAAACGGCATTATACTTAGAAAAATAAACTCTATAACATGCTAAAATTTAAACAAAATGTAACGAGCCGTTTTCGACAAAAAAATCGATTTTCTTAAAACTACAGCAAATGGCTTCAAACTTCTTATACACATTAGTTATGAGCGAATTAAGGATTATTAGCCCCTAAATACGATTTTTAATTTTTTGAATAACTTTGGAAATTAAATTTCAAAATAGTTAAGACAAACGGCATTATACTTAGAAAAATAAACTCTATAACATACTAAAATTTAAACAAAATCGTAAGAGCCGTTTTCGAGAAAAATTTTCAAAATTTTTTGAATAATTTTGTAAATAAGACTTCTAAATAGTTGAGATAAACGGCATTATACTAAGAAAAATAAACTCTATAACATGCTAAAATTCGAACAAAATGTAACAAGCCGTTTTCGAAAAAAAATTCAAAATTTTTAATTTTTTGAATAATTTTGTAAATTAAATTTTAAAATAGTTGAGACAAACGGCATTATACTAAGAAAAAAAGGCTATATACTCTTTGCACTTTTTTCGACAAAAAAATCGATTTTCTTAAAACTATAGCAAATAGCTTCAAACTTCTTATACACGTTAGTTATGAGCGAATTAAGGATTATTAGCCCCTAAATACGATTTTTAATTTTTCGTGAAAAATGGGAAAAGTACAAAGGCTATAGTCTTTGCACCTTTTTCGACAAAAAAATCGATTTTCTTAAAACTACAGCAAATGGCTTCAAACTTCTTATACACGTTAGTTATGAGCGAATTAAGGATTATTAGCCCCTAAATACGATTTTTAATTTTTCGTGAAAAATGGGAAAAGTACAAAGGCTATAGTCTTTGCACCTTTTTCGAAAAAAAAATCGATTTTCTTAAAACTACAGCAAATGGCTTCAAACTTCTTATACACGTTAGTTATGAGCAAATTAAGGATTATTAGCCCCTAAATACGATTTTTAATTTTTTGAATAACTTTGGAAATTAAATTTCAAAATAGTTAAGACAAACAGCATTATACTTAGAAAAATAAACTCTATAACATACTAAAATTTAAACAAAATCGTAAGAGCCGTTTTCGAGAAAAAATTTCAAAATTTTTTGAATAATTTTGTAAATAAGACTTCTAAATAGTTGAGATAAACGGCATTATACTAAGAAAAATAAACTCTATAACATGCTAAACTTTGAACAAAATGTAACCAGCCGTTTTCGAAAAAAATTTCAAAATTTTTAATTTTTTGATTTTTTGAATAACTTTGTAAATTAAATTTCAAAATAGTTGAGACAAACGGCATTATACTTAGAAAAATAAACTCTATAACATGCTAAAATTTAAACAAAATGTAACAAGCCGTTTTCGAGAAAAAATTTCAAAATTTTTAATTTTTGGATTTTTTAAATAACTTTGGAAATTAAATTTGAAAATGGTTGAGACAAACGGCATTATACTTAAAAAAATAAACTCTATAACATGCTAAAATTTGAACAAAATGTAACAAGCCGTTTTCGAAAAAAAATTCAAAATTTTTAATTTTTTGAATAATTTTGTAAATTAAATTTTAAAATAGTTGAGACAAACGGCATTATACTAAGAAAAAAAGGCTATATACTCTTTGCACTTTTTTCGACAAAAAATCGATTTTCTTAAAACTATAGCAAATGGCTTCAAACTTCTTATACACGTTAGTTATGAGCGAATTAAGGATTATTAGCCCCTAAATACCATTTTTAATTTTTCGTGAAAAATGGGAAAAGTACAAAGGCTATATATAGTCTTTGCACTTTTTTCGACAAAAAATCGATTTTCTTAAAACTATAGCAAATGGCTTCAAACTTCTTATACACGTTGGTTATGAGCGAATTAAGGAATATTAGCCCCTAAATACGATTTTTAATTTTTCGTGAAAAATGGGAAAAGTACAAAGGCTAAGTCTTTGCACTTTTTTCGACAAAAAAATCGATTTTCTTAAAACTACAGCAAATGGCTTCAAACTTCTTATACACATTAGTTATGAGCGAATTAAGGATTATTAGCCCCTAAATACCATTTTTAATTTTTCGTGAAAAATGGGAAAAGTACAAAGGCTGTAGTCTTTGCACCTTTTTCGACAAAAAAATCGATTTTCTTAAAACTACAGCAAATGGCTTCAAACTTCTTATACACATTAGTTATGAGCGAATTAAGGATTATTAGCCCCTAAATACGATTTTTAATTTTTCGTGAAAAATGGGAAAAGTACAGTCTTTGCACTTTTTTCGACAAAAAAATCGATTTTCTTTAAACTACAGCAAATGGCTTCAAACTTCTTATACACGTTAGTTATGAGCAAATTAAGGATTATTAGCCCCTAAATACGATTTTTAATTTTTTGAATAACTTTGGAAATTAAATTTCAAAATAGTTAAGACAAACGGCATTATACTTAGAAAAATAAACTCTATAACATACTAAAATTTAAACAAAATCGTAAAAGCCGTTTTCGAGAAAAATTTTCAAAATTTTTTGAATAATTTTGTAAATAAGACTTCTAAATAGTTGAGATAAACGGCATTATACTAAGAAAAATAAACTCTATAACATGCTAAAATTTGAACCAAATGTAACGAGCCGTTTTCGAAAAAAATTTCAAAATTTTTAATTTTTTGATTTTTTGAATAACTTTGGAAATTAAATTTGAAAATAGTTGAGACAAACGGCATTATACTTAGAAAAATAAACTCTATAACATACTAAAATTTGAACAAAATGTAACAAGCCGTTTTCGAGAAAAAAATTCAAAATTTTTAATTTTTTGATTTTTTAAATAATTTTGTAAATTAGACTTCTTAATAGTTGAGACAAACGGCATTATACTTAGAAAAATAAACTCTATAACATGCTAAAATTTGAACAAAATGTAACGAGCCGTTTTCGAAAAAAAATTTCTAAATTTATCATTTTTTGATTTTTTGAATAATTATGTAAATTAGACTTCTAAATAGTTGAGACAAACGGCATTATACTTAGAAAAATAAACTCTATGACATGCTAAAATTTGAACAAAATGTAACGAGCCGTTTTCAAAAAACAAATTCAAAATTTTTAATTTTGTGGATTATTTTGTAAATTAGACTTCTAAATAGTTGAGACAAACGACATTATACTTAGAAAAATAAACTCTATAACATGCTAAAATTTAAACAAAATGTAACGAGCCGTTTTCGAAAAAAAATTTCAAAATTTTTAATTTTTTGATTTTTTGAATAATTTTGTAAATTAGACTTCTAAATAGTTGAGACAAACGGCATTATACTTAGAAAAATAAACTCTATAACATGCTAAAATTTAAACAAAATGTAACAAGCCGTTTTCGAAAAAAAAATTCAAAATTTTTAATTTTTTGATTTTTTGAATAATTTTGTAAATTAGACTTCTAAATAGTTGAGACAAACGGCATTATACTTAGAAAAATAAACTCTATAACATGCTAAAATTTAAACAAAATGTAACAAGCCGTTTTCGAAAAAAAAATTCAAAATTTTTCATTTTTTGATTTTTTGAATAATTTTGTAAATTAGACTTCAAAATAGTTGAGACAAACGGCATTATACTTAGAAAAATAAACTCTATAACATGCTAAAATTTGAACAAAATGTAACAAGCCGTTTTCGAAAAAAAAATTTAATTTTTTGATTTTTTAAATAATTTTGTAAATTAGACTTCTAATTAGTTGAGACAAACGGCATTATACTTAGAAAAATAAACTCTATAACATGCTAAAATTTGAACAAAATGTAACGAGCCGTTTTCAAAAAACAAATTCAAAATTTTTAATTTTTTGGATTATTTTGTAAATTAGACTTCTAAATAGTTGAGATAAACGGCATTATACTAAGAAAAATAAACTCTATAACATGCTAAAATTTGAACAAAATGTAACCAGCCGTTTTCGAAAAAAATTTCAAAATTTTTAATTTTTTGATTTTTTGAATAACTTTGGAAATTAAATTTGAAAATAGTTGAGACAAACGGCATTATACTTAGAAAAATAAACTCTATAACATGCTAAAATTTGAACAAAATGTAACAAGCCGTTTTCGAAAAAAATTTCAAAATTTTTAATTTTTTGATTTTTTAAATGATTTTGTAAATTAGACTTCTAAATAGTTGAGATAAACGGCATTATACTAAGAAAAATAAACTCTATAACATGCTAAAAATTGAACAAAATGTAACCAGCCGTTTTCGAAAAAAATTTCAAAATTTTTAATTTTTTGATTTTTTGAATAACTTTGGAAATTAAATTTGAAAATAGTTGAGACAAACGGCATTATACTTAGAAAAATAAACTCTATAACATGCTAAAATTTGAACAAAATGTAACAAGCCGTTTTCGAAAAAAATTTCAAAATTTTTAATTTTTTGATTTTTTAAATGATTTTGTAAATTAGACTTCTAATTAGTTGAGACAAACGGCATTATACTTAGAAAAATAAACTCTATAACATGCTAAAATTTGAACAAAATGTAACAAGCCGTTTTCGAAAAAAAATTTCTAAATTTTTCATTTTTTGATTTTTTGAATAATTTTGTAAATTAGACTTCTAAATAGTTGAGACAAACGGCATTATACTTAGAAAAATAAACTCTATAACATGCTAAAATTTGAACAAAATGTAACAAGCCGTTTTCGAAAAAAAATTTTAATTTTTTGATTTTTTAAATAATTTTGTAAATTAGACTTCTAATTAGTTGAGACAAACGGCATTATACTTAGAAAAATAAACTCTATAACATGCTAAAATTTGAACAAATTGTAACGAGCCGTTTTCAAAAAACAAATTCAAAATTTTTTATTTTTTGGATTATTTTGTAAATTAGACTTCTAAATAGTTGAGACAAACGGCATTATACTTAAAAAAATAAACTCTATAACATAATAAAATTTGAACAAAATGTAACGAGCCGTTTTCGAAAAAAAATTTCAAAATTTTTCATTTTTTGATTTTTTGAATAATTTTGTAAATTAGACTACAAAATAGTTGAGACAAACGGCATTATACTAAGAAAAATAAACTCTATAACATACTAAAATTTGAACAAAATCCTAAAAGCCGTTTTCAAGAAAAATTTTCAAAATTTTTAATTTTTTGATTTTTTGAATAAATTTGTAAATTAGACTTCTAAAGAGTTGAGACAAACGGCATTATACTTAGAAAAATAAACTCTATAACATGCTAAAATTTAAACAAAATGTAAAGAGCTGTTTTCGAAAAAAAAATTCAAAATTTTTAATTTTTTAAATAATTTTGTAAATTAGACTTCTAAATAGTTGAGACAAACGGCATTATACTTAGAAAAATAAACTCTATAACATGCTAAAATTTGAACAAAATGTAACGAGCCGTTTTCGAAAAAAATTTCTAAATTTATCATTTTTTGATTTTTTGAATAATTTTGTAAATTAGACTTCTAAATAGTTGAGACAAACGGCATTATACTAAGAAAAATAAACTCTATAACATGCTAAAATTTGAACAAAATGTAACAAGCCGTTTTCGAAAAAAAAATTCAAAATTTTTAATTTTTTGAATAATTTTGTAAATTAAATTTCAAAATAGTTGAGACAAACGGCATTATACTAAGAAAAAAAGGCTATATACTCTTTGCACTTTTACCGACAAAAAAATTGATTTTCTTAAAACTATAGCAAATTGCTTCAAACTCCTTATACACGTTAGTTATGAGCAAGTTAAGGATTATTAGCCCCTAAATACCATTTTTAATTTTTCGTGTAAAATGGGAAAAGTACAAAGGCTATTATAGTCTTTGCACTTTTTTCGACAAAAAAATCGATTTTCTTAAAACTATAGCAAATGGCTTCAAACTTCTTATACACGTTAGTTATGAGCAAGTTAAGGATTATTAGCCCCTAAATACGATTTTTAATTTTTCGTGAAAAATGGGAAAAGTACAAAGGCTATAGTCTTTGCACTTTTTTCGACAAAATAATCGATTTTCTTAAAACTACAACAAATGGCTTCAAACTTCTTATACACGTTAGTTATGACCAAATTAAGGATTATTAGCCCCTAAATACGATTTTTAATTTTTCGTGAAAAATGGGAAAAGTACAAAGGCTATAGTCTATGCACTTTTTTCGACAAAAAAATCGATTTTCTTAAAACTACAGCAAATGGCTTCAAACTTCTTATACACATTAGTTATGAGCGAATTAAGGATTATTAGCCCCTAAATACGATTTTTAATTTTTCGTGAAAAATGGGAAAAGTACAAAGGCTATAGTCTTTGCACTTTTTTCGACAAAAAAATCGATTTTCTTAAAACTACAGCAAATGGCTTTAAACTTCTTATACACGTTAGTTATGACCAACTTAAGGATTATTAGCCCCTAAATACGATTTTTAATTTTTCGTGAAAAATGGAAAAAGTACAAAGGCTATAATAGTCTTTGCACTTTTTTCGACAAAAAAATCGATTTTCTTAAAACTACAGCAAATGGCTTCAAACTTCTTATACACATTAGTTATGAGCGAATTAAGGATTATTAGCCCCTAAATACGATTTTTAATTTTTCGTGAAAAATGGAAAAAGTACAAAGACTATAGTCTTTGCACTTTTTTCGACAAAAAAATCGATTTTCTTAAAACTACAGCAAATGGCTTCAAACTTCTTATACACATTAGTTATGAGCGAATTAAGGATTATTAGCCCCTAAAAACGATTTTTAATTTTTCGTGAAAAATGGGAAAAGTACAAAGGCTATAGTCTTTGCACTTTTTTCGACAAAATATTCGATTTTCTTAAAACTACAACAAATGGCTTCAAACTTCTTATACACGTTAGTTATGACCAAATTAAGGATTATTAGCCCCTAAATACGATTTTTAATTTTTCGTGAAAAATGGGAAAAGTACAAAGGCTATAGTCTTTGCACTTTTTTCGACAAAA
Organism: Elmis aenea; assembly: GCA_947652605.1. Lineage (NCBI taxonomy): Eukaryota > Metazoa > Arthropoda > Insecta > Coleoptera > Elmidae > Elmis > Elmis aenea. The sequence goes on along the minus strand of OX393584.1, from coordinate 31,757,492 downwards.
AAATCGATTTTCTTAAAACTACAGCAAATGGCTTCAAACTTCTTATACACATTAGTTATGAGCGAATTAAGGATTATTAGCCCCTAAATACGATTTTTAATTTTTCGTGAAAAATGGGAAAAGTACAAAGGCTATAGTCTTTGCACTTTTTTCGACAAAAAAATCGATTTTCTTAAAACTACAGCAAATGGCTTCAAACTTCTTATACACATTAGTTATGAGCGAATTAAGGATTATTAGCCCCTAAATACGATTTTTAATTTTTCGTGAAAAATGGGAAAAGTACAAAGGCTATAGTCTTTGCACTTTTTTCGACAAAAAAATCGATTTTCTTAAAACTACAGCAAATGGCTTCAAACTTCTTATACACGTTAGTTATGACCAACTTAAGGATTATTAGCCCCTAAATACGATTTTTAATTTTTCGTGAAAAATGGAAAAAGTACAAAGGCTATAGTCTTTGCACTTTTTTCGACAAAAAAATCGATTTTCTTAAAACTACAGCAAATGGCTTCAAACTTCTTATACACATTAGTTATGAGCGAATTAAGGATTATTAGCCCCTAAATACGATTTTTAATTTTTCGTGAAAAATGGGAAAAGTACAAAGGCTATAGTCTTTGCACTTTTTTCGACAAAAAAATCGATTTTCTTAAAACTACAGCAAATGGCTTCAAACTTCTTATACACGTTAGTTATGACCAACTTAAGGATTATTAGCCCCTAAATACGATTTTTAATTTTTCGTGAAAAATGGAAAAAGTACAAAGGTCTTTGCACTTTTTTCGACAAAAAAATCGATTTTCTTAAAACTACAGCAAATGGCTTCAAACTTCTTATACACATTAGTTATGAGCGAATTAAGGATTATTAGCCCCTAAATACGATTTTTAATTTTTCGTGAAAAATGGGAAAAATACAAAGGCTATAGTCTTTGCACTTTTTTCGACAAAATAATCGATTTTCTTAAAACTACAACAAATGGCTTCAAACTTCTTATACACGTTAGTTATGACCAAATTAAGGATTATAAGCCCCTAAATACGATTTTTAATTTTTCGTGAAAAATGGGAAAAGTACAAAGGCTATATAGTCTTTGCACTTTTTTCGACAAAAAAATCGATTTTCTTAAAACTACAGCAAATGGCTTCAAACTTCTTATACACATTAGTTATGAGCGAATTAAGGATTATTAGCCCCTAAATACGATTTTTAATTTTTCGTGTAAAATGGGAAAAATACAAAGGCTATTATAGTCTTTGCACTTTTTTCGACAAAAAAATCGATTTTCTTAAAACTATAGCAAATGGCTTCAAACTTCTTATACACGTTAGTTATGAGCAAGTTAAGGATTATTAGCCCCTAAATACGATTTTTAATTTTTCGTGAAAAATGGGAAAAGTACAAAGGCTATAGGAACAAGTTTACTTTAACGGACTTTGTCAGAAATTGATAAAATTAAGTGGACTAGTAAAACTGGACGTCCTGAGCTCAAATCTGTTAAAATTATTTGGCGCTCTCAATTACTTAGCGTAAAAATTCATTATAAAAGTTCCGTTTGACAGTTAGGTTAGGTTTTTTAATTCGAATTTTCTCATGTTTGGATGGCTAAATTGTCTGTGTAAAGTGTACAAATATGATTATAAGGCATACATGAAACTATATTTGTATTGATTTTGTGTTAAAATAAGCTAAAAATAACGTAAATCTTATAACATACCCAAACTCACAACTGTCATTTTTTGCCGTCTTGAACTACCATTTTCACCTTTCTTGACCTTTCTGAGTCGTAAGGTGGACTCATTTAGATCTATAAGGATCAGATCAGTTTCAGTTGGAACTAAAATTTTAATTTTAAGCGACCCTAAATTTATTTTTTTAACTTTTAACTTGTATGATTCGATTATCACGTTCATTAAAGCAACATCTATCACTTCAGTTTTTTCCCAATAATCAACTGTGTGCACGCGCGTGTGTGTATGTTCCAGACGTTAAAATTGAAAATTTTTGACATAAGTTGTCGATAGAGAGATTGTATTACAAAGTGCGTGCGTTTATTTATTTTTTTAAATATATATTAACCAATATACAAGGTGTTTAAGCTGTAACGGTAATCCTAAATTACATACAAACCTTAATAGATAAAAATATTTTGTTCATGTAGGATTGTAGTCTATGCTAAGGTCTATAAAAAACCTTCAATAACTTTTCGAAAAAATTGAAAACTACGAAATTATTTAAAAAGTTTTGAAAATTTTTCTCGAAAGCTGCTTTAACTAATTTTTATAAATTTAAGTATGTTTAGAGTATATTTTTCTTAATGAAATGCCGTCTGTTTACGTCGTTGTTATGTATCTTACTTTAACAAATAATACATAAACGTGATTTAACACAACTTTATTCTACTTGTCACATACTCTGTACATTTTACCTACTGTCGTGTCTACGACACCTTACACGGGATACCAGTCATGTTGACAGGCGTCATTTACAAAAATTAGATTAATTAGAACGCTTGAAGCGGCATTTTAAACTTTTTATACCCCCAAACACACAAACACATACGAAGATAAAAACACAATATATTTATGGCGAAAGACATTTGGTGGCCAGATTAGTTTATTAATTAAACTGTTTCAATCGTCAGGTTAGAATTAAGATAGTATGTTTTGTAAAATAAAAGTTGTGTGGTTGTCATGGTGTTTTTTGTTTAGTAAACTAAAAGCTGTTTTGAGGTTTCATACTGTGTTGTATTTTAAATTTTAAAAAATGGCATGGACAATGATTAAAGTTAATGAGGTGTTCAAAGATAATGCAGCTGCTGAAGAGTTTTTAATGGCGAATTCGTTATTACCAGCAACAAAACAATGTGTAAAATGTAACGCGGAAATGGTCAGAGATGACAAGATGTGGAGATGTCGTGCAATTATAAAGAAAGAAAAAAAACGTTCGAAAGTATGTAATTACAGTATTAGTATATTTGAAAAAACTTGGTTTTCTGGAAGCCATTTGCCGTTGCACAAGGTTATGCTTATTACATACATGGTGCTAAAGAATTTTAGCTTAGATGTACTGCGTCATGAATTGGGTGGTTTATCATCTAGAACAGCCGTTAGTTGGAACAGTTTCGTACACCAAGTGCTAGAAGATTGGGCCATCAATAGTGCGCAAAAGATTGGTGGACCCGGCAAAATAGTGGAAATAGACGAAAGCAAATTTGGAAAACGAAAGTACAACCGTGGCCATAGAGTAGAAGGGCAGTGGATATTTGGCGGCATCGAAAGAGATAGTGGGAAAATCTTTCTAGTTCCTGTTGAAACGCGTGATTCAAGAACACTTGTTGGAATAATTAAAGAGTGGATTTTGCCTGGAACTTTAATAATGTCAGATTGCTGGAAAGCATACGACAACCTTGGTCAAGAAGGTTATGAACATTTAACTGTAAACCATTCCATATCATTTGTGGATCAAGAAACTGGCGCTCATACAAATGCCATTGAATCTACCTGGAGGCATGCAAAGAGATTCATGCCTCATTACAACAGAAGGAAAAGAAAATACCCGGGATACCTTGCCCATTACATGTTCTTAAAATGGTGTAAAAGTAATAATTGTGACCCTTTTGAAGAATACTTAAAACACGTGAGTGAACTGGAATTTGAGGCTCCTTTTAATGATTCCGAAGATAATTCTGAGGATGATGATGAAGGTGATACTGATTAGTTACATTTACTCACGTTAACTAAGTTATTTTGTTTTCCTTTTGTTGTAATGTAGATTCAATGGCATTTGTATGTATGCCAGTTTTTTTCGTTTACATATGATATCGAATGGTTTACAGTTAAATGTTCATAACTGTCTTTACCAGAGTTGTCTTATGCTTTCGAGCAATTTGTCATTATTTATGTGTAAGACAAAACCCACTCTTTAATTATACCAAAAAGTGTTCTAGAATCGCGTTGTGCAATACTAAACTAGAAAGATTTTTCCCTATCGTTTTTGATGCTACCAAATATCCTTCAGCTTCCTACATTATGTACACGATAGATTTTTCGTTTTTCAAATTTGCTTTCAATATATTTCCACTGGTGTATGAACTGTTTCAATTAACGGTCATTTTAAATGATAAACTACCTAACTCATGACGTACTACGTCGATGCTTCAATTTTTTAGCACGATAATTTGTGCAAAGGCAAATTTGTTCCAGAAAACCAAGTTTTTTAAAAACACATTATATTTACATACTTTCGCACATTTTTTTTGTCTATTTATGACAGCTCGACATCTCCACAGTTGGTCATCTCGGATAATCTCTGCGTTACAATTCACAAATGTTTTTGTTCTTAGTAATAATGAATATGCAATTAAAAACTCTTCAGCAACTATGTTATTTTTAAACACCTCATGATATTTAATACTGTTTTAATTGTTGATTTTGCAATATTTGTTAAAACTATATTAGCTTTTAGTTTTAATTATAGTTGTATATGTATTAAAATTAATTAAGCCATAAAACTAATTACTGTTAAGTTAAGCTACCTCACTGAAATTACTTTTTACCATTCGTTTTGGATGTGGTTAAATTGATTTCTCCTCTAATTAACTATTATTGTTAGCTAATAGCAAACAAAAAAACCTTTATTAATATAAATATGTATTAAAATAATGTATAAAATATTTTGTAAAATGTATAAAATATGATAATGTATATATGGTATTAAAATATTTATTTACATAATATATAATTTTTTCTTTAGGTATTAAATAATATTATATTAAAGTCTTTTGCACAATAATAGTTTAAAAAATTATAAAATTTAATAACATTAATTTCATAGAGAACTAAAAATTAGATTTGTCCGAGCAAACAATCTTAAAATAAATAAAATTAGAAATGAAAATTTTCGTTTAATAAAATTTACATTAGTCTATAATAAACTAAGCTAACCAACACCAGAAGACAAAAAAAAAGTATCGGCAAAAACCTACAATTTTTCATATAACTCAATCAAATTAAAAACATCTAATGTTTGGATTCTAAACAATTCGCATATCTGCAAACATACTCCAAAATGCCTATAAAATAGTATTGTGCAAGCGCTGCTCGTCATCTTATTCCGAAGTGGTTTTATTTTAGCGTTCCCTATTATTCAGCTTTAAAAAAAAAAACTCTAACCAGACCCTTTGAAAAAAGTAAACAAAATGCCGATGGAAAAGTTGTGCACAAAGCTGCACGTCATCTTATTTTAGCGTTCCCCATTATTCAGCTTTAAAAACAACTTTAACCGACCTCTAACCTGACCCTCTGATGAAAGTAAACAGATTGCCGATGGAATAGTGTTGCGCACAGCGGCACGTAATCTTATTTTAGCGTTCCTCATTATTCAGCTTTAAAAAAAAAACTCTTACAGACCTCTAACCTGACCCCCTGATGACAGTAAACAGAATGCCGATGAAATAGTATTGCGCACAGCTGCACGTCATCTTGTTTTAGCGTTCCCCATTATTCAGCTTTAAAAAAAACTCACCGACCTCTAACCTGACCTTCTGATGAAAGTAAACAGAATTTCCATGGAATGGTGTTGCGCACAGTTGCACGTCATCCTATATTAGTGTTCCCCATTATTCAGCTTTAAAAAAAAAACTCTTACAGACCTCTAACCTGACCCCCTGATGACAGTAAACAGAATGCCGATGAAATAGTGTTGCGCACAGCTGTACGTTATCTTATTTTAGCGTTCCCCATTATTCAGCTTCAAAAAAAAAAACTCTTACCAACCTCTAACCTGACCCTCTAAAGAAAGTAAACAGAATGCCAATGAAATAGTGTTGCGCACAGCTGCACGTCATCTAATTTTAGCGTTCCCCATTATTCAGCTTTAAAAACAAAACTCTTACCGACCTCTAACCTAACCCTCTGATGAAAGTAAACAGAATATGGAATGGTGTTGCGCACAGCTGCACGTCATCTTATTTTAGCGTTCCCCATTATTCAGCTTGAAAAAAAAACTCTTACGGACCTCTAACCTGACCCTCTAAAGAAAGTAAACATAATTCCGATGGAATAGTATTGCGCACAGCTGCACGTCATCTTGTTTTAGCGTTCCCCATTATTCAGCTTTAAAAAAAACTCACCGACCTCTAACCTGACCTTCTGATGAAAGTAAACAGAATTTCGATGGAATGGAGTTGCGCAGAGTTGCACGTCATCCTATATTAGTGTTCCCCATTATTCAGCTTTAAAAAAAAAACTCTTACAGACCTCTAACCTGACCCCCTGATGACAGTAAACAGAATGCCGATGAAATAGTGTTGCGCACAGCTGTACGTCATCTTGTTTTAGCGTTCCCCATTATTCAGCTTTAAAAAAAACTCACCGACCTCTAACCTGACCCCTGATGAAAGTAAACAGAATTTCGATGGAATGGTGTTGCGCACAGTTGCACGTCATCCTATATTAGTGTTCCCTATTATTCAGCTTTAAAAAAAAAACTCTTACAGACCTCTAACCTGACCCCCTGATGACAGTAAACAGAATGCCGATGAAATAATGTTGCACACAGCTGTACGTCATCTTATTTTAGCGTTCCCCATTATTCAGCTTTAAAAAAAAACTCTTACAGACCTCTAACCTGACCCTCTAAAGAAAGTAAACATAATTCCGATGGAATAGTATAGCGCACAGCTGCATGTCATCTTGTTTTAGCGTTCCCCATTATTCAGCTTTAAAAAAAACTCACCGACCTCTAACCTGAGCTTCTGATGAAAGTAAACAGAATTTCGATGGAATGGTGTTGCGCACAGTTGCACGTCATCCTATATTAGTGTTCCCCATTATTCAGCTTTAAAAAAAAAACTCTTACAGACCTCTAACCTGACCCCCTGATGACAGTAAACAGAATGCCGATGAAATAGTATTGCGCACAGCTGCACGTCATCTTGTTTTAGCGTTCCCCATTATTCAACTTTAAAAAAAACTCACCGACCTCTAACCTGACCCCTGATGAAAGTAAACAGAATTTCGATGGAATGGTGTTGCGCACAGTTGCACGTCATCCTATATTAGTGTTCCCCATTATTCCGCTTAAAAAAAAAAACTCTTACAGACCTCTAACCTGACCCCCTGATGACAGTAAACAGAATGCCGATGAAATAGTGTTGCGCACAGCTGTACGTTATCTTATTTTAGCGTTCCTCATTATTCAGCTTCAAAATAAAAAACTCTTACCAACCTCTAACGTGACCCTCTGAAGAAAGTAAACAGAATGCCAATGGAATAGTGTTGCGCACAGCTGCACGTCATCTAATTTTAGCGTTCCCCATTATTCAGCTTTAAAAAAAAACTCTTACCGACCTCTAACCTGACCTTCTGATGAAAGTAAACAGAATTTCGATGGAATGGAGTTGCGCAGAGTTGCACGTCATCCTATATTAGTGTTCCCCATTATTCAGCTTTAAAAAAAAAACTCTTACAGACCTCTAACCTGACCCCCTGATGACAGTAAACAGAATGCCGATGAAATAGTGTTGCGCACAGCTGTACGTCATCTTGTTTTAGCGTTCCCCATTATTCAGCTTTAAAAAAAACTCACCGACCTCTAACCTGACCCCTGATGAAAGTAAACAGAATTTCGATGGAATGGTGTTGCGCACAGTTGCACGTCATCCTATATTAGTGTTCCCTATTATTCAGCTTTAAAAAAAAAACTCTTACAGACCTCTAACCTGACCCCCTGATGACAGTAAACAGAATGCCGATGAAATAATGTTGCGCACAGCTGTACGTCATCTTATTTTAGCGTTCCCCATTATTCAGCTTTAAAAAAAAACTCTTACAGACCTCTAACCTGACCCTCTAAAGAAAGTAAACATAATTCCGATGGAATAGTATAGCGCACAGCTGCATGTCATCTTGTTTTAGCGTTCCCCATTATTCAGCTTTAAAAAAAACTCACCGACCTCTAACCTGAGCTTCTGATGAAAGTAAACAGAATTTCGATGGAATGGTGTTGCGCACAGTTGCACGTCATCCTATATTAGTGTTCCCCATTATTCAGCTTTAAAAAAAAAACTCTTACAGACCTCTAACCTGACCCCCTGATGACAGTAAACAGAATGCCGATGAAATAGTATTGCGCACAGCTGCACGTCATCTTGTTTTAGCGTTCCCCATTATTCAACTTTAAAAAAAACTCACCGACCTCTAACCTGACCCCTGATGAAAGTAAACAGAATTTCGATGGAATGGTGTTGCGCACAGTTGCACGTCATCCTATATTAGTGTTCCCCATTATTCCGCTTAAAAAAAAAAACTCTTACAGACCTCTAACCTGACCCCCTGATGACAGTAAACAGAATGCCGATGAAATAGTGTTGCGCACAGCTGTACGTTATCTTATTTTAGCGTTCCTCATTATTCAGCTTCAAAATAAAAAACTCTTACCAACCTCTAACGTGACCCTCTGAAGAAAGTAAACAGAATGCCAATGGAATAGTGTTGCGCACAGCTGCACGTCATCTAATTTTAGCGTTCCCCATTATTCAGCTTTAAAAAAAAACTCTTACCGACCTCTAACCTGACCGTCTGATGAAAATAAAAAGAATATCGATGGAATAGTGTTGCGCACGTCATTTTATTTAAAACTTGATTTACTTTAAAGTTCCCCATTATTTAACTTTTAAAAAAATAACTTTTAATGACCTCTAACCTGACCCTCTGACGAAAATAAACAGAATGTCGATGGAATAGTGTTGCGCACGTCATCTTATTCGTAACTTGTTTCGTTTTAGTGTTCCCCTTTATTCAGCTTTAAAAAAAAAACTTTTACCAACCTCTAACCTTATCCTCTGACGAAAATAAACAGAACGTTAATAGAATAGTGTTGCGCATGTCATTTTATTCTTAACTGGTTTTATTTTAGCGTTCCCCATTGTTCAGCTTTAAAAAAATCTTTTACCGACCTCTAACCTGAGCCTCTGACGGAAGTAAACACACCGCCTATGAAATTGTGTTGCCCATTACCAAATAACATATTGTAGTTACTGCTTTTCCTTAATTGCCCACATTTTGACTGAAAATTATTTATTGTAACTACATTTTTTTATTTTATTGCGAAGATATAAGTTCACAGTTGGTTATTGGGCAAAAACTGATGTGTTAGATCTTAATTTAGTTATCGTGATAATCGAATAATGTTAATCAACCTTATTAACTGCCACTACCAAAATTCAAGTTAATGAAAAAAAAAATTATGGTCGCTTAATTGAAATATTAGTTCCTACTGAAACTAATCTAATCCTTATAGATCTTATTATTCCTTCGGCATTCTGTTTACTTTCGTCAGAGGTCAGAGGGTCAGCTTAGAGGTTGGTTAGGGTTTGTTTTTAACGCAGATTAATGGGGAATGCTACAATAAAACAAATTTGGAATAAGATGATGTGCAGCTGTACACTATTTAATTTTTAAACTAATGTGGCCACCAAATTTCGTTCGCCATAAATATATTGTGATTATCTTCGTGATGTTCTAATTAACCTCATTTTATTAAATGACGTCTGTGAAAATGACGTTTTATGAGTGTGTTTTTTCAAAGAAATTCAAGAGAGTCGAGTAAGGTTAATCAACCAGCATTATTAACAACCACTCTCAAATTACAAGTTATTTGTTAAAAAAATAAATTTACGGTCGCATAAAATTAAAATTTTAATTCCAACTGAAACTGATCTGATCCTTATAGATCTAAATGAGTCCACCTTACGACTCAGAAAGGCAAGAAAGGTGAAAATGGTAGTTCAAGACGGCAAAAAATGACAGTTGTGAGTTTGGGTATGTTATAAGATTTACGTTATTTTTAGCTTATTTTAACACAAAATCAATACAAATATAGTTTCATGTATGCCTTATAATCATATTTGTACACTTTACACAGACAATTTAGCCATCCAAACATGAGAAAATTCGAATTAAAAAACCTAACCTAACTGTCAAACGGAACTTTTATAATGAATTTTTACGCTAAGTAATTGAGAGCGCCAAATAATTTTAACAGATTTGAGCTCAGGACGTCCAGTTTTATTAGTCCACTTAATCTTATCAATTTCTGACAAAGTCCGTTAAAGTAAACTTAAGCCAATATGGTCTTTGCACTTTTTTTCGACAAAAAAATCGATTTTCTTAAAACTATAGCAAATGGCTTCAAACTTCTTATACACATTAGTTATGAGCGAATTAAGGATTATTAGCCCCTAAATACCATTTTTAATTTTTCGTGAAAAATGGGAAAAGTACAAAGGCTTATAGTCTTAGCACTTTTTTCGACAAAAAAATCGATTTTCTTAAAACTATAGCAAATGGCTTCAAACTTCTTATACACGTTAGTTATGACCAACTTAAGGATTATTAGCCCCTAAATACGATTTTTAATTTTTCGTGAAAAATGGAAAAAGTACAAAGACTATAGTCTTTGCACTTTTTTCGACAAAAAAATCGATTTTCTTAAAACTACAGCAAATGGCTTCAAACTTCTTATACACATTAGTTATGAGCGAATTAAGGATTATTAGCCCCTAAAAACGATTTTTAATTTTTCGTGAAAAATGGGAAAAGTACAAAGGCTATAGTCTTTGCACTTTTTTCGACAAAATAATCGATTTTCTTAAAACTACAACAAATGGCTTCAAACTTCTTATACACGTTAGTTATGACCAAATTAAGGATTATTAGCCCCTAAATACGATTTTTAATTTTTCGTGAAAAATGGGAAAAGTACAAAGGCTATTAGTCTTTGCACTTTTTTCGACAAAAAAATCGATTTTCTTAAAACTACAGCAAATGGCTTCAAACTTCTTATACACATTAGTTATGAGCGAATTAAGGATTATTAGCCCCTAAATACGATTTTTAATTTTTCGTGAAAAATGGGAAAAGTACAAAGGCTATAGTCTTTGCACTTTTTTCGACAAAAAAATCGATTTTCTTAAAACTACAGCAAATGGCTTCAAACTTCTTATACACATTAGTTATGAGCGAATTAAGGATTATTAGCCCCTAAATACGATTTTTAATTTTTCGTGAAAAATGGGAAAAGTACAAAGGCTATAGTCTTTGCACTTTTTTCGACAAAAAAATCGATTTTCTTAAAACTACAGCAAATGGCTTCAAACTTCTTATACACGTTAGTTATGAGCAAATTAAGGATTATTAGCCCCTAAATACGATTTTTAATTTTTCGTGAAAAATGGAAAAAGTACAAAGGCTATAGTCTTTGCACTTTTTTCGACAAAAAAATCGATTTTCTTAAAACTACAGCAAATGGCTTCAAACTTCTTATACACATTAGTTATGAGCGAATTAAGGATTATTAGCCCCTAAATACGATTTTTAATTTTTCGTGAAAAATGGGAAAAGTACAAAGGCTATAGTCTTTGCACTTTTTTCGACAAAAAAATCGATTTTCTTAAAACTACAGCAAATGGCTTCAAACTTCTTATACACGTTAGTTATGACCAACTTAAGGATTATTAGCCCCTAAATACGATTTTTAATTTTTCGTGAAAAATGGAAAAAGTACAAAGGCTATAGTCTTTGCACTTTTTTCGACAAAAAAATCGATTTTCTTAAAACTACAGCAAATGGCTTCAAACTTCTTATACACATTAGTTATGAGCGAATTAAGGATTATTAGCCCCTAAATACGATTTTTAATTTTTCGTGAAAAATGGGAAAAATACAAAGGCTATAGTCTTTGCACTTTTTTCGACAAAATAATCGATTTTCTTAAAACTACAACAAATGGCTTCAAACTTCTTATACACATTAGTTATGACCAAATTAAGGATTATAAGCCCCTAAATACGATTTTTCATTTTTCGTGAAAAATGGGAAAAGTACAAAGGCTATATAGTCTTTGCACTTTTTTCGACAAAAAAATCGATTTTCTTAAAACTACAGCAAATGGCTTCAAACTTCTTATACACATTAGTTATGAGCGAATTAAGGATTATTAGCCCCTAAATACGATTTTTAATTTTTCGTGTAAAATGGGAAAAATACAAAGGCTATTATAGTCTTTGCACTTTTTTCGACAAAAAAATCGATTTTCTTAAAACTATAGCAAATGGCTTCAAACTTCTTATACACGTTAGTTATGAGCAAGTTAAGGATTATTAGCCCCTAAATACGATTTTTAATTTTTCGTGAAAAATGGGAAAAGTACAAAGGCTATAGTCTTTGCACTTTTTTTCGACAAAAAAATCGATTTTCTTAAAACTATAGCAAATGGCTTCAAACTTCTTATACACATTAGTTATGAGCAAATTAAGGATTATTAGCCCCTAAATACCATTTTTAATTTTTCGTGAAAAATGGGAAAAGTACAAAGGCTATTTATAGTCTTTGCACTTTTTTCGAAAAAAAAATCGATTTTCTTTAAACTACAGCAACTGGCTTCAAACTTCTTATACACGTTAGTTATGAGCAAATTAAGGATTATTAGCCCCTAAATACGATTTTTAATTTTTCGTGAAAAATGGGAAAAGTACAAAGGCTATATAGTCTTTGCACTTTTTTTCGACAAAAAAATCGATTTTCTTAAAACTACAGCAAATGGCTTCAAACTTCTTATACACATTGGTTATGAGCAAATTAAGGATTATTAGCCCCTAAATACGATTTTTAATTTTTCGTGAAAAATGGGAAAAGTACAAAGGCTATATAGTCTTTGCACTTTTTTCGAAAAAAAAATCGATTTTCTTTAAACTACAGCAACTGGCTTCAAACTTCTTATACACGTTAGTTATGAGCAAATTAAGGATTATTAGCCCCTAAATACGATTTTTAATTTTTTGAACAACTTTGGAAATTAAATTTCAAAATAGTTAAGACAAACGGCATTATACTTAGAAAAATAAACTCTATAACATGCTAAAATTTGAACAAAATGTAACGAGCCGTTTTCGAAAAAAAATGTCTAAATTTATCATTTTTTGATTTTTTGATTTTTTGAATAATTTTGTAAATTAGAATTCTAAATAGTTGAGACAAACGGCATTATACTTAGAAAAATAAACTCTATAACATGCTAAAATTTGAACAAAATGTAACAAGCCCTTTTCGAAAAAAAATTTTAATTTTTTGATTTTTTAAATAATTTTGTAAATTAGACTTCTAATTAGTTGAGACAAACGGCAATATACTTAGAAAAATAAACTCTATAACATGCTAAAATTTGAACAAAATGTAACGAGCCGTTTTCAAAAAACAAATTCAAAATTTTTAATTTTTTGGATTATTTTGTAAATTAGACTTCTAAATAGTTGAGATAAACGGCATTATACTAAGAAAAATAAACTCTATAACATGCTAAAATTTGAACAAAATGTAACCAGCCGTTTTCGAAAAAAATTTCAAAATTTTTTATTTTTTATTTTTTGAATAACTTTGGAAATTAAATTTGAAAATAGTTGAGACAAACAGCATTATACTTAGAAAAATAAACTCTATAACATGCTAAAATTTGAACTAAATGTAACAAGCCGTTTTCGAAAAAAATTTCAAAATTTTTAATTTTTTGATTTTTTAAATAATTTTGTAAATTAGACTTCTAATTAGTTGAGACAAACGGCATTATACTTAGAAAAATAAACTCTATAACATGCTAAAATTTGAACAAAATGTAACGAGCCGTTTTCGAAAAAAAATTTCTAAATTTTTCATTTTTTGATTTTTTGAATAATTTTGTAAATTAGACTTCTAAATAGTTGAGACAAACGGCATTATACTTAGAAAAATAAACTCTATAACATGCTAAAATTTGAACAAAATGTAACAAGCCGTTTTCGAAAAAAAAATTTAATTTTTTGATTTTTTAAATAATTTTGTAAATTAGACTTCTAATTAGTTGAGACAAACGGCATTATACTTAGAAAAATAAACTCTATAACATGCTAAAATTTGAACAAAATGTAACTAACAGTTTTCAAAAAACAAATTCAAAATTTTTAATTTTTTGGATTATTTTGTAAATTAGACTTCTAAATAGTTGAGATAAACGGCATTATACTAAGAAAAATAAACTCTATAACATGCTAAAATTTGAACAAAATGTAACCAGCCGTTTTCGAAAAAAATTTCAAAATTTTTAATTTTTTATTTTTTGAATAACTTTGGAAATTAAATTTGAAAATAGTTGAGACAAACGGCATTATACTTAGAAAAATAAACTCTATAACATGCTAAAATTTGAACAAAATGTAACCAGCCGTTTTCGAAAAAAATTTCAAAATTTTTAATTTTTTGATTTTTTGAATAACTTTGGAAATTAAATTTGAAAATAGTTGAGACAAACGGCATTATACTTAGAAAAATAAACTCTATAACATGCTAAAATTTGAACAAAATGTAACAAGCCGTTTTCGAAAAAAATTTCAAAATTTTTAATTTTTTGATTTTTTAAATGATTTTGGAAATTAGACTTCTAATTAGTTGAGACAAACGGCATTATACTTAGAAAAATAAACTCTATAACATGCTAAAATTTGAACAAAATGTAACAAGCCGTTTTCGAAAAAAAATTTCTAAATTTTTCATTTTTTGATTTTTTGAATAATTTTGTAAATTAGACTTCTAAACAGTTGAGACAAACGGCATTATACTTAGAAAAATAAACTCTATAACATGCTAAAATTTGAACAAAATGTAACAAGCCGTTTTCGAAAAAAAATTCAAAATTTTTAATTTTTTGAATAATTTTGTAAATTAAATTTCAAAATAGTTGAGACAAACGGCATTATACTAAGAAAAAAAGGCTATATACTCTTTGCACTTTTTTCGACAAAAAAATCGATTTTCTTAAAACTATAGCAAATGGCTTCCAACTTCTTATACACGTTAGTTATGAGCAAGTTAATGATTATTAGCCCCTAAATACGATTTTTAATTTTTCGTGAAAAATGGGAAAAGTACAAAGGCTATAGTCTTTGCACTTTTTTCGACAAAATAATCGATTTTCTTAAAACTACAACAAATGGCTTCAAACTTCTTATACACGTTAGTTATGACCAAATTAAGGATTATTAGCCCCTAAATAAGACTTTTAATTTTTCGTGAAAAATGGGAAAAGTACAAAGGCTTATAGTCTTTGCACTTTTTTCGACAAAAAAATCGATTTTCTTAAAACTACAGCAAATGGCTTCAAACTTCTTATACACGTTAGTTATGACCAACTTAAGGATTATTAGCCCCTAAATACGATTTTTAATTTTTCGTGAAAAATGGAAAAAGTACAAAGGCTATAGTCTTTGCACTTTTTTCGACAAAAAAATCGATTTTCTTAAAACTACAGCAAATGGCTTCAAACTTCTTATACACATTAGTTATGAGCGAATTAAGGATTATTAGCCGCTAAAAATAACGATTTTTAATTTTTCGTGAAAAATGGGAAAAGTACAGAGGCTATTATAGTCTTTGCACTTTTTTCGACAAAAAAATCGATTTTCTTAAAACTACAGCAATTGGCTTCAAACTTCTAATACACATTAGTTATGAGCGAATTAAGGATTATTAGCCCCTAAATACGATTTTTAATTTTTCGTGTAAAATGGGAAAAATACAAAGGCTATTATAGTCTTTGCACTTTTTTCGACAAAAAAATCGATTTTCTTAAAACTACAGCAAATGGCTTCAAACTTCTTATACACGTTAGTTATGACCAACTTAAGGATTATTAGCCCCTAAATACGATTTTTAATTTTTCGTGAAAAATGGGAAAAGTACAAAGGCTATAGTCTTTGCACTTTTTTCGACAAAAAAATCGATTTTCTTAAAACTACAGCAAATGGCTTCAAACTTCTTATACACATTAGTTATGAGCGAATTAAGGATTATTAGCCCCTAAATACGATTTTTAATTTTTCGTGAAAAATGGAAAAAGTACAAAGACTATATAGTCTTTGCACTTTTTTCGACAAAAAAATCGATTTTCTTAAAACTACAGCAAATGGCTTCAAACTTCTTATACACATTAGTTATGAGCGAATTAAGGATTATTAGCCCCTAAATACGATTTTTAATTTTTCGTGAAAAATGGGAAAAGTACAGAGGCTATAGTCTGCACTTTTTTCGACAAAAAAATCGATTTTCTTAAAACTATAGCAAATGGCTTCAAACTTCTTATACACGTTAGTTATGAGCAAGTTAAGGATTATTAGCCCCTAAATACGATTTTTAATTTTTCGTGAAAAATGGGAAAAGTACAAAGGCTATAGTCTTTGCACTTTTTTTCGACAAAAAAATCGATTTTCTTAAAACTATAGCAAATGGCTTCAAACTTCTTATACACATTAGTTATGAGCGAATTAAGGATTATTAGCCCCTAAATACCATTTTTAATTTTTCGTGAAAAATGGGAAAAGTACAAAGGCTATAGTCTGCACTTTTTTTGAAAAAAAAATCGATTTTCTTTAAACTACAGCAACTGGCTTTAAACTTCTTATACACGTTAGTTATGAGCAAATTAAGGATTATTAGCCCCTAAATACGATTTTTAATTTTTCGTGAAAAATGGGGAAAGTACAAAGGCTATAGTCTTTGCACTTTTTTCGAAAAAAAAATCGATTTTCTTTAAACTACAGCAACTGGCTTCAAACTTCTTATACACGTTAGTTATGAGCAAATTAAGGATTATTAGCCCCTAAATACGATTTTTAATTTTTCGTGAAAAATTGGAAAAGTACAAAGGCTATAGTCTTTGCACTTTTTTCGACAAAATAATCGATTTTCTTAAAACTACAACAAATGGCTTCAAACTTCTTATACACGTTAGTTATGACCAAATTAAGGATTATTAGCCCCTAAATACGATTTTTAATTTTTCGTGAAAAATGGGAAAAGTACAAAGGCTTATAGTCTTTGCACTTTTTTCGACAAAAAAATCGATTTTCTTAAAACTACAGCAAATGGCTTCAAACTTCTTATACACGTTAGTTATGACCAAATTAAGGATTATTAGCCCCTAAATACGATTTTTAATTTTTCGTGAAAAATGGGAAAAGTACAAAGGCTATAGTCTTTGCACTTTTTTTCGACAAAAAAATCGATTTTCTTAAAACTATAGCAAATGGCTTCAAACTTCTTATACACATTAGTTATGAGCGAATTAAGGATTATTAGCCCCTAAATACCATTTTTAATTTTTCGTGAAAAATGGGAAAAGTACAAAGGCTATTTATAGTCTTTGCACTTTTTTCGAAAAAAAAATCGATTTTCTTTAAACTACAGCAACTGGCTTCAAACTTCTTATACACGTTAGTTATGAGCAAATTAAGGATTATTAGCCCCTAAATACGATTTTTAATTTTTCGTGAAAAATGGGAAAAGTACAAAGGCTATTTATAGTCTTTGCACTTTTTTCGAAAAAAAAATCGATTTTCTTTAAACTACAGCAAATGGCTTCAAACTTCTTATACACGTTAGTTATGACCAAATTAAGGATTATTAGCCCCTAAATACGATTTTTAATTTTTCGTGAAAAATGGGAAAAGTACAAAGGCTATAGTCTTTGCACTTTTTTTCGACAAAAAAATCGATTTTCTTGAAACTACAACAAATGGCTTCAAACTTCTTATACACATTGGTTATGAGCAAATTAAGGATTATTAGCCCCTAAATACGATTTTTAATTTTTCGTGAAAAATGGGAAAAGTACAAAGGCTATATAGTCTTTGCACTTTTTTCGAAAAAAAAATCGATTTTCTTTAAACTACAGCAACTGGCTTCAAACTTCTTATACACTTTAGTTATAAGCAAATTAAGGATTATTAGCCCCTAAATACGATTTTTAATTTTTTGAACAACTTTGGAAATTAAATTTCAAAATAGTTAAGACAAACGGCATTATACTTAGAAAAATAAACTCTATAACATGCTAAAATTTGAACAAAATGTAACGAGCCGTTTTCGAAAAAAAATGTCTAAATTTATCATTTTTTGATTTTTTGATTTTTTGAATAATTTTGTAAATTAGAATTCTAAATAGTTGAGACAAACGGCATTATACTTAGAAAAATAAACTCTATAACATGCTAAAATTTGAACAAAATGTAACAAGCCCTTTTCGAAAAAAAATTTTAATTTTTTGATTTTTTAAATAATTTTGTAAATTAGACTTCTAATTAGTTGAGACAAACGGCAATATACTTAGAAAAATAAACTCTATAACATGCTAAAATTTGAACAAAATGTAACGAGCCGTTTTCAAAAAACAAATTCAAAATTTTTAATTTTTTGGATTATTTTGTAAATTAGACTTCTAAATAGTTGAGATAAACGGCATTATACTAAGAAAAATAAACTCTATAACATGCTAAAATTTGAACAAAATGTAACGAGCCGTTTTCGAAAAAAAATTCTAAATTTTTCATTTTTTGATTTTTTGAATAACTTTGGAAATTAAATTTGAAAATAGTTGAGACAAACGGCATTATACTTAGAAAAATAAACTCTATAACATGCTAAAATTTGAACAAAATGGAACAAGCCGTTTTCGAAAAAAATTTTAAAATTTTTAATTTTTTGATTTTTTAAATAATTTTGTAAATTAGACTTCTAAATAGTTGAGACAAACGGCATTATACTTAGAAAAATAAACTCTATACCATGCTAAAATTTGTACAAAATGTAACGAGCCGTTTTCGAAAAAAAATTTCAAAATTTTCAAATTTTTTAAATTTTAGAATAATTTTGTAAATTAGACTTCAAAATAGTTGAGACAAACGGCATTATACTAAGAAAAATAAACTCTATAACATACTATAATTTGTACAAAATGTAACGAGCCGTTTTCGAAAAAAAATTCTAAATTTTTCATTTTTTGATTTTTTGAATAACTTTGGAAATTAAATTTGAAAATAGTTGAGACAAACGGCATTATACTTAGAAAAATAAACTCTATAACATGCTAAAATTTGAACAAAATGGAACAAGCCGTTTTCGAAAAAAATTTTAAAATTTTTAATTTTTTGATTTTTTAAATAATTTTGTAAATTAGACTTCTAAATAGTTGAGATAAACGGCATTATACTAAGAAAAATAAACTCTATAACATGCTAAAATTTGAACAAAATGTAACCAGCCGTTTTCGAAAAAAATTTCAAAATTTTTTATTTTTTATTTTTTGAATAACTTTGGAAATTAAATTTGAAAATAGTTGAGACAAACAGCATTATACTTAGAAAAATAAACTCTATAACATGCTAAAATTTGAACTAAATGTAACAAGCCGTTTTCGAAAAAAATTTCAAAATTTTTAATTTTTTGATTTTTTAAATAATTTTGTAAATTAGACTTCTAATTAGTTGAGACAAACGGCATTATACTTAGAAAAATAAACTCTATAACATGCTAAAATTTGAACAAAATGTAACGAGCCGTTTTCGAAAAAAAATTTCTAAATTTTTCATTTTTTGATTTTTTGAATAATTTTGTAAATTAGACTTCTAAATAGTTGAGACAAACGGCATTATACTTAGAAAAATAAACTCTATAACATGCTAAAATTTGAACAAAATGTAACAAGCCGTTTTCGAAAAAAAATTTTAATTTTTTGATTTTTTAAATAATTTTGTAAATTAGACTTCTAATTAGTTGAGACAAACGGCATTATACTTAGAAAAATAAACTCTATAACATGCTAAAATTTGAACAAAATGTAACTAACAGTTTTCAAAAAACAAATTCAAAATTTTTAATTTTTTGGATTATTTTGTAAATTAGACTTCTAAATAGTTGAGATAAACGGCATTATACTAAGAAAAATAAACTCTATAACATGCTAAAATTTGAACAAAATGTAACCAGCCGTTTTCGAAAAAAATTTCAAAATTTTTAATTTTTTGATTTTTTGAATAACTTTGGAAATTAAATTTGAAAATAGTTGAGACAAACGGCATTATACTTAGAAAAATAAACTCTATAACATGCTAAAATTTGAACAAAATGTAACAAGCCGTTTTCGAAAAAAATTTAAAAATTTTTAATTTTTTGATTTTTTAAATGATTTTGTAAATTAGACTTCTAAATAGTTGAGATAAACGGCATTATACTAAGAAAAATAAACTCTATAACATGCTAAAATTTGAACAAAATGTAACCAGCCGTTTTCGAAAAAAATTTCAAAATTTTTAATTTTTTGATTTTTTGAATAACTTTGGAAATTAAATTTGAAAATAGTTGAGACAAACGGCATTATACTTAGAAAAATAAACTCTATAACATGCTAAAATTTGAACTAAATGTAACAAGCCGTTTTCGAAAAAAATTTCAAAATTTTTAATTTTTTGATTTTTTAAATGATTTTGTAAATTAGACTTCTAATTAGTTGAGACAAACGGCATTATACTTAGAAAAATAAACTCTATAACATGCTAAAATTTGAACAAAATGTAACAAGCCGTTTTCGAAAAAAAATTTCTAAATTTTTCATTTTTTGATTTTTTGAATAATTTTGTAAATTAGACTTCTAAATAGTTGAGACAAACGGCATTATACTTAGAAAAATAAACTCTATAACATGCTAAAATTTGAACAAAATGTAACAAGCCGTTTTCGAAAAAAAATTTTAATTTTTTGATTTTTTAAATAATTTTGTAAATTAGACTTCTAATTAGTTGAGACAAACGGCATTATACTTAGAAAAATAAACTCTATAACATGCTAAAATTTGAACAAAATGTAACTAACAGTTTTCAAAAAACAAATTCAAAATTTTTAATTTTTTGGATTATTTTGTAAATTAGACTTCTAAATAGTTGAGATAAACGGCATTATACTAAGAAAAATAAACTCTATAACATGCTAAAATTTGAACAAAATGTAACCAGCCGTTTTCGAAAAAAATTTCAAAATTTTTAATTTTTTGATTTTTTGAATAACTTTGGAAATTAAATTTGAAAATAGTTGAGACAAACGGCATTATACTTAGAAAAATAAACTCTATAACATGCTAAAATTTGAACAAAATGTAACAAGCCGTTTTCGAAAAAAATTTCAAAATTTTTAATTTTTTGATTTTTTAAATGATTTTGTAAATTAGACTTCTAAATAGTTGAGATAAACGGCATTATACTAAGAAAAATAAACTCTATAACATGCTAAAATTTGAACAAAATGTAACCAGCCGTTTTCGAAAAAAATTTCAAAATTTTTAATTTTTTGATTTTTTGAATAACTTTGGAAATTAAATTTGAAAATAGTTGAGACAAACGGCATTATAATTAGAAAAATAAACTCTATAACATGCTAAAATTTGAACAAAATGTAACAAGCCGTTTTCGAAAAAAATTTCAAAATTTTTAATTTTTTGATTTTTTAAATGATTTTGTAAATTAGACTTCTAATTAGTTGAGACAAACGGCATTATACTTAGAAAAATAAACTCTATAACATGCTAAAATTTGAACAAAATGTAACAAGCCGTTTTCGAAAAAAAATTTCTAAATTTTTCATTTTTTGATTTTTTGAATAATTTTGTAAATTAGACTTCTAAATAGTTGAGACAAACGGCATTATACTTAGAAAAATAAACTCTATAACATGCTAAAATTTGAACAAAATGTAACAAGCCGTTTTCGAAAAAAAATTCAAAATTTTTAATTTTTTGAATAATTTTGTAAATTAAATTTCAAAATAGTTGAGACAAACGGCATTATACTAAGAAAAAAAGGCTATATACTCTTTGCACTTTTTTCGACAAAAAAATCGATTTTCTTAAAACTATAGCAAATGGCTTCCAACTTCTTATACACGTTAGTTATGAGCAAGTTAATGATTATTAGCCCCTAAATACGATTTTTAATTTTTCGTGAAAAATGGGAAAAGTACAAAGGCTATAGTCTTTGCACTTTTTTCGACAAAATAATCGATTTTCTTAAAACTACAACAAATGGCTTCAAACTTCTTATACACGTTAGTTATGACCAAATTAAGGATTATTAGCCCCTAAATAAGATTTTTAATTTTTCGTGAAAAATGGGAAAAGTACAAAGGCTTATAGTCTTTGCACTTTTTTCGACAAAAAAATCGATTTTCTTAAAACTACAGCAAATGGCTTCAAACTTCTTATACACGTTAGTTATGACCAACTTAAGGATTATTAGCCCCTAAATACGATTTTTAATTTTTCGTGAAAAATGGAAAAAGTACAAAGGTATAGTCTTTGCACTTTTTTCGACAAAAAAATCGATTTTCTTAAAACTACAGCAAATGGCTTCAAACTTCTTATACACATTAGTTATGAGCGAATTAAGGATTATTAGCCCCTAAATACGATTTTTAATTTTTCGTGAAAAATGGAAAAAGTACAAAGGCTATATAGTCTTTGCACTTTTTTCGACAAAAAAATCGATTTTCTTAAAACTACAGCAAATGGCTTCAAACTTCTTATACACATTAGTTATGAGCGAATTAAGGATTATTAGCCCCTAAATACGATTTTTAATTTTTCGTGAAAAATGGGAAAAGTACAGAGGCTATAGTCTTTGCACTTTTTTCGACAAAAAAATCGATTTTCTTAAAACTATAGCAAATGGCTTCAAACTTCTTATACACGTTAGTTATGAGCAAGTTAAGGATTATTAGCCCCTAAATACGATTTTTAATTTTTCGTGAAAAATGGGAAAAGTACAAAGGCTATAGTCTTTGCACTTTTTTTCGACAAAAAAATCGATTTTCTTAAAACTATAGCAAATGGCTTCAAACTTCTTATACACATTAGTTATGAGCGAATTAAGGATTATTAGCCCCTAAATACCATTTTTAATTTTTCGTGAAAAATGGGAAAAGAACAAAGGCTATAGTCTGCACTTTTTTTG
Organism: Elmis aenea; assembly: GCA_947652605.1. Classification (NCBI taxonomy): domain Eukaryota; kingdom Metazoa; phylum Arthropoda; class Insecta; order Coleoptera; family Elmidae; genus Elmis; species Elmis aenea. The sequence continues at coordinate 31,734,628 of OX393584.1, read as the reverse complement.
AAAAAAAAATCGATTTTCTTTAAACTACAGCAACTGGCTTTAAACTTCTTATACACGTTAGTTATGAGCAAATTAAGGATTATTAGCCCCTAAATACGATTTTTAATTTTTCGTGAAAAATGGGAAAAGTACAAAGGCTATAGTCTTTGCACTTTTTTCGAAAAAAAAATCGATTTTCTTTAAACTACAGCAACTGGCTTCAAACTTCTTATACACGTTAGTTATGAGCAAATTAAGGATTATTAGCCCCTAAATACGATTTTTAATTTTTCGTGAAAAATGGGAAAAGTACAAAGGCTATAGTCTTTGCACTTTTTTCGACAAAATAATCGATTATCTTAAAACTACAACAAATGGCTTCAAACTTCTTATACACGTTAGTTATGACCAAATTAAGGATTATTAGCCCCTAAATACGATTTTTAATTTTTCGTGAAAAATGGGAAAAGTACAAAGGCTTATAGTCTTTGCACTTTTTTCGACAAAAAAATCGATTTTCTTAAAACTACAGCAAATGGCTTCAAACTTCTTATACACGTTAGTTATGACCAAATTAAGGATTATTAGCCCCTAAATACGATTTTTAATTTTTCGTGAAAAATGGGAAAAGTACAAAGGCTATATAGTCTTTGCACTTTTTTTCGACAAAAAAATCGATTTTCTTAAAACTATAGCAAATGGCTTCAAACTTCTTATACACATTAGTTATGAGCGAATTAAGGATTATTAGCCCCTAAATACCATTTTTAATTTTTCGTGAAAAATGGGAAAAGTACAAAGGCTATAGTCTTTGCACTTTTTTTCGACAAAAAAATCGATTTTCTTAAAACTACAGCAAATGGCTTCAAACTTCTTATACACATTAGTTATGAGCAAATTAAGGATTATTAGCCCCTAAATACGATTTTTAATTTTTCGTGAAAAATGGGAAAAGTACAAAGGCTATATAGTCTTTGCACTTTTTTCGAAAAAAAAATCGATTTTCTTTAAACTACAGCAACTGGCTTCAAACTTCTTATACACGTTAGTTATGAGCAAATTAAGGATTATTAGCCCCTAAATACGATTTTTAATTTTTTGAACAACTTTGGAAATTAAATTTCAAAATAGTTAAGACAAACGGCATTATACTTAGAAAAATAAACTCTATAACATGCTAAAATTTGAACAAAATGTAACGAGCCGTTTTCGAAAAAAAATGTCTAAATTTATCATTTTTTGATTTTTTGATTTTTTGAATAATTTTGTAAATTAGAATTCTAAATAGTTGAGACAAACGGCATTATACTTAGAAAAATAAACTCTATAACATGCTAAAATTTGAACCAAATGTAACAAGCCCTTTTCGAAAAAAAAATTTAATTTTTTGATTTTTTAAATAATTTTGTAAATTAGACTTCTAATTAGTTGAGACAAACGGCATTATACTTAGAAAAATAAACTCTATAACATGCTAAAATTTGAACAAAATGTAACGAGCCGTTTTCAAAAAACAAATTCAAAATTTTTAATTTTTTGGATTATTTTGTAAATTAGACTTCTAAATAGTTGAGATAAACGGCATTATACTAAGAAAAATAAACTCTATAACATGCTAAAATTTGAACAAAATGTAACCAGCCGTTTTCGAAAAAAATTTCAAAATTTTTAATTTTTTGATTTTTTGAATAACTTTGGAAATTAAATTTGAAAATAGTTGAGACAAACGGCATTATACTTAGAAAAATAAACTCTATAACATGCTAAAATTTGAACAAAATGTAACAAGCCGTTTTCGAAAAAAATTTCAAAATTTTTAATTTTTTGATTTTTTAAATGATTTTGTAAATTAGACTTCTAAATAGTTGAGATAAACGGCATTATACTAAGAAAAATAAACTCTATAACATGCTAAAAATTGAACAAAATGTAACCAGCCGTTTTCGAAAAAAATTTCAAAATTTTTAATTTTTTGATTTTTTGAATAACTTTGGAAATTAAATTTGAAAATAGTTGAGACAAACGGCATTATACTTAGAAAAATAAACTCTATAACATGCTAAAATTTGAACAAAATGTAACAAGCCGTTTTCGAAAAAAATTTCAAAATTTTTAATTTTTTGATTTTTTAAATGATTTTGTAAATTAGACTTCTAATTAGTTGAGACAAACGGCATTATACTTAGAAAAATAAACTCTATAACATGCTAAAATTTGAACAAAATGTAACAAGCCGTTTTCGAAAAAAAATTTCTAAATTTTTCATTTTTTGATTTTTTGAATAATTTTGTAAATTAGACTTCTAAATAGTTGAGACAAACGGCATTATACTTAGAAAAATAAACTCTATAACATGCTAAAATTTGAACAAAATGTAACAAGCCGTTTTCGAAAAAAAATTCAAAATTTTTAATTTTTTGAATAATTTTGTAAATTAAATTTCAAAATAGTTGAGACAAACGGCATTATACTAAGAAAAAAAGGCTATATACTCTTTGCACTTTTTTCGACAAAAAAATCGATTTTCTTAAAACTATAGCAAATGGCTTCCAACTTCTTATACACGTTAGTTATGAGCAAGTTAATGATTATTAGCCCCTAAATACGATTTTTAATTTTTCGTGAAAAATGGGAAAAGTACAAAGTATAGTCTTTGCACTTTTTTCGACAAAATAATCGATTTTCTTAAAACTACAACAAATGGCTTCAAACTTCTTATACACGTTAGTTATGACCAAATTAAGGATTATTAGCCCCTAAATAAGACTTTTAATTTTTCGTGAAAAATGGGAAAAGTACAAAGGCTTATAGTCTTTGCACTTTTTTCGACAAAAAAATCGATTTTCTTAAAACTACAGCAAATGGCTTCAAACTTCTTATACACGTTAGTTATGACCAACTTAAGGATTATTAGCCCCTAAATACGATTTTTAATTTTTCGTGAAAAATGGAAAAAGTACAAAGGCTATAGTCTTTGCACTTTTTTCGACAAAAAAATCGATTTTCTTAAAACTACAGCAAATGGCTTCAAACTTCTTATACACATTAGTTATGAGCGAATTAAGGATTATTAGCCGCTAAAAATAACGATTTTTAATTTTTCGTGAAAAATGGGAAAAGTACAGAGGCTATTATAGTCTTTGCACTTTTTTCGACAAAAAAATCGATTTTCTTAAAACTACAGCAATTGGCTTCAAACTTCTTATACACATTAGTTATGAGCGAATTAAGGATTATTAGCCCCTAAATACGATTTTTAATTTTTCGTGTAAAATGGGAAAAATACAAAGGCTATTATAGTCTTTGCACTTTTTTCGACAAAAAAATCGATTTTCTTAAAACTACAGCAAATGGCTTCAAACTTCTTATACACATTAGTTATGAGCGAATTAAGGATTATTAGCCCCTAAATACGATTTTTAATTTTTCGTGAAAAATGGAAAAAGTACAAAGGCTATATAGTCTTTGCACTTTTTTCGACAAAAAAATCGATTTTCTTAAAACTACAGCAAATGGCTTCAAACTTCTTATACACATTAGTTATGAGCGAATTAAGGATTATTAGCCCCTAAATACGATTTTTAATTTTTCGTGAAAAATGGGAAAAGTACAGAGGCTATAGTCTTTGCACTTTTTTCGACAAAAAAATCGATTTTCTTAAAACTATAGCAAATGGCTTCAAACTTCTTATACACGTTAGTTATGAGCAAGTTAAGGATTATTAGCCCCTAAATACGATTTTTAATTTTTCGTGAAAAATGGGAAAAGTACAAAGGCTATAGTCTTTGCACTTTTTTTCGACAAAAAAATCGATTTTCTTAAAACTATAGCAAATGGCTTCAAACTTCTTATACACATTAGTTATGAGCGAATTAAGGATTATTAGCCCCTAAATACCATTTTTAATTTTTCGTGAAAAATGGGAAAAGTACAAAGGCTATAGTCTGCACTTTTTTTGAAAAAAAAATCGATTTTCTTTAAACTACAGCAACTGGCTTTAAACTTCTTATACACGTTAGTTATGAGCAAATTAAGGATTATTAGCCCCTAAATACGATTTTTAATTTTTCGTGAAAAATGGGGAAAGTACAAAGGCTATAGTCTTTGCACTTTTTTCGAAAAAAAAATCGATTTTCTTTAAACTACAGCAACTGGCTTCAAACTTCTTATACACGTTAGTTATGAGCAAATTAAGGATTATTAGCCCCTAAATACGATTTTTAATTTTTCGTGAAAAATGGGAAAAGTACAAAGGCTATAGTCTTTGCACTTTTTTCGACAAAATAATCGATTTTCTTAAAACTACAACAAATGGCTTCAAACTTCTTATACACGTTAGTTATGACCAAATTAAGGATTATTAGCCCCTAAATACGATTTTTAATTTTTCGTGAAAAATGGGAAAAGTACAAAGGCTTATAGTCTTTGCACTTTTTTCGACAAAAAAATCGATTTTCTTAAAACTACAGCAAATGGCTTCAAACTTCTTATACACGTTAGTTATGACCAAATTAAGGATTATTAGCCCCTAAATACGATTTTTAATTTTTCGTGAAAAATGGGAAAAGTACAAAGGCTATAGTCTTTGCACTTTTTTTCGACAAAAAAATCGATTTTCTTAAAACTATAGCAAATGGCTTCAAACTTCTTATACACATTAGTTATGAGCGAATTAAGGATTATTAGCCCCTAAATACCATTTTTAATTTTTCGTGAAAAATGGGAAAAGTACAAAGGCTATTTATAGTCTTTGCACTTTTTTCGAAAAAAAAATCGATTTTCTTTAAACTACAGCAACTGGCTTCAAACTTCTTATTCACGTTAGTTATGAGCAAATTAAGGATTATTAGCCCCTAAATACGATTTTTAATTTTTCGTGAAAAATGGGAAAAGTACAAAGGCTATTTATAGTCTTTGCACTTTTTTCGAAAAAAAAATCGATTTTCTTTAAACTACAGCAAATGGCTTCAAACTTCTTATACACGTTAGTTATGACCAAATTAAGGATTATTAGCCCCTAAATACGATTTTTAATTTTTCGTGAAAAATGGGAAAAGTACAAAGGCTATAGTCTTTGCACTTTTTTTCGACAAAAAAATCGATTTTCTTGAAACTACAACAAATGGCTTCAAACTTCTTATACACATTGGTTATGAGCAAATTAAGGATTATTAGCCCCTAAATACGATTTTTAATTTTTCGTGAAAAATGGGAAAAGTACAAAGGCTATATAGTCTTTGCACTTTTTTCGAAAAAAAAATCGATTTTCTTTAAACTACAGCAACTGGCTTCAAACTTCTTATACACTTTAGTTATGAGCAAATTAAGGATTATTAGCCCCTAAATACGATTTTTAATTTTTTGAACAACTTTGGAAATTAAATTTCAAAATAGTTAAGACAAACGGCATTATACTTAGAAAAATAAACTCTATAACATGCTAAAATTTGAACAAAATGTAACAAGCCGTTTTCGAAAAAAAATGTCTAAATTTATCATTTTTTGATTTTTTGATTTTTTGAATAATTTTGTAAATTAGAATTCTAAATAGTTGAGACAAACGGCATTATACTTAGAAAAATAAACTCTATAACATGCTAAAATTTGAACAAAATGTAACAAGCCCTTTTCGAAAAAAAATTTTAATTTTTTGATTTTTTAAATAATTTTGTAAATTAGACTTCTAATTAGTTGAGACAAACGGCAATATACTTAGAAAAATAAACTCTATAACATGCTAAAATTTGAACAAAATGTAACGAGCCGTTTTCAAAAAACAAATTCAAAATTTTTAATTTTTTGGATTATTTTGTAAATTAGACTTCTAAATAGTTGAGATAAACGGCATTATACTAAGAAAAATAAACTCTATAACATGCTAAAATTTGAACAAAATGTAACCAGCCGTTTTCGAAAAAAATTTCAAAATTTTTTATTTTTTATTTTTTGAATAACTTTGGAAATTAAATTTGAAAATAGTTGAGACAAACAGCATTATACTTAGAAAAATAAACTCTATAACATGCTAAAATTTGAACTAAATGTAACAAGCCGTTTTCGAAAAAAATTTCAAAATTTTTAATTTTTTGATTTTTTAAATAATTTTGTAAATTAGACTTCTAATTAGTTGAGACAAACGGCATTATACTTAGAAAAATAAACTCTATAACATGCTAAAATTTGAACAAAATGTAACGAGCCGTTTTCGAAAAAAAATTTCTAAATTTTTCATTTTTTGATTTTTTGAATAATTTTGTAAATTAGACTTCTAAATAGTTGAGACAAACGGCATTATACTTAGAAAAATAAACTCTATAACATGCTAAAATTTGAACAAAATGTAACAAGCCGTTTTCGAAAAAAAATTTTAATTTTTTGATTTTTTAAATAATTTTGTAAATTAGACTTCTAATTAGTTGAGACAAACGGCATTATACTTAGAAAAATAAACTCTATAACATGCTAAAATTTGAACAAAATGTAACTAACAGTTTTCAAAAAACAAATTCAAAATTTTTAATTTTTTGGATTATTTTGTAAATTAGACTTCTAAATAGTTGAGATAAACGGCATTATACTAAGAAAAATAAACTCTATAACATGCTAAAATTTGAACAAAATGTAACCAGCCGTTTTCGAAAAAAATTTCAAAATTTTTAATTTTTTGATTTTTTGAATAACTTTGGAAATTAAATTTGAAAATAGTTGAGACAAACGGCATTATACTTAGAAAAATAAACTCTATAACATGCTAAAATTTGAACAAAATGTAACAAGCCGTTTTCGAAAAAAATTTCAAAATTTTTAATTTTTTGATTTTTTAAATGATTTTGTAAATTAGACTTCTAAATAGTTGAGATAAACGGCATTATACTAAGAAAAATAAACTCTATAACATGCTAAAATTTGAACAAAATGTAACCAGCCGTTTTCGAAAAAAATTTCAAAATTTTTAATTTTTTGATTTTTTGAATAACTTTGGAAATTAAATTTGAAAATAGTTGAGACAAACGGCATTATACTTAGAAAAATAAACTCTATAACATGCTAAAATTTGAACAAAATGTAACAAGCCGTTTTCGAAAAAAATTTCAAAATTTTTAATTTTTTGATTTTTTAAATGATTTTGTAAATTAGACTTCTAATTAGTTGAGACAAACGGCATTATACTTAGAAAAATAAACTCTATAACATGCTAAAATTTGAACAAAATGTAACAAGCCGTTTTCGAAAAAAAATTTCTAAATTTTTCATTTTTTGATTTTTTGAATAATTTTGTAAATTAGACTTCTAAATAGTTGAGACAAACGGCATTATACTTAGAAAAATAAACTCTATAACATGCTAAAATTTGAACAAAATGTAACAAGCCGTTTTCGAAAAAAAATTTTAATTTTTTGATTTTTTAAATAATTTTGTAAATTAGACTTCTAATTAGTTGAGACAAACGGCATTATACTTAGAAAAATAAACTCTATAACATGCTAAAATTTGAACAAAATGTAACTAACAGTTTTCAAAAAACAAATTCAAAATTTTTAATTTTTTGGATTATTTTGTAAATTAGACTTCTAAATAGTTGAGATAAACGGCATTATACTAAGAAAAATAAACTCTATAACATGCTAAAATTTGAACAAAATGTAACCAGCCGTTTTCGAAAAAAATTTCAAAATTTTTAATTTTTTGATTTTTTGAATAACTTTGGAAATTAAATTTGAAAATAGTTGAGACAAACGGCATTATACTTAGAAAAATAAACTCTATAACATGCTAAAATATGAACAAAATGTAACAAGCCGTTTTCGAAAAAAATTTCAAAATTTTTAATTTTTTGATTTTTTAAATGATTTTGTAAATTAGACTTCTAAATAGTTGAGATAAACGGCATTATACTAAGAAAAATAAACTCTATAACATGCTAAAATTTGAACAAAATGTAACCAGCCGTTTTCGAAAAAAATTTCAAAATTTTTAATTTTTTGATTTTTTGAATAACTTTGGAAATTAAATTTGAAAATAGTTGAGACAAACGGCATTATAATTAGAAAAATAAACTCTATAACATGCTAAAATTTGAACAAAATGTAACAAGCCGTTTTCGAAAAAAATTTCAAAATTTTTAATTTTTTGATTTTTTAAATGATTTTGTAAATTAGACTTCTAATTAGTTGAGACAAACGGCATTATACTTAGAAAAATAAACTCTATAACATGCTAAAATTTGAACAAAATGTAACAAGCCGTTTTCGAAAAAAAATTTCTAAATTTTTCATTTTTTGATTTTTTGAATAATTTTGTAAATTAGACTTCTAAATAGTTGAGACAAACGGCATTATACTTAGAAAAATAAACTCTATAACATGCTAAAATTTGAACAAAATGTAACAAGCCGTTTTCGAAAAAAAATTCAAAATTTTTAATTTTTTGAATAATTTTGTAAATTAAATTTCAAAATAGTTGAGACAAACGGCATTATACTAAGAAAAAAAGGCTATATACTCTTTGCACTTTTTTCGACAAAAAAATCGATTTTCTTAAAACTATAGCAAATGGCTTCCAACTTCTTATACACGTTAGTTATGAGCAAGTTAATGATTATTAGCCCCTAAATACGATTTTTAATTTTTCGTGAAAAATGGGAAAAGTACAAAGGCTATAGTCTTTGCACTTTTTTCGACAAAATAATCGATTTTCTTAAAACTACAACAAATGGCTTCAAACTTCTTATACACGTTAGTTATGACCAAATTAAGGATTATTAGCCCCTAAATAAGATTTTTAATTTTTCGTGAAAAATGGGAAAAGTACAAAGGCTTATAGTCTTTGCACTTTTTTCGACAAAAAAATCGATTTTCTTAAAACTACAGCAAATGGCTTCAAACTTCTTATACACGTTAGTTATGACCAACTTAAGGATTATTAGCCCCTAAATACGATTTTTAATTTTTCGTGAAAAATGGAAAAAGTACAAAGGCTATAGTCTTTGCACTTTTTTCGACAAAAAAATCGATTTTCTTAAAACTACAGCAAATGGCTTCAAACTTCTTATACACATTAGTTATGAGCGAATTAAGGATTATTAGCCCCTAAATACGATTTTTAATTTTTCGTGAAAAATGGGAAAAGTACAAAGGCTTATAGTCTTTGCACTTTTTTCGACAAAAAAATCGATTTTCTTAAAACTACAGCAAATGGCTTCAAACTTCTTATACACGTTAGTTATGACCAACTTAAGGATTATTAGCCCCTAAATACGATTTTTAATTTTTCGTGAAAAATGGAAAAAGTACAAAGGCTATAGTCTTTGCACTTTTTTCGACAAAAAAATCGATTTTCTTAAAACTACAGCAAATGGCTTCAAACTTCTTATACACATTAGTTATGAGCGAATTAAGGATTATTAGCCCCTAAATACGATTTTTAATTTTTCGTGAAAAATGGGAAAAGTACAGAGGCTTATAGTCTTTGCACTTTTTTCGACAAAAAAATCGATTTTCTTAAAACTATAGCAAATGGCTTCAAACTTCTTATACACGTTAGTTATGAGCAAGTTAAGGATTATTAGCCCCTAAATACGATTTTTAATTTTTCGTGAAAAATGGGAAAAGTACAAAGGCTATAGTCTTTGCACTTTTTTTCGACAAAAAAATCGATTTTCTTAAAACTATAGCAAATGGCTTCAAACTTCTTATACACATTAGTTATGAGCGAATTAAGGATTATTAGCCCCTAAATACCATTTTTAATTTTTCGTGAAAAATGGGAAAAGAACAAAGGCTATAGTCTGCACTTTTTTTGAAAAAAAAATCGATTTTCTTTAAACTACAGCAACTGGCTTTAAACTTCTTATACACATTAGTTATGAGCAAATTAAGGATTATTAGCCCCTAAATACGATTTTTAATTTTTCGTGAAAAATGGGAAAAGTACAAAGGCTATAGTCTTTGCACTTTTTTCGAAAAAAAAATCGATTTTCTTTAAACTACAGCAACTGGCTTCAAACTTCTTATACACGTTAGTTATGAGCAAATTAAGGATTATTAGCCCCTAAATACGATTTTTAATTTTTCGTGAAAAATGGGAAAAGTACAAAGGCTATAGTCTTTGCACTTTTTTCGACAAAATAATCGATTTTCTTAAAACTACAACAAATGGCTTCAAACTTCTTATACACGTTAGTTATGACCAAATTAAGGATTATTAGCCCCTAAATACGATTTTTAATTTTTCGTGAAAAATGGGAAAAGTACAAAGGCTATAGTCTTTGCACTTTTTTCGAAAAAAAAATCGATTTTCTTTAAACTACAGCAACTGGCTTCAAACTTCTTATACACGTTAGTTATGAGCAAATTAAGGATTATTAGCCCCTAAATACGATTTTTAATTTTTCGTGAAAAATGGGAAAAGTACAAAGGCTATAGTCTTTGCACTTTTTTCGACAAAATAATCGATTTTCTTAAAACTACAACAAATGGCTTCAAACTTCTTATACACGTTAGTTATGACCAAATTAAGGATTATTAGCCCCTAAATACGATTTTTAATTTTTCGTGAAAAATGGGAAAAGTACAAAGGCTTATAGTCTTTGCACTTTTTTCGACAAAAAAATCGATTTTCTTAAAACTACAGCAAATGGCTTCAAACTTCTTATACACGTTAGTTATGACCAAATTAAGGATTATTAGCCCCTAAATACGATTTTTAATTTTTCGTGAAAAATGGGAAAAGTACAAAGGCTATAGTCTTTGCACTTTTTTTCGACAAAAAAATCGATTTTCTTAAAACTATAGCAAATGGCTTCAAACTTCTTATACACATTAGTTATGAGCGAATTAAGGATTATTAGCCCCTAAATACCATTTTTAATTTTTCGTGAAAAATGGGAAAAGTACAAAGGCTATTTATAGTCTTTGCACTTTTTTCGAAAAAAAAATCGATTTTCTTTAAACTACAGCAACTGGCTTCAAACTTCTTATACACGTTAGTTATGAGCAAATTAAGGATTATTAGCCCCTAAATACGATTTTTAATTTTTCGTGAAAAATGGGAAAAGTACAAAGGCTATTTATAGTCTTTGCACTTTTTTCGACAAAAAAATCGATTTTCTTTAAACTACAGCAAATGGCTTCAAACTTCTTATACACGTTAGTTATGACCAAATTAAGGATTATTAGCCCCTAAATACGATTTTTAATTTTTCGTGAAAAATGGGAAAAGTACAAAGGCTATAGTCTTTGCACTTTTTTTCGACAAAAAAATCGATTTTCTTGAAACTACAACAAATGGCTTCAAACTTCTTATACACATTGGTTATGAGCAAATTAAGGATTATTAGCCCCTAAATACGATTTTTAATTTTTCGTGAAAAATGGGAAAAGTACAAAGGCTATATAGTCTTTGCACTTTTTTCGAAAAAAAAATCGATTTTCTTTAAACTACAGCAACTGGCTTCAAACTTCTTATACACGTTAGTTATGAGCAAATTAAGGATTATTAGCCCCTAAATACGATTTTTAATTTTTTGAACAACTTTGGAAATTAAATTTCAAAATAGTTAAGACAAACGGCATTATACTTAGAAAAATAAACTCTATAACATGCTAAAATTTGAACAAAATGTAACGAGCCGTTTTCGAAAAAAAATGTCTAAATTTATCATTTTTTGATTTTTTGATTTTTTGAATAATTTTGTAAATTAGAATTCTAAATAGTTGAGACAAACGGCATTATACTTAGAAAAATAAACTCTATAACATGCTAAAATTTGAACAAAATGTAACAAGCCCTTTTCGAAAAAAAATTTTAATTTTTTGATTTTTTAAATAATTTTGTAAATTAGACTTCTAATTAGTTGAGACAAACGGCAATATACTTAGAAAAATAAACTCTATAACATGCTAAAATTTGAACAAAATGTAACGAGCCGTTTTCAAAAAACAAATTCAAAATTTTTAATTTTTTGGATTATTTTGTAAATTAGACTTCTAAATAGTTGAGATAAACGGCATTATACTAAGAAAAATAAACTCTATAACATGCTAAAATTTGAACAAAATGTAACCAGCCGTTTTCGAAAAAAATTTCAAAATTTTTAATTTTTTGATTTTTTGAATAACTTTGGAAATTAAATTTGAAAATAGTTGAGACAAACGGCATTATACTTAGAAAAATAAACTCTATAACATGCTAAAATTTGAACAAAATGTAACAAGCCGTTTTCGAAAAAAATTTCAAAATTTTTAATTTTTTGATTTTTTAAATGATTTTGTAAATTAGACTTCTAAATAGTTGAGATAAACGGCATTATACTAAGAAAAATAAACTCTATAACATGCTAAAATTTGAACAAAATGTAACCAGCCGTTTTCGAAAAAAATTTCAAAATTTTTAATTTTTTGATTTTTTGAATAACTTTGGAAATTAAATTTGAAAATAGTTGAGACAAACGGCATTATACTTAGAAAAATAAACTCTATAACATGCTAAAATTTGAACAAAATGTAACAAGCCGTTTTCGAAAAAAATTTCAAAATTTTTAATTTTTTAAATGATTTTGTAAATTAGACTTCTAATTAGTTGAGACAAACGGCATTATACTTAGAAAAATAAACTCTATAACATGCTAAAATTTGAACAAAATGTAACAAGCCGTTTTCGAAAAAAAATTTCTAAATTTTTAATTTTTTGATTTTTTGAATAATTTTGTAAATTAGACTTCTAAATAGTTGAGACAAACGGCATTATACTTAGAAAAATAAACTCTATAACATGCTAAAATTTGAACAAAATGTAACAAGCCGTTTTCGAAAAAAAATTCAAAATTTTTAATTTTTTGAATAATTTTGTAAATTAAATTTCAAAATAGTTGAGACAAACGGCATTATACTAAGAAAAAAAGGCTATATACTCTTTGCACTTTTTTCGACAAAAAAATCGATTTTCTTAAAACTATAGCAAATGGCTTCCAACTTCTTATACACGTTAGTTATGAGCAAGTTAATGATTATTAGCCCCTAAATACGATTTTTAATTTTTCGTGAAAAATGGGAAAAGTACAAAGTATAGTCTTTGCACTTTTTTCGACAAAATAATCGATTTTCTTAAAACTACAACAAATGGCTTCAAACTTCTTATACACGTTAGTTATGACCAAATTAAGGATTATTAGCCCCTAAATAAGATTTTTAATTTTTCGTGAAAAATGGGAAAAGTACAAAGGCTTATAAGTCTTTGCACTTTTTTCGACAAAAAAATCGATTTTCTTAAAACTACAGCAAATGGCTTCAAACTTCTTATACACGTTAGTTATGACCAACTTAAGGATTATTAGCCCCTAAATACGATTTTTAATTTTTCGTGAAAAATGGAAAAAGTACAAAGGCTATAGTCTTTGCACTTTTTTCGACAAAAAAATCGATTTTCTTAAAACTACAGCAAATGGCTTCAAACTTCTTATACACATTAGTTATGAGCGAATTAAGGATTATTAGCCGCTAAATACGATTTTTAATTTTTCGTGAAAAATGGGAAAAGTACAGAGGCTATAGTCTTTGCACTTTTTTCGACAAAAAAATCGATTTTCTTAAAACTACAGCAATTGGCTTCAAACTTCTTATACACATTAGTTATGAGCGAATTAAGGATTATTAGCCCCTAAATACGATTTTTAATTTTTCGTGTAAAATGGGAAAAATACAAAGGCTATTATAGTCTTTGCACTTTTTTCGACAAAAAAATCGATTTTCTTAAAACTACAGCAAATGGCTTCAAACTTCTTATACACATTAGTTATGAGCGAATTAAGGATTATTAGCCCCTAAATACGATTTTTAATTTTTCGTGAAAAATGGGAAAAGTACAAAGGCTTATAGTCTTTGCACTTTTTTCGACAAAAAAATCGATTTTCTTAAAACTACAGCAAATGGCTTCAAACTTCTTATACACGTTAGTTATGACCAACTTAAGGATTATTAGCCCCTAAATACGATTTTTAATTTTTCGTGAAAAATGGAAAAAGTACAAAGGCTATAGTCTTTGCACTTTTTTCGACAAAAAAATCGATTTTCTTAAAACTACAGCAAATGGCTTTAAACTTCTTATACACATTAGTTATGAGCGAATTAAGGATTATTAGCCCCTAAATACGATTTTTAATTTTTCGTGAAAAATGGGAAAAGTACAAAGGCTATATAGTCTTTGCACTTTTTTCGAAAAAAAAATCGATTTTCTTTAAACTACAGCAACTGGCTTCAAACTTCTTATACACGTTAGTTATGACCAACTTAAGGATTATTAGCCCCTAAATACGATTTTTAATTTTTCGTGAAAAATGGAAAAAGTACAAAGGCTATAGTCTTTGCACTTTTTTCGACAAAAAAATCGATTTTCTTGAAACTACAACAAATGGCTTCAAACTTCTTATACACATTGGTTATGAGCAAATTAAGGATTATTAGCCCCTAAATACGATTTTTAATTTTTCGTGAAAAATGGGAAAAGTACAAAGGCTATATAGTCTTTGCACTTTTTTCGAAAAAAAAATCGATTTTCTTTAAACTACAGCAACTGGCTTCAAACTTCTTATACACGTTAGTTATGAGCAAATTAAGGATTATTAGCCCCTAAATACGATTTTTAATTTTTTGAACAACTTTGGAAATTAAATTTCAAAATAGTTAAGACAAACGGCATTATACTTAGAAAAATAAACTCTATAACATGCTAAAATTTGAACAAAATGTAACGAGCCGTTTTCGAAAAAAAATGTCTAAATTTATCATTTTTTGATTTTTTGATTTTTTGAATAATTTTGTAAATTAGAATTCTAAATAGTTGAGACAAACGGCATTATACTTAGAAAAATAAACTCTATAACATGCTAAAATTTGAACAAAATGTAACAAGCCCTTTTCGAAAAAAAATTTTAATTTTTTGATTTTTTAAATAATTTTGTAAATTAGACTTCTAATTAGTTGAGACAAACGGCAATATACTTAGAAAAATAAACTCTATAACATGCTAAAATTTGAACAAAATGTAACGAGCCGTTTTCAAAAAACAAATTCAAAATTTTTAATTTTTTGGATTATTTTGTAAATTAGACTTCTAAATAGTTGAGATAAACGGCATTATACTAAGAAAAATAAACTCTATAACATGCTAAAATTTGAACAAAATGTAACCAGCCGTTTTCGAAAAAAATTTCAAAATTTTTTATTTTTTATTTTTTGAATAACTTTGGAAATTAAATTTGAAAATAGTTGAGACAAACAGCATTATACTTAGAAAAATAAACTCTATAACATGCTAAAATTTGAACTAAATGTAACAAGCCGTTTTCGAAAAAAATTTCAAAATTTTTAATTTTTTGATTTTTTAAATAATTTTGTAAATTAGACTTCTAATTAGTTGAGACAAACGGCATTATACTTAGAAAAATAAACTCTATAACATGCTAAAATTTGAACAAAATGTAACGAGCCGTTTTCGAAAAAAAATTTCTAAATTTTTCATTTTTTGATTTTTTGAATAATTTTGTAAATTAGACTTCTAAATAGTTGAGACAAACGGCATTATACTTAGAAAAATAAACTCTATAACATGCTAAAATTTGAACAAAATGTAACAAGCCGTTTTCGAAAAAAAATTTTAATTTTTTGATTTTTTAAATAATTTTGTAAATTAGACTTCTAATTAGTTGAGACAAACGGCATTATACTTAGAAAAATAAACTCTATAACATGCTAAAATTTGAACAAAATGTAACTAACAGTTTTCAAAAAACAAATTCAAAATTTTTAATTTTTTGGATTATTTTGTAAATTAGACTTCTAAATAGTTGAGATAAACGGCATTATACTAAGAAAAATAAACTCTATAACATGCTAAAATTTGAACAAAATGTAACCAGCCGTTTTCGAAAAAAATTTCAAAATTTTTAATTTTTTGATTTTTTGAATAACTTTGGAAATTAAATTTGAAAATAGTTGAGACAAACGGCATTATACTAAGAAAAATAAACTCTATAACATGCTAAAATTTGAACAAAATGTAACAAGCCGTTTTCGAAAAAAATTTCAAAATTTTTAATTTTTTGATTTTTTAAATGATTTTGTAAATTAGACTTCTAAATAGTTGAGATAAACGGCATTATACTAAGAAAAATAAACTCTATAACATGCTAAAATTTGAACAAAATGTAACCAGCCGTTTTCGAAAAAAATTTCAAAATTTTTAATTTTTTGATTTTTTGAATAACTTTGGAAATTAAATTTGAAAATAGTTGAGACAAACGGCATTATACTTAGAAAAATAAACTCTATAACATGCTAAAATTTGAACTAAATGTAACAAGCCGTTTTCGAAAAAAATTTCAAAATTTTTAATTTTTTGATTTTTTAAATAATTTTGTAAATTAGACTTCTAATTAGTTGAGACAAACGGCATTATACTTAGAAAAATAAACTCTATAACATGCTAAAATTTGAACAAAATGTAACGAGCCGTTTTCGAAAAAAAATTTCTAAATTTTTCATTTTTTGATTTTTTGAATAATTTTGTAAATTAGACTTCTAAATAGTTGAGACAAACGGCATTATACTTAGAAAAATAAACTCTATAACATGCTAAAATTTGAACAAAATGTAACAAGCCGTTTTCGAAAAAAAATTTTAATTTTTTGATTTTTTAAATAATTTTGTAAATTAGACTTCTAATTAGTTGAGACAAACGGCATTATACTTAGAAAAATAAACTCTATAACATGCTAAAATTTGAACAAAATGTAACTAACAGTTTTCAAAAAACAAATTCAAAATTTTTAATTTTTTGGATTATTTTGTAAATTAGACTTCTAAATAGTTGAGATAAACGGCATTATACTAAGAAAAATAAACTCTATAACATGCTAAAATTTGAACAAAATGTAACCAGCCGTTTTCGAAAAAAATTTCAAAATTTTTAATTTTTTGATTTTTTGAATAACTTTGGAAATTAAATTTGAAAATAGTTGAGACAAACGGCATTATACTAAGAAAAATAAACTCTATAACATGCTAAAATTTGAACAAAATGTAACAAGCCGTTTTCGAAAAAAATTTCAAAATTTTTAATTTTTTGATTTTTTAAATGATTTTGTAAATTAGACTTCTAAATAGTTGAGATAAACGGCATTATACTAAGAAAAATAAACTCTATAACATGCTAAAATTTGAACAAAATGTAACCAGCCGTTTTCGAAAAAAATTTCAAAATTTTTAATTTTTTGATTTTTTGAATAACTTTGGAAATTAAATTTGAAAATAGTTGAGACAAACGGCATTATACTTAGAAAAATAAACTCTATAACATGCTAAAATTTGAACAAAATGTAACAAGCCGTTTTCGAAAAAAATTTCAAAATTTTTAATTTTTTGATTTTTTAAATGATTTTGTAAATTAGACTTCTAATTAGTTGAGACAAACGGCATTATACTTAGAAAAATAAACTCTATAACATGCTAAAATTTGAACAAAATGTAACAAGCCGTTTTCGAAAAAAAATTTCTAAATTTTTAATTTTTTGATTTTTTGAATAATTTTGTAAATTAGACTTCTAAATAGTTGAGACAAACGGCATTATACTTAGAAAAATAAACTCTATAACATGCTAAAATTTGAACAAAATGTAACAAGCCGTTTTCGAAAAAAAATTCAAAATTTTTAATTTTTTGAATAATTTTGTAAATTAAATTTCAAAATAGTTGAGACAAACGGCATTATACTAAGAAAAAAAGGCTATATACTCTTTGCACTTTTTTCGACAAAAAAATCGATTTTCTTAAAACTATAGCAAATGGCTTCCAACTTCTTATACACGTTAGTTATGAGCAAGTTAATGATTATTAGCCCCTAAATACGATTTTTAATTTTTCGTGAAAAATGGGAAAAGTACAAAGTATAGTCTTTGCACTTTTTTCGACAAAATAATCGATTTTCTTAAAACTACAACAAATGGCTTCAAACTTCTTATACACGTTAGTTATGACCAAATTAAGGATTATTAGCCCCTAAATAAGATTTTTAATTTTTCGTGAAAAATGGGAAAAGTACAAAGGCTTATAGTCTTTGCACTTTTTTCGACAAAAAAATCGATTTTCTTAAAACTACAGCAAATGGCTTCAAACTTCTTATACACGTTAGTTATGACCAACTTAAGGATTATTAGCCCCTAAATACGATTTTTAATTTTTCGTGAAAAATGGAAAAAGTACAAAGGCTATAGTCTTTGCACTTTTTTCGACAAAAAAATCGATTTTCTTAAAACTACAGCAAATGGCTTCAAACTTCTTATACACATTAGTTATGAGCGAATTAAGGATTATTAGCCGCTAAATACGATTTTTAATTTTTCGTGAAAAATGGGAAAAGTACAGAGGCTATAGTCTTTGCACTTTTTTCGACAAAAAAATCGATTTTCTTAAAACTACAGCAATTGGCTTCAAACTTCTTATACACATTAGTTATGAGCGAATTAAGGATTATTAGCCCCTAAATACGATTTTTAATTTTTCGTGTAAAATGGGAAAAATACAAAGGCTATTATAGTCTTTGCACTTTTTTCGACAAAAAAATCGATTTTCTTAAAACTACAGCAAATGGCTTCAAACTTCTTATACACATTAGTTATGAGCGAATTAAGGATTATTAGCCCCTAAATACGATTTTTAATATTCGTGAAAAATGGGAAAAGTACAAAGGCTTATAGTCTTTGCACTTTTTTCGACAAAAAAATCGATTTTCTTAAAACTACAGCAAATGGCTTCAAACTTCTTATACACGTTAGTTATGACCAACTTAAGGATTATTAGCCCCTAAATACGATTTTTAATTTTTCGTGAAAAATGGAAAAAGTACAAAGGCTATAGTCTTTGCACTTTTTTCGACAAAAAAATCGATTTTCTTAAAACTACAGCAAATGGCTTTAAACTTCTTATACACATTAGTTATGAGCGAATTAAGGATTATTAGCCCCTAAATACGATTTTTAATTTTTCGTGAAAAATGGAAAAAGTACAAAGGCTATAGTCTTTGCACTTTTTTCGACAAAAAAATCGATTTTCTTAAAACTACAGCAAATGGCTTCAAACTTCTTATACACATTAGTTATGAGCGAATTAAGGATTATTAGCCCCTAAATACCATTTTTAATTTTTCGTGAAAAATGGAAAAAGTACAAAGGCTATAGTCTTTGCACTTTTTTCGACAAAAAAATCGATTTTCTTAAAACTACAGCAAATGGCTTCAAACTTCTTATACACATTAGTTATGAGCGAATTAAGGATTATTAGCCCCTAAATACGATTTTTAATTTTTCGTGAAAAATGGAAAAAGTACAAAGGCTATAGTCTTTGCACTTTTTTCGACAAAAAAATCGATTTTCTTAAAACTACAGCAAATGGCTTCAAACTTCTTATACACATTAGTTATGAGCGAATTAAGGATTATTAGCCCCTAAATACGATTTTTAATTTTTCGTGAAAAATGGGAAAAGTACAGAGGCTATAGTCTTTGCACTTTTTTCGACAAAAAAATCGATTTTCTTAAAACTATAGCAAATGGCTTCAAACTTCTTATACACGTTAGTTATGAGCAAGTTAAGGATTATTAGCCCCTAAATACGATTTTTAATTTTTCGTGAAAAATGGGAAAAGTACAAAGGCTATAGTCTTTGCACTTTTTTTCGACAAAAAAATCGATTTTCTTAAAACTATAGCAAATGGCTTCAAACTTCTTATACACATTAGTTATGAGCGAATTAAGGATTATTAGCCCCTAAATACCATTTTTAATTTTTCGTGAAAAATGGGAAAAGTACAAAGGCTATAGTCTTTGCACTTTTTTTGAAAAAAAAATCGATTTTCTTTAAACTACAGCAACTGGCTTTAAACTTCTTATACACGTTAGTTATGAGCAAATTAAGGATTATTAGCCCCTAAATACGATTTTTAATTTTTCGTGAAAAATGGGAAAAGTACAAAGGCTATAGTCTTTGCACTTTTTTCGACAAAATAATCGATTTTCTTAAAACTACAGCAAATGGCTTCAAACTTCTTATACACATTAGTTATGAGCAAATTAAGGATTATTAGCCCCTAAATACGATTTTTAATTTTTCGTGAAAAATGGGAAAAGTACAAAGGCTATAGTCTTTGCACTTTTTTCGACAAAAAAATCGATTTTCTTAAAACTACAGCAAATGGCTTCAAACTTCTTATACACATTAGTTATGAGCGAATTAAGGATTATTAGCCCCTAAATACGATTTTTAATTTTTCGTGAAAAATGGGAAAAGTACAAAGGCTATAGTCTTTGCACTTTTTTCGAAAAAAAAATCGATTTTCTTTAAACTACAGCAACTGGCTTCAAACTTCTTATACACGTTAGTTATGAGCAAATTAAGGATTATTAGCCCCTAAATACGATTTTTAATTTTTCGTGAAAAATGGGAAAAGTACAAAGGCTATAGTCTTTGCACTTTTTTCGACAAAATAATCGATTTTCTTAAAACTACAACAAATGGCTTCAAACTTCTTATACACGTTAGTTATGACCAAATTAAGGATTATTAGCCCCTAAATACGATTTTTAATTTTTCGTGAAAAATGGAAAAAGTACAAAGGCTATAGTCTTTGCACTTTTTTCGACAAAAAAATCGATTTTCTTAAAACTACAGCAAATGGCTTCAAACTTCTTATACACGTTAGTTATGACCAACTTAAGGATTATTAGCCCCTAAATACGATTTTTAATTTTTCGTGAAAAATGGGAAAAGTACAAAGGCTATAGTCTGCACTTTTTTCGACAAAATAATCGATTTTCTTAAAACTACAACAAATGGCTTCAAACTTCTTATACACGTTAGTTATGACCAAATTAAGGATTATTAGCCCCTAAATACGATTTTTAATTTTTCGTGAAAAATGGGAAAAGTACAAAGGCTATATATAGTCTTTGCACTTTTTTCGACAAAAAAATCGATTTTCTTAAAACTACAGCAAATGGCTTCAAACTTCTTATACACGTTAGTTATGACCAACTTAAGGATTATTAGCCCCTAAATACGATTTTTAATTTTTCGTGAAAAATGGGAAAAGTACAGAGGCTATAGTCTTTGCACTTTTTTCGACAAAAAAATCGATTTTCTTAAAACTATAGCAAATGGCTTCAAACTTCTTATACACGTTAGTTATGAGCAAGTTAAGGATTATTAGCCCCTAAATACGATTTTTAATTTTTCGTGAAAAATGGGAAAAGTACAAAGGCTATAGTCTTTGCACTTTTTTTCGACAAAAAAATCGATTTTCTTAAAACTATAGCAAATGGCTTCAAACTTCTTATACACATTAGTTATGAGCGAATTAAGGATTATTAGCCCCTAAATACCATTTTTAATTTTTCGTGAAAAATGGGAAAAGTACAAAGGCTATAGTCTTTGCACTTTTTTTGAAAAAAAAATCGATTTTCTTTAAACTACAGCAACTGGCTTTAAACTTCTTATACACGTTAGTTATGAGCAAATTAAGGATTATTAGCCCCTAAATACGATTTTTAATTTTTCGTGAAAAATGGGAAAAGTACAAAGGCTATAGTCTTTGCACTTTTTTCGAAAAAAAAATCGATTTTCTTTAAACTACAGCAACTGGCTTCAAACTTCTTATACACGTTAGTTATGAGCAAATTAAGGATTATTAGCCCCTAAATACGATTTTTAATTTTTCGTGAAAAATGGGAAAAGTACAAAGGCTATAGTCTTTGCACTTTTTTCGACAAAATAATCGATTTTCTTAAAACTACAACAAATGGCTTCAAACTTCTTATACACGTTAGTTATGACCAAATTAAGGATTATTAGCCCCTAAATACGATTTTTAATTTTTCGTGAAAAATGGAAAAAGTACAAAGGCTATATATAGTCTTTGCACTTTTTTCGACAAAAAAATCGATTTTCTTAAAACTACAGCAAATGGCTTCAAACTTCTTATACACATTAGTTATGAGCGAATTAAGGATTATTAGCCCCTAAATACGATTTTTAATTTTTCGTGAAAAATGGGAAAAGTACAAAGGCTTATAGTCTTTGCACTTTTTTCGACAAAAAAATCGATTTTCTTAAAACTACAGCAAATGGCTTCAAACTTCTTATACACGTTAGTTATGACCAACTTAAGGATTATTAGCCCCTAAATACGATTTTTAATTTTTCGTGAAAAATGGGAAAAGTACAAAGGCTATAGTCTGCACTTTTTTCGACAAAATAATCGATTTTCTTAAAACTACAACAAATGGCTTCAAACTTCTTATACACGTTAGTTATGACCAAATTAAGGATTATTAGCCCCTAAATACGATTTTTAATTTTTCGTGAAAAATGGGAAAAGTACAAAGGCTATATATAGTCTTTGCACTTTTTTCGACAAAAAAATCGATTTTCTTAAAACTACAGCAAATGGCTTCAAACTTCTTATACACATTAGTTATGAGCGAATTAAGGATTATTAGCCCCTAAATACGATTTTTAATTTTTCGTGAAAAATGGGAAAAGTACAAAGGCTTATAGTCTTTGCACTTTTTTCGACAAAAAAATCGATTTTCTTAAAACTACAGCAAATGGCTTCAAACTTCTTATACACGTTAGTTATGACCAACTTAAGGATTATTAGCCCCTAAATACGATTTTTAATTTTTCGTGAAAAATGGGAAAAGTACAAAGGCTATAGTCTGCACTTTTTTCGACAAAATAATCGATTTTCTTAAAACTACAACAAATGGCTTCAAACTTCTTATACACGTTAGTTATGACCAAATTAAGGATTATTAGCCCCTAAATACGATTTTTAAATTTTTCGTGAAAAATGGGAAAAGTACAAAGGCTTATAGTCTTTGCACTTTTTTCGACAAAATAATCGATTTTCTTAAAACTACAACAAATGGCTTCAAACTTCTTATACACGTTAGTTATGACCAAATTAAGGATTATTAGCCCCTAAATACGATTTTTAATTTTTCGTGAAAAATGGGAAAAGTACAAAGGCTTATAGTCTTTGCACTTTTTTCGACAAAAAAATCGATTTTCTTAAAACTACAGCAAATGGCTTCAAACTTCTTATACACGTTAGTTATGACCAACTTAAGGATTATTAGCCCCTAAATACGATTTTTAATTTTTCGTAAAAAATGGAAAAAGTACAAAGGCTATAGTCTTTGCACTTTTTTCGACAAAAAAATCGATTTTCTTAAAACTACAGCAAATGGCTTCAAACTTCTTATACACATTAGTTATGAGCGAATTAAGGATTATTAGCCCCTAAATACGATTTTTAATTTTTCGTGAAAAATGGGAAAAGTACAAAGGCTATAGTCTTTGCACTTTTTTCGACAAAAAAATCGATTTTCTTAAAACTACAGCAAATGGCTTCAAACTTCTTATACACGTTAGTTATGACCAACTTAAGGATTATTAGCCCCTAAATACGATTTTTAATTTTTCGTGAAAAATGGAAAAAGTACAAAGGCTATAGTCTTTGCACTTTTTTCGACAAAAAAATCGATTTTCTTAAAACTACAGCAAATGGCTTCAAACTTCTTATACACGTTAGTTATGAGCAAATTAAGGATTATTAGCCCCTAAATACGATTTTTAATTTTTCGTGAAAAATGGGAAAAGTACAAAGGCTATAGTCTTTGCACTTTTTTCGACAAAAAAATCGATTTTCTTAAAACTACAGCAAATGGCTTCAAACTTCTTATACACGTTAGTTATGACCAACTTAAGGATTATTAGCCCCTAAATACGATTTTTAATTTTTCGTGAAAAATGGGAAAAGTACAAAGGCTATAGTCTGCACTTTTTTCGACAAAATAATCGATTTTCTTAAAACTACAACAAATGGCTTCAAACTTCTTATACACGTTAGTTATGACCAAATTAAGGATTATTAGCCCCTAAATACGATTTTTAATTTTTCGTGAAAAATGGGAAAAGTACAAAGGCTATAGTCTTTGCACTTTTTTCGACAAAATAATCGATTTTCTTAAAACTACAACAAATGGCTTCAAACTTCTTATACACGTTAGTTATGACCAAATTAAGGATTATTAGCCCCTAAATACGATTTTTAATTTTTCGTGAAAAATGGGAAAAGTACAAAGGCTATAGTCTTTGCACTTTTTTCGACAAAATAATCGATTTTCTTAAAACTACAGCAAATGGCTTCAAACTTCTTATACACGTTAGTTATGACCAACTTAAGGATTATTAGCCCCTAAATACGATTTTTAATTTTTCGTGAAAAATGGGAAAAGTACAAAGGCTATATATAGTCTTTGCACTTTTTTCGACAAAAAAATCGATTTTCTTAAAACTACAGCAAATGGCTTCAAACTTCTTATACACGTTAGTTATGACCAACTTAAGGATTATTAGCCCCTAAATACGATTTTTAATTTTTCGTGAAAAATGGGAAAAGTACAAAGGCTATATATAGTCTTTGCACTTTTTTCGACAAAAAAATCGATTTTCTTAAAACTACAGCAAATGGCTTCAAACTTCTTATACACATTAGTTATGAGCGAATTAAGGATTATTAGCCCCTAAATACGATTTTTAATTTTTCGTGAAAAATGGGAAAAGTACAAAGGCTATAGTCTGCACTTTTTTCGACAAAATAATCGATTTTCTTAAAACTACAACAAATGGCTTCAAACTTCTTATACACGTAAGTTATGACCAAATTAAGGATTATTAGCCCCTAAATACGATTTTTAATTTTTCGTGAAAAATGGGAAAAGTACAAAGGCTATAGTCTTTGCACTTTTTTCGACAAAAAAATCGATTTTCTTAAAACTACAGCAAATGGCTTCAAACTTCTTATACACGTTAGTTATGACCAACTTAAGGATTATTAGCCCCTAAATACGATTTTTAATTTTTCGTGAAAAATGGAAAAAGTACAAAGGCTATAGTCTTTGCACTTTTTTCGACAAAAAAATCGATTTTCTTAAAACTACAGCAAATGGCTTCAAACTTCTTATACACGTTAGTTATGAGCAAATTAAGGATTATTAGCCCCTAAATACGATTTTTAATTTTT
Source organism: Elmis aenea (assembly GCA_947652605.1). NCBI lineage: Eukaryota > Metazoa > Arthropoda > Insecta > Coleoptera > Elmidae > Elmis > Elmis aenea. Next base: position 31,709,516 of record OX393584.1, on the reverse strand, counting down.
CGTGAAAAATGGGAAAAGTACAAAGGCTATATATAGTCTTTGCACTTTTTTCGACAAAAAAATCGATTTTCTTAAAACTACAGCAAATGGCTTCAAACTTCTTATACACGTTAGTTATGACCAACTTAAGGATTATTAGCCCCTAAATACAAAGGCTTATAGTCTTTGCACTTTTTTCGACAAAAAAATCGATTTTCTTAAAACTACAGCAAATGGCTTCAAACTTCTTATACACGTTAGTTATGACCAACTTAAGGATTATTAGCCCCTAAATACGATTTTTAATTTTTCGTGAAAAATGGAAAAAGTACAAAGGCTATAGTCTGCACTTTTTTCGACAAAAAAATCGATTTTCTTAAAACTACAGCAAATGGCTTCAAACTTCTTATACACGTTAGTTATGACCAACTTAAGGATTATTAGCCCCTAAATACGATTTTTAATTTTTCGTGAAAAATGGAAAAAGTACAAAGGCTATATTATATAGTTAGTTATGACCAAATTAAGGATTATTAGCCCCTAAATACGATTTTTAATTTTTCGTGAAAAATGGGAAAAGTACAAAGGCTTATAGTCTTTGCACTTTTTTCGACAAAAAAATCGATTTTCTTAAAACTACAGCAAATGGCTTCAAACTTCTTATACAAGTTAGTTATGACCAACTTAAGGATTATTAGCCCCTAAATACGATTTTTAATTTTTCGTGAAAAATGGAAAAAGTACAAAGGCTATAGTCTGCACTTTTTTCGACAAAAAAATCGATTTTCTTAAAACTACAGCAAATGGCTTCAAACTTCTTATACACGTTAGTTATGACCAACTTAAGGATTATTAGCCCCTAAATACGATTTTTAATTTTTCGTGAAAAATGGAAAAAGTACAAAGGCTATATTATATAGTTAGTTATGACCAAATTAAGGATTATTAGCCCCTAAATACGATTTTTAATTTTTCGTGAAAAATGGGAAAAGTACAAAGGCTTATAGTCTTTGCACTTTTTTCGACAAAAAAATCGATTTTCTTAAAACTACAGCAAATGGCTTCAAACTTCTTATACACATTAGTTATGAGCGAATTAAGGATTATTAGCCCCTAAATACGATTTTTAATTTTTCGTGAAAAATGGGAAAAGTACAAAGGCTAGTCTTTGCACTTTTTTCGACAAAATAATCGATTTTCTTAAAACTACAACAAATGGCTTCAAACTTCTTATACACGTTAGTTATGACCAAATTAAGGATTATAAGCCCCTAAATATGATTTTTAATTTTTCGTGAAAAATGGGAAAAGTACAAAGGCTATATAGTCTTTGCACTTTTTTCGACAAAATAATCGATTTTCTTAAAACTACAGCAATTGGCTTCAAACTTCTTATACACATTAGTTATGAGCGAATTAAGGATTATTAGCCCCTAAATACGATTTTTAATTTTTCGTGAAAAATGGGAAAAGTACAAAGGCTATAGTCTTTGCACTTTTTTCGACAAAAAAATCGATTTTCTTAAAACTACAGCAAATGGCTTCAAACTTCTTATACACATTAGTTATGAGCGAATTAAGGATTATTAGCCCCTAAATACCATTTTTAATTTTTCGTGAAAAATGGGAAAAGTACAAAGGCTATAGTCTTTGCACTTTTTTCGACAAAAAAATCGATTTTCTTAAAACTACAGCAAATGGCTTCAAACTTCTTATACACGTTAGTTATGACCAACTTAAGGATTATTAGCCCCTAAATACGATTTTTAATTTTTCGTGAAAAATGGAAAAAGTACAAAGGCTATAGTCTTTGCACTTTTTTCGACAAAAAAATCGATTTTCTTAAAACTACAGCAAATGGCTTCAAACTTCTTATACACATTAGTTATGAGCGAATTAAGGATTATTAGCCCCTAAATACGATTTTTAATTTTTCGTGAAAAATGGGAAAAGTACAAAGGCTATAGTCTTTGCACTTTTTTCGACAAAAAAATCGATTTTCTTAAAACTACAGCAATTGGCTTCAAACTTCTTATACACATTAGTTATGAGCGAATTAAGGATTATTAGCCCCTAAATACGATTTTTAATTTTTCGTGAAAAATGGGAAAAATACAAAGGCTATTATAGTCTTTGCACTTTTTTCGACAAAAAAATCGATTTTCTTAAAACTATAGCAAATGGCTTCAAACTTCTTATACACGTTAGTTATGAGCAAGTTAAGGATTATTAGCCCCTAAATACGATTTTTAATTTTTCGTGAAAAATGGGAAAAGTACAAAGGCTATAGTCTTTGCACTTTTTTTCGACAAAAAAATCGATTTTTTAAAACTACAGCAAATGGCTTCAAACTTCTTATACACATTAGTTATGAGCGAATTAAGGATTATTAGCCCCTAAATACGATTTTTAATTTTTCGTGAAAAATGGGAAAAGTACAGAGGCTATAGTCTTTGCACTTTTTTCGAAAAAAAAATCGATTTTCTTTAAACTACAGCAACTGGCTTTAAACTTCTTATACACGTTAGTTATGAGCAAATTAAGGATTATTAGCCCCTAAATACGATTTTTAATTTTTCGTGAAAAATGGGAAAAGTACAAAGGCTATAGTCTTTGCACTTTTTTCGACAAAAAAATCGATTTTCTTAAAACTACAGCAACTGGCTTTAAACTTCTTATACACGTTAGTTATGAGCAAATTAAGGATTATTAGCCCCTAAATACTATTTTTAATTTTTCGTGAAAAATGGGAAAAGTACAAAGGCTATAGTCTTTGCACTTTTTTCGACAAAAAAATCGATTTTCTTAAAACTACAGCAAATGGCTTCAAACTTCTTATACACATTAGTTATGAGCGAATTAAGGATTATTAGCCCCTAAATACGATTTTTAATTTTTCGTAAAAAATGGGAAAAGTACAAAGGCTATAGTCTTTGCACTTTTTTCGACAAAAAAATCGATTTTCTTAAAACTACAGCAATTGGCTTCAAACTTCTTATACACATTAGTTATGAGCGAATTAAGGATTATTAGCCCCTAAATACGATTTTTAATTTTTCGTGAAAGATGGGAAAAATACAAAGGCTATTATAGTCTTTGCACTTTTTTCGACAAAAAAATCGATTTTCTTAAAACTATAGCAAATGGCTTCAAACTTCTTATACACGTTAGTTATGAGCAAGTTAAGGATTATTAGCCCCTAAATACGATTTTTAATTTTTCGTGAAAAATGGGAAAAGTACAAAGGCTATAGTCTTTGCACTTTTTTTCGACAAAAAAATCGATTTTCTTAAAACTATAGCAAATGGCTTCAAACTTCTTATACACATTAGTTATGAGCGAATAAAGGATTATTAGCCCCTAAATACGATTTTTAATTTTTCGTGAAAAATGGGAAAAGTACAAAGGCTATATATACTCTTTGCACTTTTTTCGACAAAAAAATCGATTTTCTTAAAACTATAGCAAATGGCTTCAAACTTCTTATACACGTTAGTTATGAGCAAGTTAATGATTATTAGCCCCTAAATACGATTTTTAATTTTTCGTGAAAAATGGGAAAAGTACAAAGGCTATATATAGTCTTTGCACTTTTTTCGACAAAAAAATCGATTTTCTTAAAACTACAGCAAATGGCTTCAAACTTCTTATACACGTTAGTTATGACCAACTTAAGGATTATTAGCCCCTAAATACGATTTTTAATTTTTCGTGAAAAATGGGAAAAGTACAAAGGCTATATATACTCTTTGCACTTTTTTCGACAAAAAAATCGATTTTCTTAAAACTATAGCAAATGGCTTCAAACTTCTTATACACGTTAGTTATGAGCAAGTTAATGATTATTAGCCCCTAAATACGATTTTTAATTTTTCGTGAAAAATGGGAAAAGTACAAAGGCTATAATAGTCTTTGCACTTTTTTCGACAAAAAAATCGATTTTCTTAAAACTACAGCAAATGGCTTCAAACTTCTTATACACGTTAGTTATGACCAACTTAAGGATTATTAGCCCCTAAATACGATTTTTAATTTTTCGTGAAAAATGGGAAAAGTACAAAGGCTATAGTCTTTGCACTTTTTTCGACAAAAAAATCGATTTTCTTAAAACTACAGCAAATGGCTTCAAACTTCTTATACACATTAGTTAGCGAATTAAGGATTATTAGCCCCTAAATACGATTTTTAATTTTTCGTGAAAAATGGGAAAAGTACAAAGGCTATAAGTCTTTGCACTTTTTTCGACAAAAAAATCGATTTTCTTAAAACTACAGCAATTGGCTTCAAACTTCTTATACACATTAGTTATGAGCGAATTAAGGATTATTAGCCCCTAAATACGATTTTTAATTTTTCGTGAAAAATGGGAAAAGTACAAAGGCTATAGTCTTTGCACTTTTTTCGACAAAATAATCGATTTTCTTAAAACTACAGCAATTGGCTTCAAACTTCTTATACACATTAGTTATGAGCGAATTAAGGATTATTAGCCCCTAAATACGATTTTTAATTTTTCGTGAAAAATGGGAAAAATACAAAGGCTATTATAGTCTTTGCACTTTTTTCGACAAAAAAATCGATTTTCTTAAAACTACAGCAAATGGCTTCAAACTTCTTATACACATTAGTTATGAGCGAATTAAGGATTATTAGCCCCTAAATACGATTTTTAATTTTTCGTGAAAAATGGGAAAAGTACAAAGGCTATAGTCTTTGCACTTTTTTCGACAAAATAATCGATTTTCTTAAAACTACAACAAATGGCTTCAAACTTCTTATACACGTTAGTTATGACCAAATTAAGGATTATTAGCCCCTAAATACGATTTTTAATTTTTCGTGAAAGATGGGAAAAATACAAAGGCTATTATAGTCTTTGCACTTTTTTCGACAAAAAAATCGATTTTCTTAAAACTATAGCAAATGGCTTCAAACTTCTTATACACGTTAGTTATGAGCAAGTTAAGGATTATTAGCCCCTAAATACGATTTTTAATTTTTCGTGAAAAATGGGAAAAGTACAAAGGCTATAGTCTTTGCACTTTTTTTCGACAAAAAAATCGATTTTCTTAAAACTATAGCAAATGGCTTCAAACTTCTTATACACATTAGTTATGAGCGAATAAAGGATTATTAGCCCCTAAATACCATTTTTAATTTTTCGTGAAAAATGGGAAAAGTACAAAGGCTATAGTCTTTGCACTTTTTTCGACAAAATAATCGATTTTCTTAAAACTACAACAAATGGCTTCAAACTTCTTATACACGTTAGTTATGACCAAATTGAGGATTATTAGCCCCTAAATACGATTTTTAATTTTTCGTGAAAAATGGGAAAAGTACAAAGGCTATATATACTCTTTGCACTTTTTTCGACAAAAAAATCGATTTTCTTAAAACTATAGCAAATGGCTTCAAACTTCTTATACACGTTAGTTATGAGCAAGTTAATGATTATTAGCCCCTAAATACGATTTTTAATTTTTCGTGAAAAATGGGAAAAGTACAAAGGCTATATATAGTCTTTGCACTTTTTTCGACAAAAAAATCGATTTTCTTAAAACTACAGCAAATGGCTTCAAACTTCTTATACACGTTAGTTATGACCAACTTAAGGATTATTAGCCCCTAAATACGATTTTTAATTTTTCGTGAAAAATGGGAAAAGTACAAAGGCTATATATACTCTTTGCACTTTTTTCGACAAAAAAATCGATTTTCTTAAAACTACAGCAAATGGCTTCAAACTTCTTATACACATTAGTTATGAGCGAATTAAGGATTATTAGCCCCTAAATACGATTTTTAATTTTTCGTGAAAAATGGGAAAAGTACAAAGGCTATAAGTCTTTGCACTTTTTTCGACAAAAAAATCGATTTTCTTAAAACTACAGCAATTGGCTTCAAACTTCTTATACACATTAGTTATGAGCAAATTAAGGATTATTAGCCCCTAAATACGATTTTTAATTTTTCGTGAAAAATGGGAAAAGTACAAAGGCTATAAGTCTTTGCACTTTTTTCGACAAAAAAATCGATTTTCTTAAAACTACAGCAAATGGCTTCAAACTTCTTATACACATTAGTTATGAGCGAATTAAGGATTATTAGCCCCTAAATACCATTTTTAATTTTTCGTAAAAAATGGGAAAAGTACAAAGGCTATAGTCTTTGCACTTTTTTCGACAAAAAAATCGATTTTCTTAAAACTACAGCAAATGGCTTCAAACTTCTTATACACGTTAGTTATGACCAACTTAAGGATTATTAGCCCCTAAATACGATTTTTAATTTTTCGTGAAAAATGGAAAAAGTACAAAGGCTATAGTCTTTGCACTTTTTTCGACAAAAAAATCGATTTTCTTAAAACTACAGCAAATGGCTTCAAACTTCTTATACACATTAGTTATGAGCGAATTAAGGATTATTAGCCCCTAAATACGATTTTTAATTTTTCGTGAAAAATGGGAAAAGTACAAAGGCTATAGTCTTTGCACTTTTTTCGACAAAAAAATCGATTTTCTTAAAACTACAGCAATTGGCTTCAAACTTCTTATACACATTAGTTATGAGCGAATTAAGGATTATTAGCCCCTAAATACGATTTTTAATTTTTCGTGAAAAATGGGAAAAATACAAAGGCTATTATAGTCTTTGCACTTTTTTCGACAAAAAAATCGATTTTCTTAAAACTACAGCAAATGGCTTCAAACTTCTTATACACATTAGTTATGAGCGAATTAAGGATTATTAGCCCCTAAATACGATTTTTAATTTTTCGTGAAAAATGGGAAAAGTACAAAGGCTATAGTCTTTGCACTTTTTTCGACAAAATAATCGATTTTCTTAAAACTACAACAAATGGCTTCAAACTTCTTATACACGTTAGTTATGACCAAATTAAGGATTATTAGCCCCTAAATACGATTTTTAATTTTTCGTGAAAAATGGGAAAAGTACAAAGGCTATATATAGTCTTTGCACTTTTTTCGACAAAAAAATCGATTTTCTTAAAACTACAGCAAATGGCTTCAAACTTCTTATACACATTAGTTATGAGCGAATTAAGGATTATTAGCCCCTAAATACGATTTTTAATTTTTCGTGAAAAATGGGAAAAGTACAAAGGCTATAGTCTTTGCACTTTTTTCGACAAAAAAATCGATTTTCTTAAAACTACAGCAAATGGCTTCAAACTTCTTATACACGTTAGTTATGACCAACTTAAGGATTATTAGCCCCTAAATACGATTTTTAATTTTTCGTGAAAAATGGAAAAAGTACAAAGGCTATATATAGTCTGCACTTTTTTCGACAAAAAAATCGATTTTCTTAAAACTACAGCAAATGGCTTCAAACTTCTTATACACATTAGTTATGAGCGAATTAAGGATTATTAGCCCCTAAATACGATTTTTAACTTTTCGTGAAAAATGGGAAAAGTACAAAGGCTATATATAGTCTTTGCACTTTTTTCGACAAAAAAATCGATTTTCTTAAAACTACAGCAAATGGCTTCAAACTTCTTATACACATTAGTTATGAGCGAATTAAGGATTATTAGCCCCTAAATACGATTTTTAATTTTTTGAATAACTTTGGAAATTAAATTTCAAAATAGTTAAGACAAACGGCATTATACTTAGAAAAATAAACTCTATAACATACTAAAATTTAAACAAAATCGTAAGAGCCGTTTTCGAGAAAAATTTTCAAAATTTTTTGAATAATTTTGTAAATAAGACTTCTAAATAGTTGAGATAAACGGCATTATACTAAGAAAAATAAACTCTATAACATGCTAAAATTTGAACAAAATGTAACCAGCCGTTTACGAAAAAAATTTCAAAATTTTTAATTTTTTTATTTTTTGAATAACTTTGGAAATTAAATTTGAAAATAGTTGAGACAAACGGCATTATACTTAGAAAAATAAACTCTAAAACATGCTAAAATTTGAACAAAATGTAACAAGCCGTTTTCGAAAAAAATTTCAAAATTTTTAATTTTTTGATTTTTTAAATGATTTTGTAAATTAGACTTCTAATTAGTTGAGACAAACGGCATTATACTTAGAAAAATAAACTCTATAACATGCTAAAATTTGAACAAAATGTAACGAGCCGTTTTCGAAAAAAAATTTCTAAATTTATCATTTTTTGATTTTTTGAATAATTTTGTAAATTAGACTTCTAAATAGTTGAGACAAACGGCATTATACTTAGAAAAATAAACTCTATAACATGCTAAAATTTGAACAAAATGTAACAAGCCGTTTTCGAAAAAAAAATTCAATATTTTTAATTTTTTGAATAATTTTGTAAATTAAATTTCAAAATAGTTGAGACAAACGGCATTATACTAAGAAAAAAAGGCTATATACTCTTTGCACTTTTTTCGACAAAAAAATCGATTTTCTTAAAACTATAGCAAATGGCTTCAAACTTCTTATACACGTTAGTTATGAGCAAGTTAATGATTATTAGCCCCTAAATACGATTTTTAATTTTTCGTGAAAAATGGGAAAAGTACAAAGGCTATAGTCTTTGCACTTTTTTCGACAAAATAATCGATTTTCTTAAAACTACAGCAAATGGCTTCAAACTTCTTATACACGTTAGTTATGACCAAATTAAGGATTATTAGCCCCTAAATACGATTTTTAATTTTTCGTGAAAAATGGGAAAAGTACAAAGGCTATAGTCTTTGCACTTTTTTCGACAAAATAATCGATTTTCTTAAAACTACAGCAAATGGCTTCAAACTTCTTATACACATTAGTTATGAGCGAATTAAGGATTATTAGCCCCTAAATACGATTTTTAATTTTTCGTGAAAAATGGGAAAAGTACAAAGGCTATAGTCTTTGCACTTTTTTCGACAAAAAAATCGATTTTCTTAAAACTACAGCAAATGGCTTCAAACTTCTTATACACGTTAGTTATGACCAAATTAAGGATTATTAGCCCCTAAATACGATTTTTAATTTTTCGTGAAAAATGGGAAAAGTACAAAGTCTGCACTTTTTTCGACAAAAAAATCGATTTTCTTAAAACTACAGCAAATGGCTTCAAACTTCTTATACACATTAGTTATGAGCGAATTAAGGATTATTAGCCCCTAAATACGATTTTTAATTTTTCGTGAAAAATGGGAAAAGTACAAAGGCTATAGTCTTTGCACTTTTTTCGACAAAATAATCGATTTTCTTAAAACTACAGCAAATGGCTTCAAACTTCTTATACACATTAGTTATGAGCGAATTAAGGATTATTAGCCCCTAAATACGATTTTTAATTTTTCGTGAAAAATGGGAAAAGTACAAAGGCTATAGTCTTTGCACTTTTTTCGACAAAAAAATCGATTTTCTTAAAACTACAGCAAATGGCTTCAAACTTCTTATACACATTAGTTATGAGCGAATTAAGGATTATTAGCCCCTAAATACGATTTTTAATTTTTTGAATAACTTTGGAAATTAAATTTCAAAATAATTAAGACAAACGGCATTATACTTAGAAAAATAAACTCTATAACATACTAAAATTTAAACAAAATCGTAACCAGCCGTTTTCGAAAAAAATTTCAAAATTTTTAATTTTTTGATTTTTTGAATAACTTTGGAAATTAAATTTGAAAATAGTTGAGACAAACGGCATTATACTTAGAAAAATAAACTCTATAACATGCTAAAATTTGAACAAAATGTAACGAGCCGTTTTCGAAAAAAAGTTTCTAAATTTATCATTTTTTGATTTTTTGAATAATTTTGTAAATTAGACTTCTAAATAGTTGAGACAAACGGCATTATACTTAGAAAAATAAACTCTATAACATACTAAAATTTGAACAAAATGTAACAAGCCGTTTTCGAAAAAAAAATTCAAAATTTTTAATTTTTTTAATAATTTTGTAAATTAAATTTCAAAATAGTTGAGACAAACGGCATTATACTAAGAAAAAAAGGCTATATACTCTTTGCACTTTTTTCGACAAAAAAATCGATTTTCTTAAAACTATAGCAAATGGCTTCAAACTTCTTAAACACGTTAGTTATGAGCAAGTTAAGGATTATTAGCCCCTAAATACGATTTTTAATTTTTCGTGAAAAATGGGAAAAGTACAAAGTCTTTGCACTTTTTTCGACAAAAAAATCGATTTTCTTAAAACTACAGCAAATGGCTTCAAACTTCTTATACACATTAGTTATGAGCGAATTAAGGATTATTAGCCCCTAAATACCATTTTTAATTTTTCGTGAAAAATGGGAAAAGTACAAAGGCTATAGTCTTTGCACTTTTTTCGACAAAAAAATCGATTTTCTTAAAACTACAGCAAATGGCTTCAAACTTCTTATACACATTAGTTATGAGCGAATTAAGGATTATTAGCCCCTAAATACGATTTTTAATTTTTCGTGAAAAATGGGAAAAGTACAAAGGCTATAGTCTTTGCACTTTTTTCGACAAAAAAATCGATTTTCTTAAAACTACAGCAACTGGCTTTAAACTTCTTATACACGTTAGTTATGAGCAAATTAAGGATTATTAGCCCCTAAATACTATTTTTAATTTTTCGTGAAAAATGGGAAAAGTACAAAGGCTATAGTCTTTGCACTTTTTTCGACAAAAAAATCGATTTTCTTAAAACTACAGCAAATGGCTTCAAACTTCTTATACACATTAGTTATGAGCGAATTAAGGATTATTAGCCCCTAAATACGATTTTTAATTTTTCGTAAAAAATGGGAAAAGTACAAAGGCTATAGTCTTTGCACTTTTTTCGACAAAAAAATCGATTTTCTTAAAACTACAGCAATTGGCTTCAAACTTCTTATACACATTAGTTATGAGCGAATTAAGGATTATTAGCCCCTAAATACGATTTTTAATTTTTCGTGAAAGATGGGAAAAATACAAAGGCTATTATAGTCTTTGCACTTTTTTCGACAAAAAAATCGATTTTCTTAAAACTATAGCAAATGGCTTCAAACTTCTTATACACGTTAGTTATGAGCAAGTTAAGGATTATTAGCCCCTAAATACGATTTTTAATTTTTCGTGAAAAATGGGAAAAGTACAAAGGCTATAGTCTTTGCACTTTTTTTCGACAAAAAAATCGATTTTCTTAAAACTATAGCAAATGGCTTCAAACTTCTTATACACATTAGTTATGAGCGAATAAAGGATTATTAGCCCCTAAATACGATTTTTAATTTTTCGTGAAAAATGGGAAAAGTACAAAGGCTATATATACTCTTTGCACTTTTTTCGACAAAAAAATCGATTTTCTTAAAACTATAGCAAATGGCTTCAAACTTCTTATACACGTTAGTTATGAGCAAGTTAATGATTATTAGCCCCTAAATACGATTTTTAATTTTTCGTGAAAAATGGGAAAAGTACAAAGGCTATATATAGTCTTTGCACTTTTTTCGACAAAAAAATCGATTTTCTTAAAACTACAGCAAATGGCTTCAAACTTCTTATACACGTTAGTTATGACCAACTTAAGGATTATTAGCCCCTAAATACGATTTTTAATTTTTCGTGAAAAATGGGAAAAGTACAAAGGCTATATATACTCTTTGCACTTTTTTCGACAAAAAAATCGATTTTCTTAAAACTATAGCAAATGGCTTCAAACTTCTTATACACGTTAGTTATGAGCAAGTTAATGATTATTAGCCCCTAAATACGATTTTTAATTTTTCGTGAAAAATGGGAAAAGTACAAAGGCTATAGTCTTTGCACTTTTTTCGACAAAAAAATCGATTTTCTTAAAACTACAGCAAATGGCTTCAAACTTCTTATACACGTTAGTTATGACCAACTTAAGGATTATTAGCCCCTAAATACGATTTTTAATTTTTCGTGAAAAATGGGAAAAGTACAAAGGCTATAGTCTTTGCACTTTTTTCGACAAAAAAATCGATTTTCTTAAAACTACAGCAAATGGCTTCAAACTTCTTATACACATTAGTTAGCGAATTAAGGATTATTAGCCCCTAAATACGATTTTTAATTTTTCGTGAAAAATGGGAAAAGTACAAAGGCTATAAGTCTTTGCACTTTTTTCGACAAAAAAATCGATTTTCTTAAAACTACAGCAATTGGCTTCAAACTTCTTATACACATTAGTTATGAGCGAATTAAGGATTATTAGCCCCTAAATACGATTTTTAATTTTTCGTGAAAAATGGGAAAAGTACAAAGGCTATAGTCTTTGCACTTTTTTCGACAAAATAATCGATTTTCTTAAAACTACAGCAATTGGCTTCAAACTTCTTATACACATTAGTTATGAGCGAATTAAGGATTATTAGCCCCTAAATACGATTTTTAATTTTTCGTGAAAAATGGGAAAAATACAAAGGCTATTATAGTCTTTGCACTTTTTTCGACAAAAAAATCGATTTTCTTAAAACTACAGCAAATGGCTTCAAACTTCTTATACACATTAGTTATGAGCGAATTAAGGATTATTAGCCCCTAAATACGATTTTTAATTTTTCGTGAAAAATGGGAAAAGTACAAAGGCTATAGTCTTTGCACTTTTTTCGACAAAATAATCGATTTTCTTAAAACTACAACAAATGGCTTCAAACTTCTTATACACGTTAGTTATGACCAAATTAAGGATTATTAGCCCCTAAATACGATTTTTAATTTTTCGTGAAAGATGGGAAAAATACAAAGGCTATTATAGTCTTTGCACTTTTTTCGACAAAAAAATCGATTTTCTTAAAACTATAGCAAATGGCTTCAAACTTCTTATACACGTTAGTTATGAGCAAGTTAAGGATTATTAGCCCCTAAATACGATTTTTAATTTTTCGTGAAAAATGGGAAAAGTACAAAGGCTATAGTCTTTGCACTTTTTTTCGACAAAAAAATCGATTTTCTTAAAACTATAGCAAATGGCTTCAAACTTCTTATACACATTAGTTATGAGCGAATAAAGGATTATTAGCCCCTAAATACCATTTTTAATTTTTCGTGAAAAATGGGAAAAGTACAAAGGCTATAGTCTTTGCACTTTTTTCGACAAAATAATCGATTTTCTTAAAACTACAACAAATGGCTTCAAACTTCTTATACACGTTAGTTATGACCAAATTGAGGATTATTAGCCCCTAAATACGATTTTTAATTTTTCGTGAAAAATGGGAAAAGTACAAAGGCTATATATACTCTTTGCACTTTTTTCGACAAAAAAATCGATTTTCTTAAAACTATAGCAAATGGCTTCAAACTTCTTATACACGTTAGTTATGAGCAAGTTAATGATTATTAGCCCCTAAATACGATTTTTAATTTTTCGTGAAAAATGGGAAAAGTACAAAGGCTATATATAGTCTTTGCACTTTTTTCGACAAAAAAATCGATTTTCTTAAAACTACAGCAAATGGCTTCAAACTTCTTATACACGTTAGTTATGACCAACTTAAGGATTATTAGCCCCTAAATACGATTTTTAATTTTTCGTGAAAAATGGGAAAAGTACAAAGGCTATATATACTCTTTGCACTTTTTTCGACAAAAAAATCGATTTTCTTAAAACTACAGCAAATGGCTTCAAACTTCTTATACACATTAGTTATGAGCGAATTAAGGATTATTAGCCCCTAAATACGATTTTTAATTTTTCGTGAAAAATGGGAAAAGTACAAAGGCTATAAGTCTTTGCACTTTTTTCGACAAAAAAATCGATTTTCTTAAAACTACAGCAATTGGCTTCAAACTTCTTATACACATTAGTTATGAGCAAATTAAGGATTATTAGCCCCTAAATACGATTTTTAATTTTTCGTGAAAAATGGGAAAAGTACAAAGGCTATAAGTCTTTGCACTTTTTTCGACAAAAAAATCGATTTTCTTAAAACTACAGCAAATGGCTTCAAACTTCTTATACACATTAGTTATGAGCGAATTAAGGATTATTAGCCCCTAAATACCATTTTTAATTTTTCGTAAAAAATGGGAAAAGTACAAAGGCTATAGTCTTTGCACTTTTTTCGACAAAAAAATCGATTTTCTTAAAACTACAGCAAATGGCTTCAAACTTCTTATACACGTTAGTTATGACCAACTTAAGGATTATTAGCCCCTAAATACGATTTTTAATTTTTCGTGAAAAATGGAAAAAGTACAAAGGCTATAGTCTTTGCACTTTTTTCGACAAAAAAATCGATTTTCTTAAAACTACAGCAAATGGCTTCAAACTTCTTATACACATTAGTTATGAGCGAATTAAGGATTATTAGCCCCTAAATACGATTTTTAATTTTTCGTGAAAAATGGGAAAAGTACAAAGGCTATAGTCTTTGCACTTTTTTCGACAAAAAAATCGATTTTCTTAAAACTACAGCAATTGGCTTCAAACTTCTTATACACATTAGTTATGAGCGAATTAAGGATTATTAGCCCCTAAATACGATTTTTAATTTTTCGTGAAAAATGGGAAAAATACAAAGGCTATTATAGTCTTTGCACTTTTTTCGACAAAAAAATCGATTTTCTTAAAACTACAGCAAATGGCTTCAAACTTCTTATACACATTAGTTATGAGCGAATTAAGGATTATTAGCCCCTAAATACGATTTTTAATTTTTCGTGAAAAATGGGAAAAGTACAAAGGCTATAGTCTTTGCACTTTTTTCGACAAAATAATCGATTTTCTTAAAACTACAACAAATGGCTTCAAACTTCTTATACACGTTAGTTATGACCAAATTAAGGATTATTAGCCCCTAAATACGATTTTTAATTTTTCGTGAAAAATGGGAAAAGTACAAAGGCTATATATAGTCTTTGCACTTTTTTCGACAAAAAAATCGATTTTCTTAAAACTACAGCAAATGGCTTCAAACTTCTTATACACATTAGTTATGAGCGAATTAAGGATTATTAGCCCCTAAATACGATTTTTAATTTTTCGTGAAAAATGGGAAAAGTACAAAGGCTATAGTCTTTGCACTTTTTTCGACAAAAAAATCGATTTTCTTAAAACTACAGCAAATGGCTTCAAACTTCTTATACACGTTAGTTATGACCAACTTAAGGATTATTAGCCCCTAAATACGATTTTTAATTTTTCGTGAAAAATGGAAAAAGTACAAAGGCTATATATAGTCTGCACTTTTTTCGACAAAAAAATCGATTTTCTTAAAACTACAGCAAATGGCTTCAAACTTCTTATACACATTAGTTATGAGCGAATTAAGGATTATTAGCCCCTAAATACGATTTTTAACTTTTCGTGAAAAATGGGAAAAGTACAAAGGCTATATATAGTCTTTGCACTTTTTTCGACAAAAAAATCGATTTTCTTAAAACTACAGCAAATGGCTTCAAACTTCTTATACACATTAGTTATGAGCGAATTAAGGATTATTAGCCCCTAAATACGATTTTTAATTTTTTGAATAACTTTGGAAATTAAATTTCAAAATAGTTAAGACAAACGGCATTATACTTAGAAAAATAAACTCTATAACATACTAAAATTTAAACAAAATCGTAAGAGCCGTTTTCGAGAAAAATTTTCAAAATTTTTTGAATAATTTTGTAAATAAGACTTCTAAATAGTTGAGATAAACGGCATTATACTAAGAAAAATAAACTCTATAACATGCTAAAATTTGAACAAAATGTAACCAGCCGTTTACGAAAAAAATTTCAAAATTTTTAATTTTTTTATTTTTTGAATAACTTTGGAAATTAAATTTGAAAATAGTTGAGACAAACGGCATTATACTTAGAAAAATAAACTCTAAAACATGCTAAAATTTGAACAAAATGTAACAAGCCGTTTTCGAAAAAAATTTCAAAATTTTTAATTTTTTGATTTTTTAAATGATTTTGTAAATTAGACTTCTAATTAGTTGAGACAAACGGCATTATACTTAGAAAAATAAACTCTATAACATGCTAAAATTTGAACAAAATGTAACGAGCCGTTTTCGAAAAAAAATTTCTAAATTTATCATTTTTTGATTTTTTGAATAATTTTGTAAATTAGACTTCTAAATAGTTGAGACAAACGGCATTATACTTAGAAAAATAAACTCTATAACATGCTAAAATTTGAACAAAATGTAACAAGCCGTTTTCGAAAAAAAAATTCAATATTTTTAATTTTTTGAATAATTTTGTAAATTAAATTTCAAAATAGTTGAGACAAACGGCATTATACTAAGAAAAAAAGGCTATATACTCTTTGCACTTTTTTCGACAAAAAAATCGATTTTCTTAAAACTATAGCAAATGGCTTCAAACTTCTTATACACATTAGTTATGAGCGAATTAAGGATTATTAGCCCCTAAATACGATTTTTAATTTTTCGTGAAAAATGGGAAAAGTACAAAGGCTATAGTCTTTGCACTTTTTTCGACAAAAAAATCGATTTTCTTAAAACTACAGCAAATGGCTTCAAACTTCTTATACACGTTAGTTATGACCAAATTAAGGATTATTAGCCCCTAAATACGATTTTTAATTTTTCGTGAAAAATGGGAAAAGTACAAAGTCTTTGCACTTTTTTCGACAAAAAAATCGATTTTCTTAAAACTACAGCAAATGGCTTCAAACTTCTTATACACATTAGTTATGAGCGAATTAAGGATTATTAGCCCCTAAATACGATTTTTAATTTTTCGTGAAAAATGGGAAAAGTACAAAGGCTATAGTCTTTGCACTTTTTTCGACAAAATAATCGATTTTCTTAAAACTACAGCAAATGGCTTCAAACTTCTTATACACATTAGTTATGAGCGAATTAAGGATTATTAGCCCCTAAATACGATTTTTAATTTTTCGTGAAAAATGGGAAAAGTACAAAGGCTATAGTCTTTGCACTTTTTTCGACAAAAAAATCGATTTTCTTAAAACTACAGCAAATGGCTTCAAACTTCTTATACACATTAGTTATGAGCGAATTAAGGATTATTAGCCCCTAAATACGATTTTTAATTTTTTGAATAACTTTGGAAATTAAATTTCAAAATAATTAAGACAAACGGCATTATACTTAGAAAAATAAACTCTATAACATACTAAAATTTAAACAAAATCGTAACCAGCCGTTTTCGAAAAAAATTTCAAAATTTTTAATTTTTTGATTTTTTGAATAACTTTGGAAATTAAATTTGAAAATAGTTGAGACAAACGGCATTATACTTAGAAAAATAAACTCTATAACATGCTAAAATTTGAACAAAATGTAACGAGCCGTTTTCGAAAAAAAGTTTCTAAATTTATCATTTTTTGATTTTTTGAATAATTTTGTAAATTAGACTTCTAAATAGTTGAGACAAACGGCATTATACTTAGAAAAATAAACTCTATAACATACTAAAATTTGAACAAAATGTAACAAGCCGTTTTCGAAAAAAAAATTCAAAATTTTTAATTTTTTTAATAATTTTGTAAATTAAATTTCAAAATAGTTGAGACAAACGGCATTATACTAAGAAAAAAAGGCTATATACTCTTTGCACTTTTTTCGACAAAAAAATCGATTTTCTTAAAACTATAGCAAATGGCTTCAAACTTCTTAAACACGTTAGTTATGAGCAAGTTAAGGATTATTAGCCCCTAAATACGATTTTTAATTTTTCGTGAAAAATGGGAAAAGTACAAAGTCTTTGCACTTTTTTCGACAAAAAAATCGATTTTCTTAAAACTACAGCAAATGGCTTCAAACTTCTTATACACATTAGTTATGAGCGAATTAAGGATTATTAGCCCCTAAATACCATTTTTAATTTTTCGTGAAAAATGGGAAAAGTACAAAGGCTATAGTCTTTGCACTTTTTTCGACAAAAAAATCGATTTTCTTAAAACTACAGCAAATGGCTTCAAACTTCTTATACACATTAGTTATGAGCGAATTAAGGATTATTAGCCCCTAAATACGATTTTTAATTTTTCGTGAAAAATGGGAAAAGTACAAAGGCTATAGTCTTTGCACTTTTTTCGACAAAAAAATCGATTTTCTTAAAACTATAGCAAATGGCTTCAAACTTCTTATACACGTTAGTTATGAGCAAGTTAAGGATTATTAGCCCCTAAATACGATTTTTAATTTTTCGTGAAAAATGGGAAAGTTACAAAGGCTATAGTCTTTGCACTTTTTTCGACAAAAAAATCGATTTTCTTAAAACTACAGCAAATGGTGTTTAACTTCTTATACAAGTTATTTATATATATATATATATTGTAACGTAGGTTCTCGCGGATGGAGATATGTGCAGCACAAGGTTCTCGGGTGTTCCGCGTTCGTATATATATATATATACGACTTGTAATCATTATCATTGCACATAATTAAAAGTTAACGTAATAAATATGTAAACAAGATAATGGCACACGTAAGAACATCTTCGTATTCTTATAGGTTTTTAATGCTAACCAAATCAGTTGTAGACAAAAAGGGATTATCAGAGTATAATGCACGTCCAAAATTGTTTGTAAATATCAACAAAATAAATATACAGTAATATTTTAACTGCATCGGATAGGCATATGTCTACGAAGTATAAAAGTGTTGTGATATTTATATAAATCTTATTAGATAAAAATTACAATCTGTCAATCCAATGTTATCCATTTTATTCCATAATATCAAATTATTTCATTTAATTAAGCCATAATGATCAAAACCGCATGAGTAAAATATGAAAAAAAAACTGTACACGAGGAGTACTCTGGGTCTCTAGATCAATATAAGGGAAACGTTTAAGAACGAAAAACTACTAATTATTTTTATATTATATGAAAAAATCGCTTTTAAGAAGACAATTATTAGTAACGAATTATTAAAATTTTTCAAGTTTTAGTTTCATTTACAGTACATAAAATATTTTTTTTTGTATATTCAGGGTGGTTCGCATAGAAGGGAATTGGTATCCCGTAAACGGTAAGAGCTACAAGGCAGTTTAAATTAGACAAATCGTTCCGCTTTCCGAGACCTATTCAGTGATGCTTTAATGTTTTTAAAAAGTTCCATGGCACGCTATATAATATACAAAAATCAAAATAAGCATTTTTTAAAAATCGTTAATAACTCGATTATAGGTACTTGACGGTACAAAAATATTTTTGGTGAAAACGTTTTAGATTTTTTTACGCACTGTAAATGAAAACATCCATTTGTATTCTTCATATTGCCATAAACACACTGAACTTAGAAACATAAAGGCACTATTTGTTACAGCACAGAACATTCAATTTTTTTCAAACGAATTCAGTGTAATAATTTGCATTTCTGGAATGGTGTCAAATAATTAAAATTTGACATTGTGTCTGGCAAGCGTATGTTGCAAATTTAAAAATAATCCAAAATGCTCATCTATTTTTGACTTAAGCACCCACGATTTTATCGTTATTATATATACACATGCATGCATGCATGAGCTTGCCTCATAATTGTTTACATATCATTTCTAGTATTATCGATTGTCCGTTAATGAAATGAAATAATTATTCATCTTTAAAAAAACAGTTTGCATGTAATACAACTAAAATATTTCACAATGGTACGGTATAAAACAGGAAATATCAAACACTTCCAAACATACCCTCTAAATTTGGGAGGAAGAGCCAAAGCACTATCGGAAGCATTAACTTGAGGATAATCTTGTACATTAGAATCAACTCCTACATCTATGATGCTAGGGTCCATTTCCAGAATCATCTGAAGATCATCGTCTATTCCCAGATTAACTCTAACATTCCGCATCGGGGTGGTATTAGCCGGTGAACAACCACCGGACTGTATTTCCGCATCACCGATAGCACGAACCGTATCCGAAATTTTTTGAAACTCGTAAACCTGTGTCGCAGTTGACATGCTTTTCGAAAAGCATTTAATTACTCACTGACAGTTATTGCCAAGATAATGGTAAACTGTACAGTATCCTGCGGGACTTTTCTGCCAAACTGCGTACTCGCGCCAATACTCCTGCCCGTCACGGCATTTGAAGGTCTCGACGCTATTTTCGATCGCCATTCCACAAATAATTTTTGTATTTCCTGACACCGCGGTCTAGGTTCATACTGTATAGATAGATATCGACTAAAACAACGCAACGCGCGCTGTATCTATGCTATTTTAAATTTTGTATCTGGTAAGATTACGCCACACGATTTTAATTGTTTACATTGGAATTGTCAACAAACCGATTACTGAGAGCGGCGATTAATTAAAACAGTCTGGCTACAGCAGGAAGGTACTTTACGGGAAACTGTGGTCATTTTTGTTCTTCCCGCCACCGCAGTGACATCAACCAGCGTGTGATAAGAAAGTTTTGCTCACGTGAGCTGGTCTATTATTGATAGTTGGAATTGGTATGCCCAGATATTAAACCCACTCACCTCTCTGTTTCGGGCATCGTCTTTGATTTGAGCTCATAGAACTCTTGGTTCTTTGGGGTGCCCAAGAGATCGTCGAAGTCGATGGCACTGTCCAAATCAACATCGTCCGAAATAAGAGCGGATAAATCAAAACCGAGATCGATACCGGATTCGTTCATGTTATTATTTTCCATCTTTTGGTAATACATTAAATAATCGATCGTGACACATTTGCACTTAATTTATTGTCAGTTATTCGAGTGCGTATATCCATATGTCGTCCCCAATAAAGTTTGCTGTGGCCTATAGTCTCTACGACAATCAACACGACTACCGTTTTAAGTAGCGCTAGTGAACGTAATGTGATGTAAGTAACATATTCGCTAGACCTCGTCAAATTTCGCGGCACTTTCTCGAGCATTTTAAGTTTTGGCGGGTAATACTTACCGCCAAAAATATCAAATTCAAATCTGTTGCAATTCAGCATTATTAACACATATAAAAGTATTTAAATGTAACTTTTATGCACAGCGATGCATTTTAAACACAATCAAATTTCGCTGACAATCGAAAAAATTATATTCGTTACAAAGAATCAGTATGAAGTCGCTTTACGTGATTTTCTTTACCTTCATTGCTTATAATATTGCTTTTGATGTAAACTTAATCAATGACAAAACGTATTTGGACGGATTGTGGGCACATTATAAAGTACGTGTGCAGTTTAATTAAACTTTTGTATGACACATCTCGATCGCTGTTTCAGGAACGCTTTAATAAAACGTATATGGGCCACCACGAAGCGCGTCGTCGATCATCTTGGGAAGATAATGTACGCAAAATTGTTAAACACAATCAAGAATTTGCTGAAGGACTTCATTCGTTTACAATAAATGAAAACCATCTGAGTGATTTGGTAAGAATTATCAAGGTGTGCTTAACTGATTATTAATTCATTTTTAAATAACTTAATAGAGTTCAAGAATATATCTGCAGAAAATGGCCAAATTAACTAAGAGCACAAGAAGAAAAGTTGAAGACCCAGAAGTAGTTGGTAGCTTTTTTGAAATGGTTAATCAACTACCAAAAGAAATGGATTATAGAGAGCAAGGATTCAAGACTCCTACCTACAATCAAAAAGATTGTGGCTCTTGCTATGCTTTTAGTATTGCTACAATTATTCAAGCTCAAATATTTTTAGAAACAAAGAAACTTGTGCCATTAAGGTAATTATTTAATAATTTTTCCAAAGATTAAAACACGTCTGAAAATGTTGTCCCAGGGTTTCAATAAATATACTGCTTAAAACAACAAAGAGATATCTAAAAGTTTGCAAGAAACATCTAAAATATCCTTCCATTAGTCGTAGCATACTCCACTGCATTATAAAAACTTTCTTATTATGATCAACGATTTTGTTTACAGCGAACAACAAATAGTCGATTGTAGTGTTTCGTTGGGCAACTATGGCTGTGGTGGGGGTTCGCTAAGAAATACCCTGCGATACCTTGATAAAAGTGGAGGTCTCATGGCGTACACTGATTATCCATATACTGCTAAGGTTAATTATTTCTGCATTTTGTTACTCTTTAGTTGTTTTTTGCAACATGATTCACATATTTTAGCAAACAAAATGTCATTTCGATAAACATAAAGCTATGGTGAATATAAGTACCTGGGCAATTTTACCAGCAAGAAATGAAAAGGCAATGGAAATAGCTTTAGCAAAAGTAGGACCCATTGCTGCATCCATAAACGCCAGCCCGCACACATTTCAGCATTATCAGTAAGTTGTTTGAAAATTATCAATAAAATTTTAATTTATTTGACTATCAGATGGTATAAATATACAATACTTTTTAGTTCAGGAATATATGACGATCATGCCTGTGCATCGAATACAGTCAATCACGCAATGGTCATAGTGGGCTATACTGAAGATGTGTGGATATTAAAAAACTGGTGGGGTCGCCACTGGGGAGAAAATGGATACATGAGGCTAAAACGCAATCAAAATCGATGTGGAGTAGCAAATTATGCTGCCTATGCATTAGTTTAGTATTATAAATATATAAGATTACGTTTAAGATAAACTTGTATTCCGTATTTCTGTAACTACGGTACTAAATAAAACTTAAAATGACAATTTTTAGGATTACATAAGTATTTCTTATCGGCGATTAAATTAAAATATGTAGAGTTTGACTTTTCTCTTGATTAAATTTAATGACCCAACATAAGAACCACCAAAATTTTAGAAAGAAACAAATGTTTGTAGCTTGGACGATTTACTTAAATAGTTTCACCTTTTAGAATCAACATCACAATCGAAACAGTGCAATAAAAAAAGCATGCTTATTAAACTGCTGTAAAATTCGTACACACAATTTAATTTCAGAAAGTTTTGTAAATTTAACTTTTACATTTGCAATATCTGTTTATGTCTATGACCATTTAATTGTTGTTGTAAACTGTGATAGAACTTTTTGAAACACAAGATGTCAAAATGATTGTGAAGTCTGTGTGTAACATAAGACGTTCACGTCTGTACGCTATATTGCAAATAACTTTCAAAGCAACATTGGCACGTCGTTTTCATTCTACAAAATCTAAAACAGTTTATTACAATTTTTAAATTTACCATAGATCATTTTCTGTCACATTAGTTAAAAATCACGTTAATGTGCATTACACAAACACTAGAATATTTCTTGGTTAATTAAAACTAAAACCAAATGAACCATTACATACTTCCTTAATTTCCAAAGTAGATTCAACGACACTAAAAAGGAATATGGAAAAATAAACAAGCTACTACTGACATTGGTATATTTGTTGATCGTTACTCACAATACAAATGTGCAAAAAGATAAAAGATACTGCAGCAATGGCAAAATTTGCAAATAGTTATGTACACCATATGCTCAAAACACCTCGTTCGACAAAATAGTTTACATTGCAATAACAAATATATATATATATATATATTTAGACAAAGCATTCAACAGCCTTTTACCAACTTCAAGACCTTAAAAATTATCAAATATGTAAAAAGCATGACAAAAATCTTAACCTGTTAAAAATTAACTGTAAAAAATTAATGTTTTAAACTATATATAATGGAGTCAAATGTAATAGCAATTACTAGCTAGGAAATATTAAACCATAAATTGTGCTTCTTCTCCACAAAGAAAGTATTGTCATCAACACAAAGTTCTTATATACACCATACACTTTAACATATATGTGTACATACTTGAAAATATTTGCAACATTCGAAATTTCAGTTTGACTATTCCCATAGACACCAAGATATTTGTAAAAAAATGGTGCAGCACAAATAAAACAAAATTTATGCTAGAAATGGTTAAAAACTGTTGAATGCTTAAATAAAAGTAGTACATCACAATAATGCTTTGTAAAAATAAAATAAACTACGGCTGTGCTAATTTTTTCAAACTCAACAGATTGAAATTCAAAAATGACTTTAATTTTAAATACAGCGCCATCCATATATCATCAAATCGTTTAACATATACACTGCTACCTCATTTGCCCAAAACTTTGAACATTTCATGTGTTAATAAGGACTGATTAGATTCTTCATTACTTAGTAATTCCAATTTGAAATTTTTTAAATATACAGAAACAATTTGTATATCTCATTCAAAAATACAAAAAGTTAACCAACTTCAACATAAGAGAGTATAAATGAAATTTTTTAAAACTGGAATCAAAAAATAATATTTAGAATCAATGTCATAGCTAATAAGTAAACACCATACTTAAAGCTAGACTGCTGTTTCATCAAAAGCTGTTTATTTGTTTAAAAACCTGTGTAAGACTAATACAATTATCTTGTTAACTAACTGTAAGATTGGATAACCTATAAATAAAAACATTTTGGTTGACTATAAAACAAAGAAATATTGTCTCAAACCATTTTTATTGTTCAAATTATTTTTTACGTTTTATTACAACAAATTTGCACCTTGCTGAAATTTTGTCTTTTCAGGCACGCTGTTCAAGTCTACCAATTTTTATTATCTGATGCGACAACAAATATATATACATATATATATTATTTATTTATGTATGTATATTAATAGTAAAAATATTTGCCAACAAAAACATATTTAATATACAACTATTCTCCCAAATTATAAATAAAAGAATTAGTACCAGATTTTTATATCATGTGCAAAACAGTTCATTCTTTTACAACAAAGAAATTATCTTGATATTTCGTAAATAAATAACTTCAATGCACAGAAGTTTTCTAGTTACAATAATTTTTGATTACCAGCTTAATTCGATATATTCATTATTAATTAATATAATTAATACTTTAACTAAAAAAATCAAAGCATAATTTTAAAATGTCATATTGACAAATGCAAGTTTATAAATGCCTCCAATTATGAAGTGTACACATGAATTTAAATACAAAATAGAATGAATATCTAACAACTTCAGACTCATTTCATGAAACGATGAAAATATGCAGTCGTAATTAAATGTCATGGGTTGTATAAGTGTATTCATTATCTGAAACATTCCAGACAACTATACAACACAATTTACAAAATGAGTTTTTACTTAGGTACATAAAACATGATACAAAATTATTGTAACATTTCTAGTAGGCATTTTACTTTTCTGTTGAATCTTTTTAATAATAAATTTTACACAGATTAGTAAAATATAATTGCCTATGTTACAGTAAAGTCAATGAAAGAATTTATGAATAACGGATAGTTATACATAAAAGCAGGGATAAATGCACTGAAATTATTATAATTTTATCTCATGATCTATGAATAATAACTGGTAACTACAAAATGTTGCCCGAAACTTTAATAATATGGTAAATGTCGTCATTATATATTTTAATCAGTAAATATGAATAATAAACGATAATTTATAATAATCACAAGGGTCCATTAATAAATATGATAAAACACATTTACATTTTTCTTCAAAATAGAACAATAGGCAACTCTACTCATTACTGACTTCGTGTAGTCTTTCAAAGGCATAAAAAGTTATTTACAAATAATTTACTAAGGACTGTTGGCAATTATGAGAAATTATTGGTTATCATTCATTATTACCGTTTATTTGATTTTACTGTAACACATAAACTCATATTTGTAAAAGATTTAATCTGAAATTAATAAACTAGCACCAAAAAACTATCAAATTAAGTTATTATCTCGATACTTTCCCAACACTTGAGACATTGTTTGTTTATTAATTTTGTTTTAAAATGAGCTAAAATAATGGGACGCAAAACTAAAGTTTTAGGCATATAATAAAAAAAAAAACATTTCCAATTAATGAACAGTTTTTTCAGCAAAGATTTGCATTTCACAGAAGTTTATAAAAATTAGTGAAAAGAAATTGACTGTCTCGGTACATACATACATGATTAAAAAAAAAAAACAGTATGAATAGCAAATGACTGATTTGTAAACACATAATCGCTTCAAAGCAAATGTAAAGAATTATATATAGTAAAATCTGCAAACACATTCTCCAACATTTATAAATAATCCATATGACACTTCCACATATTGTGCACAAATAAGTTTTTAATAAAATACTTAAAACTGCACAACACAAAATGTTTATTTATATTAAAACCATGCATAGACCAATATACGACAAATATTAAGTAAAACAATATATTGCACGAACCAATAATCCACAAATTTGTTGTCTAGAATATTTCTCACACATCACTCTATAAAAACACTGTTGTAATAACTAGACATTATTTTTAAAAAAATATTTAAAAATTGAAAGTTTTGTTTCATTTAAAATATTGATATCAAAAATGTAACAATAAAAATAATGATGAGACTTCTCCATTTTTAAGGTAAATGTGAAAACTACATAAAGAATGTGCCGTTTACGAACTGCTTGGTCAAAATTTCATTTTATTATTCATTTATCATGATAGACCACTTTAACATGTTAAATAAGCAAAAATGATTCCACTTCAAGACTGCAGCGAATCAAAAACAAATAATATGTCTTTTGTGGTATTAATTTAAATATTGTACATCTAAATCATGACTGGAAATTATATCACAATAAAAAATAAGTAACTACTCAATATATGCTAAAACCACAAAACTTTATTGTGTGCAACTGCAGACACACACACCTGTCACGAAAAATTTTGACCAAACGTAATCAATAGATTGGATCTAATTTCAAGAATCGATCCAAAGTTTGATCGACTCCGTAACGAGCACATTTTGTTAGTTACGTCGAAATACAATACACTTGTAACTAAATGGAATAGGCGGAGTACAATTTTGGATAGCACCAAAACTATTTATAGATTACATACAGAAATGTTAACAATACAAGAAATTGGCAGATGATGTGGTAACTTTGCCTCCCACTATATTTTGACGTAGCCGTACGCACTAGCACTTGACACTTTCTCCAATTATATGCGGTATAATATATAATATTATATAATTTGTTCTCTTCTTTAGTACACTATCACAGTCATTTACATGGTGTTCATGCAAATATTTTAAAGAGTTTATTTGTTAAACTGTACATTAAATCGATACAATTTTAAAACGAGTCCAAATAATCACTGTTTTTATCATATATTCCGTAAAAATGATAAAAAGTGTCTACAAAACAAATTTAGTAATCACATCCACAAGTATTTAAGGAATATATATAAGTTCACAGCAACTGCAAAATATCACATCACTCTTTTTTTGTAATTGTATAATTATAAAGTACAAATCCATCGTCGTTATTGTAGGTAGATGCAAATATAGGATATCTAAGAGTAGTATTAAGAGAATCATTGTGAATTTCTAACGAATTTTGAGAATAATGAAGCACCAATGATTTGAGCGAATCATATATATTATATGGCTCGGCAAAACCTAAACCCCTCTTGCTACGTTGAATTATACAATGGTTTGTAATTCCGTTACACGCTATCGAGAGTGCATATTGATGAGTACTTGATGGTCGCACAAGAAATGTTCCATCCGGTTTGCCTGCCAATAACTGTTCTGCATGTACACGTGAGCAGTTCGATAATAACCATGTTTTTTCCTCGTTGTGGGGAAGATTTTCAATATCACATTCCTCGGATTGGTCCAATCCATCAGTTCCTTCATCATCTTTGTTAAGTAGTTGTCTAATACGAGCTGGTTTAACACCACGAGCAATAAGCCACCTAACGAAGAGCAAGTATTAAAATTGTTACACAAAATATGTCTACAACATTCGTTTTCAAATTTGCAATCGGTTTTTAAATAATTCCCAAAAATTACATCTAAATATTGATCATTTATGAAAGCCATTATGAAGTCCATTTTTGAAAAAAATTGACGAGACAAATAATTTACACCATAATTTAGTGTAAACTTTTTTAGGTAGGCATTTTATTTTTTTAAATATTCCATTCCAGTAGTCTAATTAAACACATAGTAAGCTAAGGAGTAAAACCACCGAGCCATTTTACAAATTTCATTCGACATGCAATATACGAGTTTATATATAAAATGTAAGAAAAAATAATTACGATTTACCTTTGATATTTATCACGTTCTTTAATCAAGTCCCGAATTCCAGGTTTTAAAGATGTTAACTCACGTTCGAGTGAACGATTATATGCTTCTCTTTGCTGTAAATTTTCATCCAACTGTTCACAACTTTCTTCCATCATTTTTAATCTCTGTTTTAAAAGTTCCGCATTATCCATTAGACTTTTAATTTCATGTGGCTGTGCTTCAATCTGAAATTTTTCTTGTGTCTTTGTTTGTTCCCTAAATACCTTGACCAATTCTTTGAGTGCATCCAAAGCTTGTCGTTTGCTTGAAACTTCTTGAGAAGTTGTGTTAAAATCTTCAGAAAGCACTTCGAACATTTTGTTTTTGTCAACGAGCCTTTTATTGACGTCTACCAGATTGGCCGTTAGTTTGTCTACATTTTCGGTGTTAGCACTCTCTTCTTCTTGGTTGAATTTTGACACTGGATGGAGCAATTTTATATCCAATGATGCATTATACTGTGATAAAGAATCATGACGATAATGGTTGATTAGTTCCACCACAGAATTAAAAGTATAAGGTTCCGTAAACCCGTACTTCCCATTTCGATGGCAAATTTTAATAAGTTTATTGGCACCTCCTTTCCTTAAAGTTAAAGTGTATTCACCACCTTTACTAGACGCATCACGCACTAAAAATGTCCCATCTACTGTATCGCTCAACTTGTCATTTACTTCTTCGCGTTTAATATCTCCCCAATACCATTCTGCATCTTGTAAACTAATAGTTGCATTTGTTTTTTCCTTATCTAATGATGCTGCATTGACGCTACTACCCATTCTAGAAACTTTTCTCGGTGGTATAGCTGGTGCTGATGCAAATTCTGGCAAAGTTTCTTGCCAATCACAGTATAGCAACAGCAACTCAACTATTCGGTTATGGTGTTGGGTATTATATACTACTTGACTAAAATTAAAATAAATTGTTAATGAATTTTACTCAACAAGATTTAGCTAAGTAACTAAAAATATTGAAATTACATTTGTAACCTTTTAAGCGTCCAGTATTTACATATTAAAAATTTACACTTAGTAATTATTGACTAAACCAAATTTACTTCAGAAGGTACAACTAAGCTAGCTAATGATATCTTGAATGCACCTTAAGATAACACAATCAAAAATATTTGATATCCTATATAAAGAATTGTATTATGTTTCTTAAAAAGTTTCACAGATTTGATAACACTCCCGTACTATTTAAAATACAAAATATTTAAGTTTGGATGCAATAATCAACTGAAAAACAAAATTACTTCCAATTGCTTTGTTCCATATAATACACTGATACATATTCTTTTTCTTTTATGAATAACAGAAAAAAACTAATCATTATCCAATTCAATTTTAATAAATCTTTTAAATGAAAACAATGCTCACTTAGTAGGAGACACTTTAATAAACAATTATTAATGTAAGTTGGCAAATAACCAACATCCACAATTTTATTACAAAACATAAAACTTTTAGTACACAAAGATATATAAAATGTTATAAAATAAGTTAACTGTTGCTAACTTAATTTTGTTTAAGACAAAATTATTAATGTTGAACAATGAACAAGTTATTTTCAACTTAATAATGCTCTCTCAAAGGTACAGAAACGTACTTCATTAAAATATAAAATACGAGTAAGATCACTTACATTATACGTTCCCATGGGGGTCTAAGAATTATGTGGCACATAACTTGTACAAGTATAGTAGGTGGATTGCGATTTCCTCTTGCATGTTCCATCTGGCACATACGACACAAATGGGCCATTAAAAAATACAGTGTAGTACGATGGTGTTCTGGAATTTCTTGGACTAATCTTCCCAACAAAGATGAACATTGTTCGTCATTGCGTACTTCTAAAAAGTTTGCATAATTATATTGCAAACACCAATTAATATTGAAAATTAATGTTATCATGTCAACTGCATTTATAATCTTGGCATAATTCACTTTGGGAATGTCAATTCTTCATTGAAAATATTTCAACGAGAAAAAAGATGTAGAAAAGAAATCAAATGGAGAAAAATTTTGTAAAATAAATTAGTTTGTAATATAAGTCCTCGTTACCAAATGAAAAATGTATTTCTGGCATATAAGAATTCAATTTGCTGAACCTAGCCGTACTCAAAACTTTTGTTATTTAGACTGATGAAGATATTGGCAAATGATTTCAAAGCTATATCCGACCAATAACCCCACACAAAGAAGATAAATAATTTCCTATAATGAACAGTTAAGTTGATATCTTTGACTGCTTGGCAAGTGACAAATCAACAGAAAATTAAGGTTCATCAGCTTTAGCTGAATACGTGGTGGTGTCAAGCTATCACTAATAAAGTAAACTTGGGGATACAAAAAAACACGCTTTATTTAAAGGTTCCTTTGCATTGGATGTTTGGTACGCTATTTAATAAGCAACAGTGGAAAAAAAGTAACATTTACTTAACACAATACTCACTTGAGGCTTCTAAAAAACGATCATACCACTGCACAGGTATTATGGGATCAGGTAGCTCTCTAAGGAACTTTTTGAGAACACTTGTAATACAAACAGGTGAATATTCACTCAGGTCTATGTCAGCTGATTCATTAAATTTTTGCCGTAATTCGTTCACTTGTTCTGTTGGTGCTGAGGCACAGTATGTATTATACAATTCTAATGCTGGATTACTTTTCGCTCTTTCTTCTAACTCCTGACTAAGTTTTATGACCTACAATATTAATCAATAAAATTACAACTTACTCTATTAGCACGTCCATTAAACTTAATTAAGAAACGATAAAAACTATTATTTAGCTGCGTTAATAAACAGTAAAACTGCTCAAAACATAAAACATTGAAAGAGTCACGATAAGCTGAAATCCAAAAATAAAAATGTGAATGTAGTAACTTTTACATTTATTGTCTGCCATTATAACGCAATCACTATTATACTGAATTTGCCTTAAATATGAGACCATAATAACATTTCTCTGCCATAAAAATGCTTAAAAAAAAAAAAGGTATATTTTACAAAAACTATCGCTATTAATTAAATTAGTATTTCATTTCTCAAACAAAAGACTTTTCTAACAAAACAAAACAAAAAAAATAAAAAACCTTTTTGTGAGAATCAAACGTATTTTTTTTAAGCAAATGCAATTTGTTTTTACAATTAATAAAATCAAATAAAACTTACTATAGGTGGTGCTGGACTTTCGGCAGGATTAAATTGTACACAAAGACCTTGTCCAAACACAGATTTAAATTGTATGCCTAATGGTCTATCCACAGCTGGTAGACACGATGGTAAGCCAGTTGCTGCACATGTTCGATGCGCAACGAGCCCGCAATCTTAAAACCAAAAATATTGATTACAAGTTCTTAAAAATGCATGCAAAATTAAAAATACCTTGGCATATAAAACCCTGATGTAGAAGGCCTCGTAAATATTTGTTACATTTCTCACAGCGTTCTAATGTACTAAAGCTGTGCTGTGTTAAATTATGATTGCTCTGATCGTTTAAGTTGTTCTGATCTGCAGTCATATTAGAATCCTCTGGTTGCTTTAACAAATCGCTAACACAACTTAAAATAGCTTTTTGATGAAACTCATCTTTAATTCCCATATTCTGCAGTAAAAAAAAAACACATCAATCACAAATATGTTTCAAAAAGCATAATTGATTTTAAAAATAATATAATATTAATATATCTATAATGAGATTAATTTTGACAAGAAATAAATCTGAAAAATCATTTTGCAGTATATTATTTTGAAGTTTTGGCACAACATCAATACCAAAAAATACTTCTGATATACCAACAAATTACACATAACTACCAAAAAATGTAATTAAAATCTACCCCAGGAATATCAGTAAAAACGGAATTCAGAATATTTTAACAATAGCATGTTCATGATATAAATTAAATAGTTTTTATGAAACTGACACAAAATTAAAGATTAAACCAGATATTAACGATTTGCTAACTTTAAACGTGTTCTTTTATGTAACTATTTAACAAGTTCTAGTTTAAGTCTATAAATTCATAAAATTTTAAAAAGACTTTTAGTGGTGTGAGATGATTTCACTAACATTGTAGTACTAGTTATCATTTTGATGTTAAAGTTTTTTAAAGTATTTTTAATGATCTAGTAGGTTAGGTCAGAGGTTTAGGGTTATATTTATGCACTTTTCTAAATGATACAGCAAGCGTTTATGACCAATGTGATTAAATTCATGAACAAACATTTAAACTTAATAAATCCAACTGCACATATTTTATGTGTCGATTAATATATTTGTATGATATATACTGATGTTTTCACAAACATACAATTTATTTACCACTAAAAATCGCAATACATTTAATCATTGATGCATAATATAATAACAATTAAGCCTGATATTCAACATAAACATTGTCGGTACATATCAGTTGCCAACAGTGTACAGACAAGTTACAATATAT
Organism: Elmis aenea; assembly: GCA_947652605.1. Lineage (NCBI taxonomy): Eukaryota > Metazoa > Arthropoda > Insecta > Coleoptera > Elmidae > Elmis > Elmis aenea. The sequence goes on along the minus strand of OX393584.1, from coordinate 31,677,129 downwards.
GTCTACAAACTGTTAAAGTACTGATTGCAATAAGAATCTACTTTCTGAAACCAGTGATGACAAAAAAAATGTTCAAAATCTTATTCGTTTTTATAAGAATTTCATGTACTTCAGAAGCAATTTCTGACACATGGGATTAAATAATAAGAACGAGACAAACTTTAGAAAAATATGTCGGAAGTCATTTACAGTGTAATATTTTTAAAAACATGGATCTATTCAGTTTCATTTAAAGATAATGGACAAGATTTATGAAACTTATGTTGTGGGGAACTATCTACTGTGGTTAGTTTCATAATACACATAAACTAAACTGAAAGGAGTTCCATGTAATTTTATTTGCTTTTAGAAATGTTTTTATTTTTGGGTATGGTTTGAGATATCAATCCCTTTCTAATGCTTAGATTTTTAGACACCAAAAGACCGCAGGTTGTCAATTGTCATTCAACTTGTTAAGAAGTGGTTATAATAGTATTAAATAATAGTTAATATCAACTCGAAAATTATTAGCAAATATTAAAAGTTTATGACAAACTGATTTACATATTTTATGATGGCAAATTATTAAAGTTATTTTTATATGCCTTACCTACATTTTTTTGAATTAAAAGAAAAAGTTTTAACATTTGTAACAAAACCAAAATCAGCCCATTTTCAAAAAACATATTTCATATAAAACCTTCATAGGTTAACAAATTTTAAGAGACCATCTCATGATGGTCTCTTAAAATTTGTCTTGCTTAAAACAACCACACCCTGTGGATTGTCTGAAGATGTGAAACATAAACTTTCTTCCACAAATATACATCATCATAGTTAAATGTTACAGAATGTTGATCGATGTTTCTCAAACATTTTTAGGTAACTTATTCTGTTGCATACATAGCCCTCAATTGTGTCAGGTGTATTATTTTCCAAATTAATGACAGTTCTGAGTTAACTAGATTTCTTTAGGAAATCATGATATAAATGTGAACCTATGATCGCTCATGGACTACATTACGGTAACTACTTAACTCAAAATATATTAATTATTTTATCATAATCTACGACAGGTTATCTATTTTATTCTTCAGGCTTTCGCGGCTATCGTCCATGTTACAATCTTCGTTCCCGGGTTTGGAACCGCGTCTTCTTGATTTGTGTGACGTTTCGACCATTCTATGTTGGTCTTTATCAAACGACTGATAAAGACCAACATAGAATGGTCGAAACGTCACACAAATCAAGAAGACGCGGTTCCAAACCCGGGAACGAAGATTGTAACAGGATATCTATTTTGTTGTGTGGGCACATTTAAAAAGATGTTTATGTTTAAAAATTTTATCAGTTTTTCAATTTTTCTAATGTGGACAGCACAGTTTTATTTTTAATTTGTCATCAATATTACAACAATGGTCAGTTAATACAGAACTGACATTTTTTAAATGTATGTTTTATACAATATTACTCATGAAATAAATCTCTTTATAACATAATTAAATTAAAAACTGTACTATAGTAACTCAGTACTATATACAATCCGTTCCACAGTGAATTATGCACTTATCGAACCCGCCCTGTGTAAATTATTATGCGTAATTTTACATTTTTGATTGGGTAGGTGTAGAGCCGTATACCTTAGGGGCACAGCACTCCAGGTAACTACCCAGCCCAAAGCTTCGGCAATAACTACACATTAAGTTTATTTCTAAAGTTCAGAAAATATTACAATGCTGTTAGAGACCTTAGAGTACATTATAAACAAATAAGCAAAAAAACTACTCACCATTAGTTTTTCTTTGTCTAAATGGATTAAATCCGAACCCTTTATATCCTTACATCTAAATACATCTGCATATGGATAGAGATTTAAAGCTGCCATCCATTCAACTACATGTGAAGATGACCACTCAGATATTGGCTGTAAAGAAAAAGAAACATTGCTAATTTCTTATTCCACTAAAATTTCTACACATCATATACAAGACAGTTTCAAACATAAAAGCCTTCCAAAAATTATAATGCATGAATGAATAATTAACGATAGGTCTTTAATTGGTTCGACAATATTTAACTGTTATAACTTATAATAATAAATGTCACATTGGCAAGGGACTAACCAATTTTACAACTGCTTGTTACAAACTCGTATGACATCTAACTACATGAATATTGCTACTATTTATTATCAGTGCCACAAATCGAATGATTTGAACATGCCTAATTGATAATATTGTTGAGAGCTTAAAACATGGAGGTTTTATTTCACAAAAGTCTTATTTGGAATACTTAGTCACGACATGAATAAATATAATACAGATTACATGCTAAAAAACATTATTTAACTTATGTACAGTATTAAAAAAATAACAATTACTCCTAATATAACAATCACGATAACTTCATAACACAATAATAATTGAAATAATAGTACTTATTAGTAGTTAACCAACCAATATAATTATGCACCCTCTTTTATTCACATAAGCGTAAACAATGTTTTTGCACCTCTTGCAAAAAATACATTCAATTCGTTAAAATGAAATTTAATATATAAATAAATCATAAAGAATGGAAAATATAAAGCAAGTTGTCTTTTTTAAAAAAAAATTATAATTTAGACATAAATTACTGATTGAATATTAAAATTTAAGAATATCGTTTTAAGAGATACTCCATCAAATTTCGTCTTACACAACTAATTACGAACCTCCAACTGAAAACGGTTTCAAATTAAAAATTAAAAGAATTTTTAAAATCTAATTTGTAATTTTGTAATACAATTTAAAATTATATAGACATAATTAATTATTGTTCGCCATGTATTTCCTTTTGGTACCCTCTAAACAGGTCTTAACACTTTCGTTGCCAGCTCCGATCCAACATTGTGTGACTTTAAAACATTAAATAACTATCATTCAACACTTTGTTTACTCAATGATAAAGTTTCAAAGTAGAATGTGAAAAATCATGTTCACAAAATTACTCAAATTTAATTTTTTAACTGTGAACTAAAAACAAATTAACAAGTGTTGCCATTTAGAAACTAATTTTTGTTGCACATGTTAATGTCAAATATCTATCCAAGCAGGATAAATAAAATTAATTAGTATTATTAATACTGCACAACAGATAAAATCATTTCATAATTTTTATCTTTTAAATAAATGCAATAGCATCCTGAATATGTAATTCAAATTTTCATTATTAGGCACCTCTTTTCGTTGCCAAGGAATTGCTAGTATCAGGTTACAGGTCTTGAACTTTCAATATTAAATTAGAGAGGATGTCAGATAAGTATTTACGAAAAGATATTTTATTAATTACATTAAATACTTCTTGCAGATGTTCAAAAAGCGTTTTTATACTGAGTATTTCATAAACAAAAATTTACCATAATTAAATCTTACAAATTTACTGTAAAAAAATATCTTTACAAATGTTACATTAACTTTATGAAAAATACCCTGAATATATAACTACATTTATTCTTTAATTTAGCAAAAAATTAAATGGAAACTAATAATATACTTTCCTTAATACTGAAGTCTAAGCTAGGTTACTTCCAACTAATAATAAATTTTTAATTTGCAACTTACATTTAATTTTTTTTTTATACTTATAGCTAAAAACTCTTCCTATATTACCCCATTTTATTAAAATAGTAAATGTCCTTACTTAAGCACATTGTTTCAAATTTAACAACTCTTCGGCTCTGTAGTAACAATAAAAATGGCACTTCAATGCACAATTTTCAATTTAAATGTGTAATCAAACAATGTTAATTATATTTTCTGACAAGTTTCATATCAAACTTGTATTGTAAATGAATAAATAAAAGCATTAATTTATACAAAACTATAAAAAAAGTACCACTGCACTAAATTGGTACCTACTGTTACGGATCATAAACAATAAAGTCTGATTATACAACCAGTGGTGAGCTGTAGGGGGCTCGCGGGGGCTCGCGCGAGCCCTTTGTTAAATTATTCCTTAATTTGCGAGCCCCTTGTTCTTTTTGTTAACCATTTTCTCAAGAAAAAATATATCTTAAAATCATTGTCATTACATACATTTGTAAAGCGACGAAGTCATGCCTATCAAGTAATGACGATTAAATTTAGAATAACCCGTCGCACAATAGAATTTTTTGAACTATGTACAATCACTCGATTATTCACGTTTGAATTTAAAATGCTATTTTTTTCAACATATAATTAACATTATTTTTTGTTTTTATTTAACTATGAGCGAGCCCTTTGTTAAAAATTTCATAGCTCACTACTGTATACAACAGTATGATATTTAATCACAATAGCATTTTTCCATCTGTTTTTTTTTTTTAATTTAACTGAAAGCTTTTTGAATTCAGTACCAACTGTTAAGACAAATACAAAAAAAAACTCAAAACCAAATCCAAAATCGACGTAGAAACTTTACAACTGAATTAAAATTAAATAGATATTAACTTTAGAGAGTCAAATATATACAATATAATATTTTGCGACAGTATATGCAAAACAAAAGAATTTTTACATTTAGACAGCTGCCCAAGTTTATTCGATATTGATTTAAAAACTTTCATTTTTTTCAAATCGACGACTGTATGACACGCTGTATGTAATTGGGTTAAAAGTCTTTTTAAATAAAAAAAATGACAGGCTTATTTGTCATTAGTTTGTTTGCTGAGTAAATATTTACAGTGTCTTATATTTCCTATTAGTAAAATATTATATTTTCGTCCTGCATATACAAAGATGCTGTTTTGCACCTGAAACGATACAGTTAACCCTATTAAAATAACTCAAGTATTAAAACTTGATAAAACTGTATAATTGATAAAATTAATAAAGGGATCCAATAAAATCCGCCGAATTTTTCTTCTGTATTTATTTTTTTGTGTGGTTGTCAATATACAGCTTTGCGTTGCAAAGAGTGCAACATTAAAACAATTTTTAGGTAATTAAAGACTTCCCTACTTAATAATAGAAATGACGACTAACTAATTACTTCAGAGAAAAGAATTATACTACAGCGGTACAAGTCTTTTTTTTATATAACCATGAAGTTCAAAACAGAACTAAGGAGGCACTTTACTAAAAATATATCCTACTGTTGTTATATCCTGCAGTTCCGAATATTTTTAATAAAAACGTTAATTAGTTTTTATCTCGCTTAAAGTAGATGTGTTTCGAGCTGTATATACATACACTCGCAAATATTTAAATTCTTGTGGGTGAAAAATTAAATAAAACTAGTAACATTTGCTGCAAACTTAGTTTCTTATTTCAACACAACGTTTAACAAAGAGCAGAGTAAAAAAAAGCATTACGGAATACTATACTTTTAACATTCCAAATAAATTGAGGGCTGAGGAGTGAATATAGTGAACACCTAGAAATCAAATTTCACAAATGGAACAGGCGGGATTAGTTCGATGGACGTAAAATCAATAATTTTGCCTAATTAAACGGAAATTAATTTAGGATTCGGCCGTGTGTCTGTTCAGTCAGTCAATGGCTTTAACACAAATGCGACTTGATTAGCCGAATATTGTATTAACTAGTTTCAGTAAAGTACGTGCGACAGGATAAAAAAAGTACGCGCTGCAAGGATTATTCGGATTGAACGCGATTGGCCAATGGCAGATGACCTAAATAAATTCAATAAGCATTATGTTTATGGTATCGCGATATTAATAACTTTGTAAAAAAAATGAGGTTAATAAAAATGTCGATATAGATATGGTGGTTACCTGAAATTGTCATAGTTAATAAGTAATTTATTACAAGAGACATCGAGTGTTTTTCGAACAAGTACTTGGCTTGGAGATGCTAATTTTGTGGGATTTTATTTGGGAAAACGTCCGGATTTCGAGGGGTATAGAGGAACATCGTCGTGAAATGGGGTAGATTGAGGGGTTGTTCGATGGAGAGGGCTCCCGTGGTGCGGAACCCTGGTAAAGCGCACGCTTAACCCTGCTGCCGGCATGAGGCACATAGCAACCGGTCGCACGCAGCCATTGGGTGTCCGCGCGCCTATCGCGGACTGGCTGGTAACTATATAATCGAAGGAGAGATACCGTACCAACTGGCCTGGGTTCGCATACTGTTAGTTGCATACATTTTAGCTCAGAAAGTTTCACTCTACGCACATCAAAGCATGATTTTAACCAATAATATTCATAAAACACATTTCAGCCGCATTTTCAGTTTTCATTCTCACGACTTACTCCGAACAAGACTAATCCGCCAGGAAAAAATAAAATACTCGGGGTTTCGCCCCAATTACAGCAAGAACATGACATCTGTGAGATATTGAGGGCCGGATCAATAAGTTACCGTTTACTTACGAAAAGCAAGTTTGCTTAAATTCGAACGCTTGCTAGCGTTTTATCGAATAGGCTACTAGTGTCCACAACACGAATGACCTTCAGTTAAATTTATACTCAAATTATACACGAGTCGGAGTAGGCTAAGCAGCACGACGACGGTCCATCGACGAATTACATATACCACTCCTACATTCCACTAAAAATTCTACGGTCAGAGTGAAATTAAATTGCGCTTCAAAAGCATGAATTTCATAATTTAATTGTACCTGGACCTACAGTTACATTGATCTGTACTTAAAAATTGACAATTTCCATGATAAGCTTCCATAGTCCTCGAACTTGTACATTAAATTACTTTTTGCCGCATACAAATGGCCCGAATGATATATCGAAGGTTCACAAAAAAGTGTCAATGTTGAGTTGAAAAGTCGACTCTTAAAACACGATGGGATGGTAGTTTGCTGCGCCGAGGCGAGAGGCCCTGAAAGGCGTAACCTTCGGTGCCTCGAAGTGAACTTACATTAAATAGGTCACACTAGCACTAGACCGAATGACCAGTACTGGATTCAGTTGACCCTACATACTACTTACATACATACGTATGTAAGTTACTTGACAAACCCCCATAAACTCCGAAACGTTTATCAAGACCACGAATGGTCTGGATAGTATTAATTAAAGCACGCTTTTTCGCCAAAGCTCGAGGAGTTTTACAGAGATTGACAAGAACGTTTAAAAATGTTAACGCTACACCCATAATTCCTCCACAATTAACCTGTTTAAGATAAATCCTTGCGATAAATATAACTTTGCGATAAACGAACCCAATTACATATTTTCTTAAACGGAAGAAATTTGTAGGTTACGTTCTAAAATGTATATGTGTATATCACAACTTTAAATTTATAAATCTGAACGCTCAAACGGCAATAATTTATACAAAACAAGTCAAAAACTTACACGCTTTAATTTTGGGAACACATGACATTTGTTCGATATTAAATATGTATTATATTCCAGACCTTACCATAAAACAGATTTTACAACAAATATTTTAAGCACGATATCAAGTATGTATTTATTCCATACTAAAAACATATTTAAAAAATATTCAAGCATAACTGAAAAGTATTTTACAATATCTATAAATAATGGCGAAAAATTGGCATTTGGTTACTAAAAAAAGACAACTTAATTAATTACGCATAATTCATTTCATTAGTATTTTTTAAGATAAAATATACATATGTTTGTTAATAGTGCAAGCTAAAATGTAAAAACTGTAAATGCCTGTACAAGACAACGTTTTATCCGACTGCAATGCGAAATATACATAAAAATGTAACAAACAATTGCTCCTACATAATTTTTTATCCCTAGAAGTCAGATAACAGGACAATTGACGATTTTTCAGTTTTTATCATAAGCTTAAGGAATACATTTTTCGGGTTTTCAGTACTACGGTAAAATTCTTAGAAATACCTTAATTTGGTAATTATTTCGGAAAAACAGAAAAAATCTGCTGATTTGTTATGACCTTGTATCTATCAATTACGATTTAGGAGTTGCCAATGGTGAGTTCCAAATATCGGACACACAATATGGAAAAAATATTAAAAACTACCACAAAAAGAATAATCTTTTTAATGAAATCATTGCTTGCCAGGTTATTAAAAATCATTAATGACACAAATTATTGGAAAAAAAAACACAAATCGTGTGAAATTTAGATGTTTCGTTATGTTTAAAAGTGTGTTTTTTTTTTTTTATGAAAGGTGATTTAGTAATTTTGCCCTTATTATTAATATTTTACTAAGGATTTGAAACACCACTGTCATAAGAATTTCGAGCATTATCTTCCCATGTAAAAATTCAATACGACGACTAGAGGTAATGAAAACTTTAATTATGGTCGCCACTAAACGAAATAAACTTCTGATAACACTGTCGTTTAATCTAAGCGAGGCAAATAAAAATCTGCATCGGTACAGAATACAGATACAGAGGTTTAAAAAGTTCTTCACATTTTGACAAAATAATTGAATATACTTACGGCAAATGATTTGTAACACAAGATTTGCATATTCGTTTTGGAGATAATGTAGCTAATTTAAAAAAAAAACAACAAACTGTGGTAACATTTAAAAAATAAATGCATTCAAAAAACACATTATCAGGAAAAGTGTCCCAAGTTCTTGAATTTTCTAGTTTAAAGACTCTAAATGACTCGCTAAACAATAAAACAAAACACAGAATATGTAATAGGCAAACAATGTGATCTTCTTTTAAACATGTTCGTTAAAAAGTCGCGAAATCCTAATGTTCGCAAAAAAACTAGAATGTTTCTGTGTAATACAAATGTTACAAAACTAACACCACGACTTAATCACTTCCGAAGATAAAAACTGTACGTTACGAAAGCGTAGGTACATTTCGGTAACTATGCTAGAACCCTTACATCCATTCCATTAACCTGGACAAAACAACATTGTTGCTTACTATTAACACATACAACCAAAGTGGTTACGCTCCTTAAGCCCTATTTACATTTACATTTTCGTCCATCACTAAAAAAGCTACGAGCAAAATAATTGAATAGCAAGAGAAGTTTGGTTTTCCTATCACTACGAAGCCACTTCCGGAATATCGAGAAACTTCATGTGTCCAGAGTCCAGATTTAAGATCTTCTGTTTAAGTACAAAATGCTTTCAATGTAGGTTTTCTGATATTTATAGCGTAACACCGACGCTTACACTGTTCTACAACAAGTTTACGGTTCCGTTCGTTGGCTGGTTATTTATTATAACACAAACACTTTACATTAACCAATAAACGCATTATTTAACTATTTCTTCCTTCAATTCGCCACAACTATTTATACTGTAATTAAAAAGAGAAAAATTGAAATTTTCAGTTACAAATTCTTACACGAACAATTTTCTACTGTTCCGGATTGTTTGTTTCGTATGGGGTACATCTTCCTTAAAAATACAGGTCAGTTTATGTATAAAAATGCAAAGTATCTTAATTGTTATCGACTAAATACAAATAAAATGTTATAAAGCTCTTGAGAAGTCCATGACTCCGAATACAAATTTTATACCAAACATACGCTACTATAATACTCTTTTATTGTAGTGGCATATTTATTAAATTAGAGTGTATTGGGACAGGTCTTAGAACTTTTAGAACATTAATAATTACTGCACTAACGCACTATCATGATAAAATACTGCTATTAAAAAAAAACAGAACTCTTTATATAACTTAAGCAAAAAAATAGACAAACAAACCCAAATATCTTTAACAAAATATATATATATATATATATATTACATGAAGTTACATTGAAATTCACCCCATCAGAATGTTTGGGATTTAAATCCCACAGCAATAAAGTGATGAAACTGGTCTCAACTGCGTTTTACCTACCGATGAAACTACTAAAACTTTTGTTGGGTGTAACAAACAAATTCGATAATGTTACTAAAATCTGTCTCGAAAAATGTCGCTAAATACCAAATTTTCTAAAATTCAATCGATTAACTGACGAGTAGCAAATTTTATCAATTAATTATAAAACTAGAACAATTGTCTTATGAGAAAAACTAAACAAAATTATCAAAGACTTATATTTAGATGAAGATGGTTGCTGCACAAAACTTGCATATAGTTTTACCAATGCGCATAGTTGCATAATGTTTCACTATTATTAGGTTAACCTTGAACGTTTATTCATATAAAGCAATATAATTGAGAAATTTGATAAACATAACACTTTGTCAATAATTCGAATTTAAATACATTTCGATTATCGTTTATATTAAATCATGCCGATAACTTTGTATACGTGACAAATACTGTCTAATTATTTAGTAAACACTACTCCAGCACACGACACAAAAAATGCATATCAAAATCGTGTAGACAGAAAATAAATAAAACTTGTAATAACACTCGATCTATTCAAATTTATTTATTTGTCATGAAGGGACGGTTGAGGCTAATTTCATAACGAACTTAAATAATTTTAGTCGGTTGATTAAAAACTGAGCATTTTAGAAACGAAAAAAAAAATGCAAACCACTTGGCAAATTAAATTGGACGTCTCTTCCTCTTACAAACACACACACGCACGCACGCACGCACGCACGCACGCACGCACGCACGCACGCACGCACCACAAATGCATGAGTAGTATAAAACATTGCGATTTATTAAACTCAACTTCAACCCATTTCCATATATTTTACAGTGCACACGTGAGCGAGCGTACTGAAAGGTACTACTTCTCAGGCTACTTTGTCGAATTTTATTCCTCCATCTTTAAATGTATCTCTTGACACAATCACCTTTGCGGTCTACACAGTTCCATCAACATTAAACATTATTACGAGTCCGTCACGAGAAAACTCGGCATCTTAGCAACCTTGCCCATCAACCTGAAGGGGTAGGTACATTGAAACTCCCATCGCATCATTGATATAGAACTCTTAATTTACATTTAATATCTACCTATACAAGTGTTTCTTAAACTGAGATGCGTCGATTAAACCACTGATTATTAACCTGTAAGGGGCACCCCCTAGGAGAGGGGGTAACATCTAAAGAGGAGGCGCGGAGTAAATTGAAAATAGAAGGCAAAACTATTTAGTAAAATAATAAAACAACGATAACATAAATTACATTTTGATAATGAAACAAACAAGATGGGTTCTTTGAGTGGTCTTGATTTCAATGTACTTTTAAATTTTTATCAGCAAAAAAAAAGAAATTACAAAAATGCAGATTTTAAAAATAAAACATTCAGTCAAAGGACGGTTAAGAAATAGAAACAAGTATAGGACACAAAAAAAATGAAGGGGAGCGCATCAAAAATTGATATGGAGAAGGGAGGCACAATAAAATATGACACAGAAAAGGGGAACGACCGAGCTCCGTGGCTGGTTGGTACGCAACCTTCCGAGTTAATCGGGAGGTCGTGGGTTCGAATCCCACGGCCGTCTGTCATCGTAGAGGTTTCAGGTGGTTTCCTCTACCTACTATAGGCAAATGCTGTGACAGTACTTCCACCTACCCTTACCTTACCCAACCTTTCCTTGTTCCCCGCCCCCTCCTCCCGGACGCTAATGGCCATAGCAGTCGAAGCGTCCTTAAGCACTCAATTTTAGAAAAAAAAAAAAAAAAAAAAAAAGGGAACGCAAATACAAAAAGGTTGAGAAGCACTGGATTAAACGATTAATAAAAAGACAAAATACTCTCTTAGGTTTTTTTGGGTTATTAGTTTTAAATTCATATCATTACGATATATCTGTAATAATTCCTTCAGAATTCTCCGAATAAAAACTAAACACGTGCTACACACACAAAAAAAGAAACAGGTCTGGTACTAAAAATGTCTATTAAATACTATTAATTATCCTAAATTATATAAAATCAAATTCGGTATAGCGTAACATGAATTCGTATTTATTTTTGGATAATATTACGCAATTATATCACGGAATAAGGTTACGGCTTTGAAAATACTTGTAAGCAAAACTAAGGTGACCCGATAAAAAAAGATTTTAATAAACACATCAACTTTTATTTTTCTTTAATGTGCATCGCATCTTGCTATGTCAGAGGTTTTTATTAATCATTCTAGCCCGCAATTTATCATTTTCACATAAAAAAAAGTAAATGCGATCATAAGTCTCGTATTAATGACGTTGCTTTTTAACCTACTGCTCTCTAACTACGCCATTTTTGATAAACGTTACTTTTGATGATAAGACTGTACGTTATAACTATTACATTACGTAAAGCTCGGCCCGTTTGTCACTATCGATAAAAATTCTAAAATAGGATAAACCATACTATGATAGTTAACAACGAAATATTAGTAAAATATCACATCTGAGACAGTTTATTAAAAAAAAAAAAACTTAAAAGCATGTCATCAATCAGTAATTATTAATTAACCACAATCTAGTTAGTTTGTAAATTATGTTTAACATAACGGGTCATTCAATGTTGCATCCCTATAACTTTGTTGTTTTAAGAGGAAACCTTTATAAACATGTTATTTATGAAAATCGCAGGAAATTCTCTATAATATGATGTAAAAATTAAATTTTTACGATGAAGTATATCAGACCGACAATGGCCACTTTTTTTATTTGTCCTGCTATTATAGACTTATAACTCAAAATTTGATCATTAATTTAAAAAATGAACATTTTTAAAATAAATCAGTTTCAAAATGATTTATTATTTTTCACAAATTTTAGCAATCTTCGTATTTGACAACACGAAGTTAAAGGGGTGCGACACACAAACTGAATCACCCGCTATACTTTGTATATACCATATACCTACGAGTAGGTACGTACGTACATACGCTGTAAATTATATTGTATATATCTAAGCATTTCCAGAAGATTTTGCTGAATAACGAGGATATGACTTGACAAAACAATTTACAAGTAACAATAACTGCAAATATTACAAAAAAATATCGTCATTCTTGCAGTTTTAACCACATTCATGAAAATCGAACACAACAATAATTCAATAATACTTAACACCTGTTTAACTCGAGTTAAATAAAGTTGTCAAGAGTAATCAATTTCCGAATGAAACAATCAAAATGTTAACAACCGAAGAGATTGTTTAAAATACGGTATACAGTATTTCAGCTCTGCAATATATAATTGCTGTGCCAATCCCATACAATTTTTTTTTCACCAAATGCAATCTGAATTAACGACTTTTCAAAACGACAGACCACTCACAAAAAGTAAATTCATTTGTAAAATACATATTTAACTTAAGGCAAATTAATTCATAGAATATTGTTAAGCGTGCAAAAAGTAACAAAAAATGGCAATGAAAATTAATTTAAACTTTTCACAAAGGTTAAGATGTATTAAATCACAACGCATACCCAATCTAGATGTCAATCCTCGGCTTAGGTACTTTAATTTCAATACTGTACGTATACAGTGTGAGCGATAATGTCTGTGACGGTCACAATCGAAAAACTTAAGTTTTTTATTGCATGATCGGATTTAGAATTAAATTCTCCATCAGAATAAATACAAAAAAAGTTGAACATCGTCTGATTAGTCTGATATATTTCATATAGAAAAAACCTTTTATAGAGGTTTTCTTGCGATTTACAAAAATATAAGGCTTATAGGAATTTCCTATTAAAATTAAAAAGTTATAGGGGTGCGACAGTCAAACTGAATCAGCCGGTGTTTCCTAGAAATGTTGCAAACTTCGTTTAAAGATTGCAAATTAAGATCGATTTCATTGAAATATAACTTATTGTAAACGATGCATCCATCGCAAAAAATGCAGAAGTTAATTATGATTGCAAACCTAGGAAAAACTTCAATGCCTTCCTCTGTGGAAAATTCGAAAATATAATTAAAAGTTAAATTTCTTTTACAGTTCCTCCCTGGTTTGGCTGTGCACAAATTCGGCATCTATCAAATAAAACTAACTGTATGTGTATGTATTTTATAAAATAAAATTTTGTTATCAATACACACAATTATAAAGACTCAATAACGCAATATTCTATTTCATTGTAACACTTCCCACATTTGAATAATGAAGTGCTTCGTTAAAAATAACGATGTTCGTCCAATATGGCAAAACATGAGCATCATAATAAGCATCGTCTAGCAATACAGCAAAATATGAGCATCAGAATAAAGCTTCCCTAACTAGCAAAATTTTGCCCTATTTAATATGAAACTTTTAGCGCAATGGCAACCCATCACATTGTGCTGATTTATTTATAGAGAGTAAACGAGATATTTATGCAGTAACTCGTGTTTTGTTTATTAAAACTTTTAATTAATAATGATAACTTTTTTACAACACTATTTTGGTTATGTAGATACCGAAGTGAATCGCATCACGACACTATCACGGGATCTGCACGCGCTTTTTGCCGCCTATATTTATACGGTACGTTATACACATATGCTACGGTTAATTTGTGGTTAATCGTTATTTATGCATATAACAGTCCAAGATAATATTTTTAAAAAATAATACCATAATACGTATAATGTAGCAAAAGTAAAAAAATGCAGTCTAATTCAAATGGCAACGAGTTTTATTTACCATGTCCAAATAATATTAGCTTTTCTACCAAAATAATGTTTTGACAGTTACAAATGATATGCAACCCATAACTAAGTATTTATATTATACACAATTAATTTAATTACTGTTACCTATACGTATATACAATGTCATTCAAAAAGTCTGCAACAAATAGGGCACTGAAGCAGGCTTTTTATTTACATTAATTATTTTCTTCGAAACGCTAGGCTAGGGTAATTATTCATGATCTCCGAATTAAACAAATTGGTGGTGGTAAGATACACCATACGTTCTAATTCGATGGTCATGGTTACATAAATATTTCATAATTTTATTTTATCATACATATTTGCACAACATTAAAATTCTTTATCTCAGATAATAGCACGTATGCTGCGAACATTTAAAGATAATGTCCACATCTATGAACTTACTTTTGATACAATTCCAAAACAGTTTCGGCAACACAATAAAACAAAACGGCAAAGTTTATTCACAACGTCCACATTACGTAGATGTATTTAACTCCGTAAAAGTATAATCGCATGTGAATGCTACAACCTACAAAACCAAATTTGATTGTAGGTACTCGTATACAGACAAGTCCATGCTAAAATAAAAACGTTCATATTTACAGTCGCTCCGATCAATATTTTTTACTTCCCATAATAAATTAGAAGTACAAAATATAAAAAACATTCATTCAGGTACCTAGGTACTATACAGGGGTGTATATTACAACGTGAAGAACATGGGGATCTTGGAAGCCGTTAAGAGTTAGTAGATTGGTTAGAATAGCAAGGAAGTGTTTGTATGTAATAATCTCAACTGATATTGTACAAATGGTGTCCAGTTCCTGAAATGTCCTTAACAAAAACAGAAAAACTTCTAATTAAAATTTTAACCATATATTTCGTATTATTAACATCTGATCTCTGAAATTAGGTAATCTTAAGTTAGACAAAGGCATGGTGTTATCAAAATTTACTTAGTTTATGAGATTCGATAGTCAACTTTTTCATTTCTTATGGGCGCCATATTAGATTTTAATGCTATTAATTGATTAACGAATTTAGATACATCATTTCCATTTTAACTGTTACATTTATTTGATAAATTTGACTAAAATTATTTTTCGTAACTTCGTTAATAAGCGAAATATTTGCGATTTACATGGAAACACCCCGTAAAAAGTTCATAGTTATTGAATTCATGAAAAATTCGTCAAATAATAAAATACAAATCTAATATGGCGCCCAACATAAATAGAAAAGTTGACTTTCGGATCTCAAAAACCGAGCAAGCTGGGTTAATTTTGATAACGCAAAGTGTTTTGTCTAACCTGGGAATAGAAAATTTTAGATTTCTAAAGTTGATAATAGCAATGTTTAAAGAAAACAAGAAAATTACGTTACTCAGTGTTTCCACGTTATTTCAGGAACTGGGCACAATTGTCATGATTTTTAGTAGGCATATAAAAACGCACTTCTCTGCTAATTTAACCAACCTCCCATGTTCTTCACGTTGAAACATACAACCTGTATGTATAAACCGTTTCACAGCTTTAAAATAAAGAAGCAATACGGCCAGTAATTATGGTTTTAAAAAAACAAAAATATTAAAAGGAGACCATCGTTTACTACATTAATTTACTCATTTGAATTAATATATTTCATTACGTTTCAAACTCCTTTTGTCACATTTAAATAATGTTGCATGTAAATAAAAGCAATAGGGTTTGAGTGATTTCAGCAGGTAATATCCGCTTTACGAACACATTTTAACCACTACCATTCATTCGAGTTATCGTAATTTATATAAGAGGAATCAAAATATCAATATTATTGTTATTACTAATATACATGTACACAGTACTTCGCATATCAGTACTACACTACGACGACAAGTAGTTCGCAGGTGCCACTACGATATACATAAATATATTGTACTATTATGTAAGTTGCCGGAGATGGAGGCGGTATCGCTGTTATTTATTTACATGTTTTAAAATAGTGTAGAAATACTGAACAACGGCACAAAAACAAACGGCAAATTTGTGGTATTAACCATCAACAGAGATATCGGAGAAGTAACGTGAAAAGGGCAACTGACGAGCGTCGTTTGATAAAAATTCTCAAGACCTTGTTGGGTATAAACTTTACGGGTACTCGTGTTAACCTATCAGGCGTTCCCAACCTGTGGTACGCGTACCGGTCCCGGTACGCGATAAGTAAATGAAATATTTTTTTTTTATCTAGCATCTATGTTATGTGCAAGCTACCTTAGCAACTTTTATGAAATTGACATTGGCTGAAACAATAATGAAAACATTATTTTGTATAAAAATAATGTTTTCTTTTTTAATACAATACATCGCCAAAGCCTGCGGAAACCATAAGTACTATTAACGTCTGTTATTTACGATTGAATCAAGTCACTTGAATACAAGAATAAATAGGACAATAATATTAAAGATATTGCAAGACCACATACAAGGTGCTACCCAAAAATTCGGGGAATTTTCCCATAAAAAACACAATTGCATTCCTTAACTCCTGTTTATCACCGTCTGCTTTAAAGTAGTCCCTTTGAGCATTATAACAGCACCATAGCGTTTTTTTTTCACGATTTTACTTGAAAACTTCCAGGAATACATGGAATCATGGAAAAAAAAACGCTGGGATCGCTATATTCATGCTCGAGCGTACAACGTTGGAGGAAATTGTACAAACTAGAAATTAAGCCCTATTAATCATTAGGGTATGCAATTTTGTTTTATGGGCAAATTCCCCAAACTTTAGAGTAGCACCTCGTACACTAAAAATTACACCAGGCTATCAAAATGGGGTTGTTCCGACTATTTTGACAGTATACCTACCTATCAAACTTAATTTGCAAACGATTTACACAAAATTTAATGCCAGTGTGAAGCGATAAGAACCTTTTCTAACCACTTGCAATTTTTGAGTACGTTTGAACATTTGTTGGAATTATCAAGTAAATTTTTGACGTTTAGCGTTATTTACAGTCAACCCCTCGGAATTATGTACATAATTAATTAACGTTTATGTATTGTATTTCGCGTTTTTATACTTACGATAGATAGAATAAAAACGGCTCTAAACATAACTCAGTAAATTGAAATTAAATTAAGAGTGACACCAAGTGCTTCAGCTAGAAATAAACATTGAGAAATAACGTAGTATTGCACTGCATTATTACAAAAATTAATTTCGTAAAACTACACTGTAACCGTGTAACCCCACTACCTACAGCCAGGGCCTATCACAGAGGGGGGGAAACGGGACTAATTCCCGGGGCCCAGTGTTGCAAAGGGGGCCCGGATTCGAGCTAATACACAATGTTTTGTTTACAAATATCGTCAAAATTTATGAGCCCATATGAAAATTTCTTCTTCGTTAGTAAATTTTAATGATAACACCGGAAAGTGGGGGGAATTGAAAAGTTTAACTGAGGGCGGCACATACTCTCGCGACGGCCCTAATAACATTATTTATTATCATAATTAATATTTATGTACAATGGAATATTATTTTGTTTTCTTTAATAACAGATTATTATTATTATTATTATTAACTAATATTGAATAAAATTTAATTTACAGAAAATTAATATGGAACATTATCACCATATCTGAATTTCAGATGAGAAAAGATAAAAAAGAGAAAAAGAAAAGATGTAGCCAAAGCCGAAGAACTCTAGAGACTTTTGCTTTAATTTTTTTTTGCGTATGTTTAATACAGAATTAGATTGTCTATATCAAAATGCGTCTCTTAAATTTATACAATTTCAAGAGAAAAAGGGGCCCGTCGTCTATTGCTTTCCCGGGGCCCGAATTTTCTGTGAACGGCCCTGCCTACAGCATATTATGTAGGTACCATTTAACTGTATAAATGGTGCAATAAAACAAATGACGAAAAACAACTACTGGAACGATTAATTTACCATAGGAAAAATCAACCAATAAACAATATAGACCAATAACTGAATAAGTATTTAAAATACGCTATCTCGATTATTTAAATTCAACAATAAAACCAAGTTTGCAACAATTTCCATTGTAAATAACCATGATAAATAGAACAATGCCTAATCACTTTGCATTTTGTAAATGACATAAACACAGACCTGCCATTATATTTTCATCGCCTAAACTAACGACATAAAACTCTAAACAACTCTATAAAAAATAATTACAACAAACGGGTCTACAGTCTACACATTTTGAATGAAAAACTATAAACATATATACGCAATAAAATTTATTCGATATATAGTTTTAAGAGGTTCTGCAAATAATAAAATTGTACCTAATGTTACAAGCAACAATAAAATGATAAATAAGGGAAAATGGTCAAAACTGACATAAAAGAGCATAAATTTAAATAAACTTTAATGTTAGATAAACTGTAAAAAGTTTTATTTAATAATAAGCCTATATGTAACTACACTAGAGCCACGTCCTCCAACTGTGAAGTATGCCGTAGTCTACCATGTATTTCAAGCTAAATTTGACCTTCACTTGATAAAACTTCAAGAACGATCTCACAGTACTGGTTGCAATATTTATACTCGAAATGTTCCAAGCAACCAAAAATTATGTGTGTATTTCTTACAATTGAATAGGATAGAATTTATTATTAACTATGTTATTATTACTTTGCTTCCATTCTTAAGGTTCAAAAACTAAAAAAAAAAAAAATCGAGAAAACCAGGAGACTATAATATTCACAGTATTTAATTAATCTTCATTCCTTCTTTCTTATAATGTTAATTTGTACAGGTATTCAATTGAAAAACCGGTAATACTTTGGGTAGATTTTATAATTTTCATATTTAGCATCAACGGTACCAAAAAAATGCAAACATGTCATAATAATTTCCTAGATGCCATCAAGCATATTATTGTCGGAAGCGTGTTGAAAAAATTTGACATATTAAATTTCAATTGTTACTAAATCGTCAAAATGAGACGTTCTAAAACTAATTACCCTGAGGCTTTATAACAAGATTTGGCACTCGCTATAGCTTGTATTAAAAAGGATTAATTCAATTATGTTTTTCATTGACACAAAATCTAACAACGATTTGATTTGATTTATAAAAACAAATAAAACTTATATATTGTTTATCAGTATATTATTATTATTATTAGTTAGGCCGAATTAAGATTTAAAAGCATTTCTAATTTACCCGGAAATCATTAAATTGACTTCTTACCTGAGACACGCAAATATTTTGCAATTTTTAATACCACATTTTTCTATTGGGCGCTTTAAAAAAAATATTAGTAGTCCCTTTTGAATTTTACAAATTTAAAAACATATATTTTAATGTTCGTTTAAATAAAATGTTATTCGTTTTAAAGTATCTAGTTATTCTTTACATTTAAGTGCATGAAGTACTTAATTTTCACAAAACAACAATGATTCCACTAATTATTATTTTGAAAAATTAGAATTGATCAATCAAGTTCAATATTAAAGCAAATGAATGTTTTCATTTTACAGAGCGTAAAAAAATCTACAACTTTTCCTCGAAAATATGTTTGTGCCATTTAGTTTAACCGAGTTATTAACGATTAATAAATGCCTATTTTGATTTTTGTTGATTATCTAACGTGCCATGGAACTTTTTAAAAACACTTAAGCATCACTGAATGGGTCTCAGAATAGGAAACAATAATTTGTCTAATTAAAACTTCTTTGTAGCTCTTACCGGTTACGAGATCCCAATAGTGGCCCTTCTATGTGGACCACCCTGTATATAATGCGCTTATGCTGTATTATAAACTATAAAAATATTTATGTTAATGCCGTACACCGTTTTACGTGAATTATTGCTGTACTGTTTCATCAAAATTGAACAATAAATAGTTATACACACAGAACTTGTTTTAAAAAAGCACTAGGAAGTAGCAAATTACGATAATGCAATATCACTGCCACTCTTTTCGGCAACGTTCTTGACCTTTCTGCACTGATAATCTCATTTTAAAAACAAAATTTTATCAAAAGGCGATAAATTAAGCGCCAGTCGCCTAAAAATTCGAAAACGGTATCTACTAATGCGATTAAGTTTTACCCAGAGACACTTAGCTGGCGTATAGCTAAAAAAAACTTGCACAAAAATTTTATTACAATTTAAAAAAATTGTAAATTGAAGTAAAAAATAGTGCAATTAAAAAGGTCTTTTTTAATAAAACACATCAAATTGAATATAATATTATTATTTGATTATTCCTTTAACCCAATAGTCAAAAATTCAAGTAAGAAATTAAAATAAGGTTATTACTGTAGGTATATACCGGCGTATTAAGACGACATGCGGATAGGACGAGGTCCTATTTTTAGGCTACATTTTATGATCTCAGCTCGTCGCGTGAGACGATATAAAATTGAAGGAATTGCCTATTTCCAATCATTATGGTATTTATTGAAAATATTTCTTAAAAGAAATCGATTTTTTATGGAAAATTTATATTTGTTTCATACTTTTATTCAAATTTGTTAAACAAAAGCTTAATTTCTTAATTTTATAGTAAACGAAGACCAATCCTATTAAAAAATGTCATTCAAAAATGCTTGAAAATACGTGGCAGTATTAATACTCTCGCAAATAGTAACCGTTGAACAACATTTTTAAATATATCGCAACAATGACCGTAACACTGTGTCTGAAATGTAAACACTAGGGGTGGGCGATATCCAAATTTCGATATCGAATATCGATATATCGATATCAAAATTATATCGATATATCGATATATCGCCCACCCCTAGTAAACACACGCTTTAATAATCAACACTATCGATTCGATCCAAGCAGTTGGATTGTTGGATACGAGTTAAAATGAACGAAAGAAAATATGCGGATGTACCGTCAGATAGAAACACCATTTTGAAAATACTTTAGAATTTATAGTTTAAAGATGCCAAATGATACGAGAATAAACATGACTACTTCATTATTCTATTGCGTTATGTCGTGTAGCGTGCATACAAATTCAAGGAGTAGGGTGCATTTTCCTAAACTGCACAAAATATCTCGACACATTTGTGTGTGCGCGTGTGTATGTTTGGTACTCGATGATCTGTTCGATACTAGGACAGCAAACGAAGAAAACGCACTACCACTTCTGGTTTTTATAAATAGGTAATCATAGCAAATACTGGCTAGAAAAAGGTTACACATCCGAACAGAACACGTTCATGTGCAAAAGAGTTCTATCTAATAGTGTGATGAAACATTCTGCAGTTATAGAATAAATTATTGCCAAAAAACAGCTTGAAATAGTAACCACCACGTTTACATCATGACCAACAGGTCCATACCATACTATATATTTATAACACAGGTATTTCGCACACACGTACTCACAGTATTATTTTATACAACATTATTAAATACATTAACAGTATTTTATTTAGTGCAGTTTTATAATAAATAATAAATATAATAAATGAAGACATTGCCAATATATGATTAGTAACATTTAATACTTACTACTTAAATTCGTATTCACTAGTTTTTGCCTCCAGAAAGGCTTCGAGTGTAAGACAACGGGGGCGGGTTTTCGAAAAATAATTGTGCATTATCAACACTTACTTATAGTTTTGTCAATAAAGCAACAATTTGTATTATATTCCCCCGGTCCTATTATTTACGGTTTCATATAATTTATCACCGTTTTCTATTTATTTTTTACGCACTTTTAAAATATGCCAGGTTAAACGATTTTACTAAAAGTAAGGTTGCATTAAATGGAAAATTTTGGTGGTACTAGGCATTTTTAAACTTATGGTTTCCGAGTTTTAAATTTAGTGATTGCAGCGATTTTTAAGAATCAGTTTATTTCACTATGAAAGTCAAATTATGAAACGAATGAACTATTTTGGGTAGGCAAAAATGAACCAAATTGTGGCCTCCTTTTTTACCCAAACTTAACTGTAATTAACTTAGTTGTCGGGTTTTATTTAAAAGAAATTTAAATGCTAATGTGTTGCCAAGGATGAGAAAGTTTTATTTTAAATAATATTAAAAATTGAATGTTTTTTGCAATTCTTTAAAAACTCGAATCCATAAAAGTTGTTAACATTGATTTTGACAATTTGAAATCACAAAAACTACAAAGTTAAAAAAAAAAAATTGCGCCAACTACAGTAGGTAACTATTTTATTTGTATTATATTTTTGAGCAAATAGAGAAAACTGTAGATATACAAGTACATTGTCAGAATTAATTTTCACTTGACAATTATTATTAGTACTGCCAAGAACATATTTTTTATATAAACCTAAAAATGTTACTTTTGACAATATCGCATTTTTTTAAATTAACAAACGTAGTAAAATCAAAGGTGTTCTCAGCTGAAGTTATCGCCCTTAAAGTCGATCTATCACGCGATATCATATGGCAATATTTGAACAAAAGTGACAACATTATTAATTTAAAGTCTTTTGTTTGTTTTTTTGTACTTTTAGCAGATAGTAATCTCAAATTTTACTATTCTCGTTCTCCGAAGCAACTAGAGGTTACTTAATAAAAAATTGTGATACTATACTGGTGAATATCACATTTTAATTGCCTCTAAGAAAAGCGTACAACATACGAATGCTGAAATCGTACTCAACGTACTATTAAATATTAGACTAAATGTATTCGATTAAAATTTTACCAAAAAAAAAGTAATGAGGAAGTTCTTTAATCAGAAGTTACGACGTATTTCCAATTTTGTTTGCGGTAATAATGGAAAACGATAAATTTAAAAATACAAGGGTGTCTTAAAAGTGTATATCTTGTTTTAGCTAGACCCGTCTTCAAGGAGACAACTTCCACTGGATGCCCTTAAAATGTTGTAGTCAAAAAAGTTTCGCAAGCAAAATTTTACAAATTTCAATGGCACGCAAAGATGCTAAGTGGGAGTGGCGCCAGTCAGAATTAAATATTTAATTCGCAGCGTATACGTTAACTAATAATACAAAATAACTATGGATAACTTAATGAAGATTTGCAATACTCATTTAATTAATTGTGACTGCCAAGCTTTTGAAAACAATCAATGTCTTTTAAATTGCTACAGCACTACATAATAAAAACATCTCGGAGGCCCTTAAAAAAACTTTGCAAACTTTTTAACTACCTGGTAAATACTTCGCAAACTGTAATTTTTTTAAATCTTAATTGGAAAACCAATAAATGTATATGAATCCAGGATGCTTTAATTGTCACAGTTAAACAAACTTTTTACTTTTAACATTCACATAACTTTTTTTAAAAATTTCATTGTGCTCTCGCTACGTTATGATGGCGCAATTTGGCAATCCGTTATTTACTGTTGATTAATATAAATGAAATTACTTAAGTAATTGAACAGTGTTTTGCAGAGCTGAAAGTTTATATGTGTTAAGTTTTTTATTTTAATACTGCAATAAGCAGGTTAAAGCTCCTCAAGTTCTAGTGACGACTTTTCCACATAAACCACATTTAGAAACTCCCGTTTTTTAAAAATATATTCATACATCGTATTTCCTGTTATCACCGGTAGCTATATAAAGTGACATAAAAAGTGTAACGATTTTGGTAAGTTTATTATTTAAAGAATAGAAACTGATCATTTTTTACTTTAATAGTCAAAAAACTTGCAAGAAGCCTTAACGAGTACTGTCTCACTAGACTGTACAAGAATGTCAAGTCATAATATGTAACGATTAAATTTAACAAAGAATTTTACAAAATCACTGTAACTTAAAAGATATCGCAGTTTCCTATCTTCGGCCACAGCTTGCTCCCTCACTAATAGGCAACTTATAATTTACGGTGTATTTTTATCACTACTACTATCAAGTTTTTGACTATTTAAAAAAAATGTGACACTACAAATGATAGTTTCTAATAATTACCTAAAATATGGTTTTCTTCGAGATGAAATACGTTATGACCACTTACTTCGTTATAATTTTCCTGATATAAATCAGCATTATCAATAACATCCAAGTTTCGCGTTTAGGACTACCACTCTTGTATTTGTTAAGGCTAATTTACTTAGTATTATATCAAATCGGATCAACTGCTATATATTAAGGATTAGCTGCCACGAAAACAAGTACTATAATTCCTTAGAAACAATGAATGGTTAAAGAGGACAATTTTCATGTTCAACCCACGCGGCGGGGTCGGCATTTAAAATCGATTAACTACACTGATAACTTTGCTTAGATCAAAATGGCGTTACTTATTGTATTTACTTATCGGTAAACTGTGGCCTCCACGATCGAACGTGCTATTGAATAGCAAAAAGTTTGTCACTCCGTAGTAATCTCGACAGCCTAGCAACGAATACGTATCGGTTTCTTCTCATTTTCCATCATGGACGGACGTCCTTAAACGTTCGTATTGTGCGAAGTTGTAGTAGAGCAAACGTTGGCAGAAGCAAGAATGAAAAGTATCCGGACAACAATAATATAACATGAGATAAGGCTGAAAATTAGTATTCATAAGAAACAGTAGTATTAATACCTGCGCAGCTCCAACTTGATTAATAAATCAATAAAGTGGCACTCTTGACACGGTTGTCATATACAAAAATGTACGAAAAAGGAAAACCTTTCCTCAACGTTGCTCGCTCACGCATGACACGAAAACGTTTGATATTATGTAACGTAAATTTTGAATTGTTACTGAGGTTTCAAAACCAAAAACGCCTTTCAAATAATAATTAGCGCTTTAAACGTTGCAGTTCGTACAAATTTCCTGCCGTCATTTGAAAAACGAGTTAATATATAATACACTGTAGATTAATTGCATAACTACAATATTTACATGGACAAGTTTACAACATTAATCGAGAATGTTACTAATCAAAACGCTTTGAAAACTTATTATCACGTCAGATTCAAGCACTGCATTAAATTTAAAATTGGATAAACGCTCTTACATAACCCTATCACCTTATTTTATTATACAGCAAAATTGCCATTATCAAAAAATTGCTTCCTTCATCACGATAGTCTTGATAGTTTTAAAGTCAACGAAGTCCTCGACAATTTTTAATTGGATCATGATTTATCCATCATATTTATTTTACTTAAATAAATGACTACTACTCCAATAATTTTTATGAATTGTTTAATGGCGAGGTCTCTAATCTTTTCAAAATTGATAAAATACTGTTTTTAAAAAGTATAACAAAGAGAAAGTGGATCTAATTCCATCAAGCACTAACAAAAATAAATGTTCAATTTTTCTATTTTTATGCGCATATGCAGTAGTTGAAATACTTTAATTAAGAAAAGCGCCAAATAAATAACTGATTCTCTTAATAAGTATCGTCCGATATCAATTGCACCTTAAGAATTAGCATTTCATACAGTACCGAAATACGACTGGTCGAAATTTCACCACCATTCACTATACTTTTTTACATATCTATGTAACCTTGATATATAATAACAAAGGATTTGGTACTTTGAAAATCTTCCCAAAACATTACAACCGTACGTGTACATTTCATCCCATAAACCTGACAATTTATACATTGGTTCGAGAACCCCGTGTGCCGGACAGTCAAGTTATCAACTCTGTATATTAAACCATACTTGCGTTTAGTTAATTTTTGTATCCGCTATGTAAAACTCAACTCAAATTTGGAGGAATAGCTGGAAGTAGCAAAAGAAATGTTTTAAATAGCAAGATAATAATAAAAACTTAGATCGCACAAGCACGTGAGTAGTCACAATTACTTGAACCTTTTTTGTGCTTCGTCTAAATGCGACAACTAGTTTAAATCTTTAAAAAAGTGGTGTATTACTGACAACTCTCGTTCATAACAAAAACATGTGCAACTTTTTAAACAGAACATTTTATAGGCTTAAATTGCCATATATGCCTGCTTTTGACAAAAAAAATTGAAATATAACTGTATAGAAAAATATTTTGCTGCAATAGTTTCATTTCACCGATTGAAAAAATTTTTAAACAAAAAACTGTTTTAACAAACAAAAATAGTAAGATATCAGTAACTATATCTTAGACAAATTAGTTTCTCGTTAGTAATTGCTATACATACACACTGCTTAATGACTACTGATAGTATTAAAAACTATACATTCAACTTTAACTGTGTAAAAAAAAAAATGATATCGTGTGAAAAACAAACCGTTTGTAAAACAATAAGTATGTTCACAAAAATAAAATCTCGCGTACATGTAAATAAATTCCAAATAATTTAATTTTAAAATCAAAAAAAGAAATGTCAGGATATATTAATTTAAAATGTTAAATGTTGCATCCGGTTTATATATATAGGTCGTCCCTTTTAACGACAAACAATAAAAACTGTAAACAGTTCCTACAACTTCGTGAAATGTGGCAAAAGTGGTAAAAGTGGTTATTACGTCGGGTATTTAAAAATAATCAAAATGGTAGGCAGTTTTAAATGAAACTATTTAGATCAGAGTTTCTCTACCGGTGGTACGCGTATCACCAGTGGTACTATAAAAAGAAGTATATATAATGTATTTAAAACGTTATGCTAGATTGCTGATTCATTATCATTACAATTTAATATGTGGTGGTACCAAAATTTGAGTTTTGCTTTCATTGGTACGCGGTAATTAAAAGGTTGAGAACCGCTGATTTAAATTGTTCTAACTAAACCAGTAAGAAATTCAACACATTCACCCAAACTATTATTGACAGTAGTTTATTTAATACACACAAGCAGATTTATTAGAAGATAAATTACATTTATTTCTAAATTTGGTTAAGAATGAAGCTGATCGCCGTTAAATATTATCCTCAATAATAGGCCGCTTACACACACGGTTTTGCAGATGTGCAAAACCGTGTGTGTAAACGGCCTCTAAGAAAGAACTTGACCAAAAAAAAAAACAATATAATCAAACGATTTCGTTCTACGGTTTATTGATTATTGGAACACTGAAATTGGTTTGATTAATTTATCGGCCAATTCTAAAAAACACTATTTTGAAATAATAATTGGAATTAACAATTGAAAACAGAAACACCGTCACCGAATTAGATAAACTTTTTAAGTATGTTAATTTTATGTCTTTCCAACGACATGCCGCCATACAACTGATGAAGTTTTCAAAAACTACAAAGAGACTAATTCGCTACATTCATGAAAATTATTAACACTTAAATTAAAATTTTTTTTGCTTGAGCAGAACCTTTTTTTCGGCATTCTTGGTTGGCAATAAACTGGAGTTCTTAATTTACTAAAACTCGATAAAAGTTAAAACTACGTGTACTGACATTACACATAAACTTTGATGCAATCTAGATATAGCGATAGATAAAGGAATCGAAGTATTTAATACATCTGAAAGCATTTCAGCTTAATGAACTCGGCATACATATCGTCAATAAATTGCAGTAGCGACTTGAAAAATATTGTCTTGTTTAAAAAACCGTTTTTATTTTGACCTATGAGCAGTCATTTAGAATGGACGGGTCTTATTAATACGTACATAACTATCAATCTTTTATCGTTTATTGATGAAACGCGTAAAACGTCCTGTTTCACGTTCGACATTAATGACTATGGACACCGTAGAAAAGACAATGAGGCAAATTGACGTTTTAAAAAATTCGTAGTTAACACAGTCAGTTCACAATCAGAACTTGATTTATGGTCTAGACCGCCACTACTTTGCTAAAAAGTTTTTCATTATATTACAAACATCGGTAACATAGCTGTTTGGACATACAGCGTGGGTCAAAAACACTGTATTATCATTACTCGCGTTTAAAATTGTTTTATTAGCACCAAAAACTTGTATAGGTCTTTTATCCACACCTTAGATAGGTAATGCTTTTTTTGTTACACAAAATAACTAAAAATTCTGTTACCAAGTTTTTTTTGCAACAACTGCCACATTATTTTCAGATTGATGAATGTTGGCTAATTCAGTTTTTCGGCTATACATAAATGCATCGTTCATAAGTTGCTCTGTAAAATACCGGTGTGTTTCCATGTAAATGTGTACAGTGATACGTTAAGCAAATTTTAAAAATCGGGCCCAAACAAATTTTACAATTCAGCGTATTATAGGACTATCGTTCAACTGCTGCATGATGCATATGACGCTAGTAATTTAAATGCAACTGATCGTTAATATAATATAACTGAATAGTATTTAATTCAACAAACGTTATTTAAGATGAAAAGTCGCCGCTACCAAATCTGGAATGTTGCTCAATAAAAGCTGAAGTTCCAAGTTTACTTGATCGGACTGTATAGCACTATGCACGCGGTGAAAGATACAAGCTGATTATGTATTCGCAGCATACAGTGATTTCCATTACAATGTACCGCACGTAAGTAAAAATTTATTATTCTCATGTTGGTAAATGAAAAAGTTAAATCGCATAGAAAATAATTCACTCGATATGTACCAATTATAAAATGCACGATAACGTCGAACATCAAAGTGAGCTGTGTTAATACAATAACCTCGTGGTCTGACCGTATAAAATAATTAATTATTACTTTTAACCGAATTAATATATTCGGTGACGTTACCGTGTAAAATCAAAAGCGTTTATCTAATACTTAACAGGTGCAAAAATAATACAAATAAAAAATTGGTAACTATGACCGATACCGCAAAGGTCGTAGACGTTCGAAACTGCAACTTTTAATTATTACCAACCGAAGCTTTATCTGATAAGATAAAAGGTGAAACAATTCTGTAAGAGGCTTAAAACAAAGTTAATACGTACTATAAATATAACCTCATTCGATAAGTCCTGTACCCAACTCCATTAATCGAAATAAAATATAATACCCAAAAACGGTAATTAATACCTACTGTAAGTTACCGAATTTGGTTTCATTTTCACAATACATTTCGCAAAATTATCACAAAAACTGTGCCTATTATTCTTCGAATGCGTAATACTCTTAATAATCTGCATAAAACACGTCCATAACTAGAATTATTCATGATGCGTATTAAGAAAGACAGAGTAATATTAAATCAAAAATCCAATCCGTTAAAAAAAACCTTCTTTTTTAAATCTTTTGTGGAGAAACGGTAGTTTGTATTAAGTTTATATTTAATGACAAATTGCACACCAAATATACGAGAAGGGTCAATTCAAGCTTCAGGGCAACACCAAGATAAAATGAGAGAATCTTTGGTACAAGTATAAAACCACGCCACGATTACTCAGTGCAGCTTTCAACAAGCAATTAAACCTGACACACAAAAATGCGTTGCTTATGCATCTAACGATCACCTAAAGACCTAAACCTTTGCATTAACACAGAATGCATTTATTATAATTGTTAAATACATTTTAATTTGGCATTTTTACATATTGTACATCTTCACGAAATTATTTAATAATCCACAGGTTAGCTAACGCCGTTTTAAGTTTACGCTGCATATTTGCATAATAAAAACGAAAACAATATGGTTTAAACCGAAATCTCGAAAGATTTGCATAAACCAATCGCGTGCACAATTATTTAAATAATTACATAAACTCACGGTAACCACATAATCTTAATCTTTTTCAAAATGGTATAGACTAGTTGGCAACGTAACATATCTACTGCTAAAAATAACAGTTTTAAAAACTCAAATATTTACGCAGAGATAACAAAATTAACAAGGGCGAGTAAGGAATCGTGAAATTATCTGGTATATTGACAAAAACATATCTAGATGCATTTAAAACAAAAAATAACCATATGTATTTATTGACTTTTGAGAATTAATACGTTAAATTACTCCAAAAAATTTGTTTTACTAACAAATTATCTACCACCAGCAAATTTAATGCTCTAAAATTTTAGAACTAACTGCGGTTTCAATTTGTATACTAAATTACATATCATCCTTAGTTCTCAGACGAAAACATTTTCCAAAACATAATTTAATTTCTGGCATAATTGGGAACACATTTATGAAGCTTCTACACTGTTTTCTCAAAAAATGCGTGGAAAGTCGATGAGCAGACGTCTTACTATGAAATGATTAAAAGACAAGAAAAAAATTAACAAAATTAAAATAAACTAACAAATCGTCTGTTGGTACAAAACGATAAACTTCTAGAAAAAAAAATTATACACTTTTAAGATTAAATTTATTTCCACTAAAAAATTGAAGATTTTTTTTTTATGTACTCCTATCATTTATATTTAAATATGTTAACATTTACTTTGTAATACGTTTTGTTGAACTGTTTAATAAAAATAAATGCTCGTCATTCATTAAATTGTTAAGTTTATTTTATGGACCAAATAAAATATAGTAAAACCTCGAATTAACGGACTTTAACAGCTCGTAAACAATGTTCGGCACATGACCACACAGCATCAACCGGGATAATTCGTTTTGTTTTAATTAATTAATACTTAATTTTAATTACACCAACGTATTTACATAAGTGAACTGATTTGTCATTTTTTTTACATACGCATTCGGAAAAGCTACTATATTCGGTTTTTAACAGACACCCCGCGCCCGAATAGGTCCGTCAAATCAAGATTTTATTGAATTACCGTCTAAATCTACACCATAATATTGGGGATTTTGTTAGGCATTACTTGTTTGCAATTTTGTCATTTTTGAGTTTTTTGCAGCTCCTCGAATTGTTGCAGCGCAATGGTAATTTTTTTTTAAAGAATTTAAATGTTTTAATTTCAAGGACTATTTAGCACATTCTTAATTTTTTTTTAACTATTTAAATATTCAAAAAATTACAATTTTTTTAATAAATCAGTATAGTCCAGTCAAAAAATAAAATATAAGAGATTATTATAATTCTGTTTTAACAATGGTTTTACAGTAATTCAGTAATTTTGCGTCTATCGTAGCTCAAAACTGAGTCACACAGTATGTATGCATCATGCATTTTTAAAACAATCTTTATTTTGACAATATTAACTATGCGTAATGCGAAATGTTATTACTTACACTAATACACGTCAAGTTTTGTTTAAGTTTTGACTAAAAAATTCCAAGGAGGTAAACCAGCCTATCTATACTCCGTTCTGATAACTAAGGCATGATAATGATTAAAACGTGTTAGTTATTTTAGCAACTATACACACAAAACAACAACACGTACAAAACTGTAGCGCAGTCAAATATTTTATGAGGTACGCTATAAAATAAATTCCTTTCAGTAGTAGTCGGGCTGCTTCGGTTTGCCAATTTAATTATTTTTTTCTAAATAGTACCTTAAAAGGACTAGTTAGCTTACAATTAGTTAGCATTACACCGAAAAGCGCTAGACCACAGATGAATACTGCACACTGAAACCGCCAATTTCGATCCAACCTACGATCGTACCCTCTGTGGCAAATTTTGTAATACATGTAATAATGTATAAAAATATGTGTGTGAATTGTAAAATATTAAGGTTTACTACTTGAAGGACTTTTTTATGTTTATGAATGTTTTAATTAAATTGTTAAATCATGCAATAATTAAAAACAGACTGAACACAAAAATTAAGACATGATGCACCTTTTAATTAACTGGCTAACAGTTTTTATCTTTAAAAAAAATGCAGTTCATTGTTAAAAACAATTTATATTAAGTAGTCAGTCACCTTGACAGTACAGTGTATTAAAATTAATGGACAGTAAATTGCCCGTAATAAAACAGTTATTACACAGAAGGCAACCAATAGTTTATTTAAAAAGTTGTCAAGAAATTGGATTTATTTGATCTTTTTGTAATCATAAAACATCCAAAAAATTTACCAAAAACAAGTCAATAATTTGAAACAACCGCGCGAAAAACGATAATCCCATAAAATACAGAGTTCGCTCAGAAAAGAAAAACATCTCGGTCCTCAAAAAAATTCATAACCTATAGTTTTTTGTTTGAAAAACTTGTTCCTGAGTAGGGGTGGGCGATATCCAAATTTCGATATCGAATATCGACATATCGAAATTTCGATATAAAAGCGGCGCGAAGCTAAAAAAGTGAAAAAAGAGACTGGTGACCTAAAAAAAAAACGCTTCTCGCCCTCAAAATATCGATATATCGAAATGTCGATATATCGGAATATCGATATGTCGATATATCGATAAGTCGATATCCGATATTTCGATATATTGATATCAAAATTATATCGATATGTATCGATATATCGCCCACCCCTAATCCTGAGATCAAAATGTAGCCAATAAAAGGGCGCATCCGATTATGTACCATTTGTTGTCTTTTAGGTTCAAAGTATCTAATAATTAACGCATTTTTATGAATACCTAGAAAAATTGCTCAAGTTATTAGATAACATGGATAAAAGTCTTTAATTTAGCAAGGTTCCACTATTAAAATCTTCGTCATTTGCAGTGTATCTAATGTTGGGTGTTATTTTTTTTAAAATGAACACGCGACAAATTTGTCCGAATTGCAAAGAGCGACCAAGTGTCAAATTAACACGAATTGTAAGATAAAATTTACACCAAAATTTTGTCAAAGTACACCAAGTCGATTAACACCGGTCGATTTGTAACTATATGCTAACAGTGTAAGTAATTTTTTCAAATTTAACAATCTGCATGCGGATTCCGGAACATAACGTACATAATCAGTACTTTTTTTTTCAAAAGTGCAGTTTACAACTAGACAGGGTTTTCATATACAAGTTAGGTATTAACCGAATCTTATGTGTAACAAAATTGAATTCACATGCGCTTATTAACACACACTTCAAAGTGTGTTTATGTTGTTACATGATAACGCTTAATTAAGTATCGACATTTAATTTAATGTACACTCATACCTCGCTATACAACCGCTCTTCTTTATACGGTTTTTCGCTACAACCTTTTCTATTTATAGGTAAGTTTCGATTTACAGCGTACCTAATTTTTTTCGATATAGCTACGGCCTTCTGGCAAAAGTACGTCAAAGATGCTGTAGATCAGCGATTCTTAACCGGGGGGCCGTGAAAGATTTTAAGTGGGACCAGAAAAAATGTATAAAACGTTTTTACTTTTTGAAATATTATTGAAATCTTTAAAAAAATATTTTTTGCTCCTTATTTTTTACTCGAACCATCGGAGAGATATCGTCTTAAATAAATCGTAATATTTTTGTTACTACAAACTAGGGGGCCACGAAATTATTTTAGGATATTTAGGGGGGCCGCGACTACTAAAAGGTTAAGAACCACTGCTGTAGCCTGTAGACAACATTAGTGAAGAACGAAAGGAGTTGAAATCAACCACAATGAACCACGTGTCTATAAAAATATGGCCAGGACAACTAATGATTCTGAGGTTGATTGTTTTTCTGTAATTTGACTTAACATTGAACCTAGCAAATGAACTTGATTTTGAGTATGTGAAGAACGTAGTATGCTCGATTTGCTTTAAAAAAAATATGCATTGCCAATCATACACCTAGTGATTTTCTAAATCTTGCTATAAAATTGGAACGGATCCTAAAAAACATTTACATGAAAATAAATGACTCGTTATGAGGCATCTCGCTTTACGGTCAACTTTTCAGGAACGTATCTCGGCCGTATAATGTATTAGTTGAAGAAATGTTCTTTAAAATATACATAGAGCTCAGGCACTTACTACTTCAAAAACAAAACTTTCGGCATGAAAAATTGTACACCTCGCTTCCGCAATTTCAGTATTTATGACTATTCCCTGTGCATGTAAATTTTAGATTGCAATTATTATTATTTGCTGTAAATTGAACGCCGCTGAGGCAAATTGCTTGTAAAATTTGCTGGCACGAAATTTGAAAGTAAAACAAACAAAATATAGACACATAAAATTGGCAAATGAAGTTTACAATATCGACGTGGATGTTCCACCGACTAAAACCTTTGCCCCACAAAATAATACATTGATCGAAAATAAAAGTGCAGCCGTTTTTTACCGCAAAAAAATGGATAACTATTAGCCAAACCCATGTATCATATATAGTTCTAATTCATTAGTATTAAAGGCAAAATTAAATTGCAATCAGCAATATCTATACAGATAGTTCATTAACATCTTGAAATTAAAATCTGTGATACATCGTAAACTAATCAGTTGTATAATATATTAAAACGTTGTGTGCCAGGTATCTGGGAGTCACAAACAAGTAAAATAACGAAGGGATGTTATGAAGTTATTTTAGGTGGCATAGAGCTGCACCCCAATATAATACAAGGTCATTGCAAGGAACATTCAGCTAAAATCATTTACATATTTTGGTCCTACAGAATTACACTAAAACTTTGCAGTTCTTAAGTGATCCAATACGACCCGCTTAAAAAAACTAATACATTAGAATTAAAATACTATTTACAAAAAACAATATCGTTTTGTCACTACAGATATCAATTATTTTTTAAAACTATAGTTTTACGACACTGGTATAGCTCGCAAACAATACGTCTTATTAAAGAACAATACAATCACGGTTTGGTACCGAAGTACTAAATGTATATTGCATACTTATATTCTGTGTGATATGGTTACGTGAACTAATCTTAACATATTTCTTTTAGATTTCGTTGTTTTTTACGTTACCACAACTTCGCTTTACGTTAAATTACCTGAAACCCTTTAAAAATATATACATAAAATGATACCCCTACCAAACTATTTTGATTTTGTTCACACATGATAAGCGATAATCAAGATGCACCTTATATCATGTCTTGCTTATTATTTCATATAAGTAATATACACTTTCGGGTTTTTTGACAAACTAGTTGTAAAGTAATTAATTTTTATTCGTATGCGCAATAGATAAAATAAAGAATATAATTCAAACATACATATAGGTATACGTAAGCAAATAATACATTAAAGTAGCTTTTAGTTCATATATTCAATACATTACAAATTAATATTAAGTTAATAAAATAAACATTTAATCAATTATGTACTAAACCGAACACGAAAAAGCAATATACACCTAATTATGAAACTAAAATAGCAATCATAAATAATTTTAACTTTGACAGATTGCCAAAAAACACAATTTTTAAAGTTATTTTATATTGATAGATTCGGGCAATTTTATTATACCTGTTGGTTAAAATACTGCTTTTAATCATGTATGTGTATGATTCCAATTAAAATATACTTTTAAAAAAATTAAAATTCGTTTGAAATTTTATATACAAAATAATATTTTAGATGTTTCTTTTTTCAATTTATATTATAAATAATTAAATACATTTGTTATACATCTCTGTTACTAAGTTGGTTTACAAACACTTCTTCGTTTTTATTTTATATGTACATATTACGTATGGTAAAAATTTTATAAATTTAATATTTATAACTAAACAATGCATGTATGAACGTAACTGTAGTGTATTGAGACTTATAATAATATTATGCATGAATTGTATTCTGAATTTTTGCTTAGATGGTTAAAAATGTATGTGGTGTAAGTACCTAAATACTTTTAGTTCCACGCGTTGCATATAGCTAAATTTTAATCGGCGAAACCTCGCATTACCAGTCGCTAAGCAAACCCAAATGTGTACTGTCTAAAGAAACCGGTTCTGAATAGTGGTCAACAGAAATTTCACAAAGAATCAATCGACTTAAGATATCTAAAGCTTTCTTTCTGTACTATATACCTACTAATAGATAGTAGTAATAAGGAATGTGCGGAAAACGAGAGCACTAAAAAATAGCCACGAGATACAACGAATGTCATCAATTTCATTACTCGCAGAAAAACTTTAGCACTATCAAATATCACGACGTCCGTTATTCATTGGAACATCACTGTTAAAGGTATGCATTTTTTTATTTTTTTATTTCAGGGTTTTTTAGTATCAGATGAAGACGAAAGTATACGGTAGCACTAGACTTGTGTCTCAGGTTCACAAATACTTAATTTGATCAACGTTAATAAGAAATTGTAGCTAAACTGTAATGGCAGTAGTACCTGATAATCGATCAAGACCGAGTGCGTCTACAGACAGGTCTACTGCTGCAGCACTTCGCTTCTGGTTTAATGGTAAAATTAACGATGCAATATTTAAAATTAAATGTGGGACATAGAAAATGGAAACTGGTCGTTAAACGAACGATTAATTTGCACTTGTTATAAACGATTACTTAGCTATTACCAGGGCCGATTCCGTGAAAAAAAACCTGCAGATGGAGATCATAGAGGTCGATAACTTACCTTATCGTGGTCCAGCGTAACAGGAGGTAGCACGTCGTTGTTCTTTTGGCATACGTAGTTGGTAGCAAAGCGAACGCAGATCTTGTGAAAACATGCATGGCAATCTGGCGAACAAAGAGAACCGCACATACAACAACATGACATTTGACATGAGCAGAGAAGCGCATGGAACGACAGAGTACGAGCGCAGTAGCTGGAAGCGTCGGCGTCGGCGGTCGGCGCCAAGGAGCTGGACGTTTCGCGCACCACGAACCTTTCTAGGTCTACTTCTTGGGATTGAGGTTTACCCAGGTTATAACCCGTGAGGCTGTAAGATCGCGGTCTTGGTTCGGGTCCAGGACTGATGCCGCGCATCATGTAGTTTTCCGAGTCAATATTGACAACGGCTACAAGAGCGGGTAGCTGAGCATCGGAAACGCGGAAGCGGCAGTATAAACTGTCCATGTCCGACTGCTCGGCGCCGGATGCGTCTTGGGGTTCGCGAACCTCGTGGACGCTCATCCTGTCATCCTGCTACAAAATTGCGTTCACAAAAGCCGGTCGATTTAATATTACATCATAGTCTACTTTCAACTAACGCTCCTCTACGCGATTCCAAACCCACTACTGATTGCCGATTTCTTTCCCCAAGCAGAGCCAATTCTGCGCCTCTCTCCCCGCGCACATATGAAAGATCCCCACTACACCAACAATTCGAAATGACCGGCTCTCCGCACCCCGCATACCAATTCGATTCACAGCTGTTTGACAGTCAAAGTTATCTGGTAGTTCGGATTTTGAAATATTCCTATTTAGGTACCGCATTTTATTTTAACTACCGCCATTCGACAACGGTAATTCCAACTTAAGAACACAAATTTTTGCTTAAAATAAAAACCATATTACATTGAACGAGCTCAATGTAATTAAGTTAGCAATGGCTGAATGGTGAGGACTGACCTTGATACGCACCAGGCCGCGACGCCAACGCGCACGCTTAATGTCGTTCGCGCCAAATTTAAATGAAAATATACTTACCTACACACTGCACACCAACTTTACCGATACCCCAGATATAATCGATACCTTAAAAATTAAACAAGTATTTAAAAAATTTGAATATAATTGAAATGTAAATGACACTTACAATGTGTACAAAGTATTGGCGTTAAAAAATAGACATCAGTTAATCGATGAGTACTTTTTGTTTTCAAGTCTGTAACTAAAACATTAAAAGTAAATCCTGATTTCACATCGCTTAATTATAGCTTACCGGGCATCGGGTGTGAAGCCTCTACTCCCAATGCCGATGGATGGTGAATAGTATTATTTACTTCAGAACCTAATAGTTTCACTAATTCCACTACGAAAAAAAGAGTATACAAAATTAACGGCATGAAGAATTAAAAATTTTTGTTTCAAAATTCCATACGTGATTTTATTCAGCTTAAAACTCTGGAATCTAAAAATCTAATGCACTTATAGCTGCACAGATTGCCGACACGTTAATAATGCACATGGAGTTCCAAATAGTAAAGCAAAACTTTTTGTCACAAATTCTTGTTTCAAATAAATACGTTAAAATGCTAAAGTTGAACACACCTAGTAATTATTTAAAACTATACAACTGTGAATAGAAGGTTGCTGAAAACTTAATAGTACATACGTAGTTTAGGCATTCCAAATAACATAACGAATGTTTAAATTTGTTCTTCTGTTAAACATTCATAAATATTCTATTCATCAAATGCACAAACACAAAATATAAATCACATAGATAAACAAATCAATGAATTGTTTTTTTATTACGAGCAAAATTTATTCATGAATATGTTTATTTTAAAATCTGGCAATAAGTTCATCTATTAGAGTTATTTGTTAATAAATTATTCCTTATAGAATAATATCACGGCAAGTAATAAGTAAATACTTTTTTTTAAACAGCAAAATAAAATTGTTGCAGTTGATGAAAATATACACAGAAAGGATTTCATTGAATATAATTATCTGCATTTCTCTCTAGCCTAGGGCAATTAAATATAAAAAACAATTTTTGTGCTCAACTGTAAACCGAAACAACTACATATACATATTTTTCATATTCACTGAGTGATTGAAAGCAGTTTAAGATAAGAACTAGGTGTTTTCTTTTATTTACATTAAACTATTATGTAATTAAATAAAAGTAACTTAAAATTCCATTTCACCAATAAAATAATCTCGGTAAATTTGTATATCCCATAATAGTTGCCACATTAGACTTTGAAGTTTGAAATTATTTTCTGTTTATAATGAAATGAATTATGTTGTTTCTTAAACATTGTAATATCTTAAAGTGTCCTCTTAATATTTATGTATTACTTTACATATTATGTAGTTGCAATTGGCAATTTTTTAGAAATGAAAAATAACAGAAAACTGACTTTCAACACTGATATGATACACAAACCAAATAATGTTGAAATAATAACCTGGCACATATCCTTCCGCACCAGTACGCCGATTATACGCATAAAGCCAACCTTTACGCTGTTCCTCTGTTTCAGCAAATGGAGACTGAACATAAATTTCAAACACATCATCCTTCTTAAACTCTAATGCGTCTTCGTCATTTGTGGATGGTGAAAAATTTTGTAGAGCTTTGTACAATGCATACTCCCCCATGTTCGATTGCAATCAAATTGTTCTTGGATTTTTTTGATATTGGCTCCAATAACCAGCATGCCTGTTTAACTATCCCTGTGACGATCCCTGCTTCACCGACTCTTCTAACTGTTAGTGAAGCTACTATATACATGTCTGCTTTTTGTTATTTTTTAATGCTCTCTACTAGACAATAAACGTCCAGTGCTTCAAATTGCTTTGTTTCTTTACATCGATCCATTATTACACAAGCAACATTTCACATATATCAAGGAAAAGGAACTATCAGTATGAAAGACAAACCTAACCACTTCCTTGTCCTTCGAACTTAATAATGTTTTTTCCCACTAAATAGGACAACTCCTATTTTAATTTTAGGCATTGTGGCACGTTATTATTGCATACATTTTTGTATATTACTATCAATTACACGCTTACTACAAACAAAACAGTGAGTTTTGGGCGCAACAATGGCGTCACCATAATCAGCAAACGTCAAACTGTTACCAACAGCTTCACATCACAACTATAATTTACATAGCCCTAAATTGGCTTAAAAAATATTAAGTTGGTCACCAACCAAGAAATTTTACACAATTTTAAAAACAAGAAAAATCATCTATGGTTTTGAAAGCACAAAAAAAAATTAATTTCCATTTAATAGCACAAGGGGAAAAAAAGTGCACCACTTATTTTATAAGAATGGTGCTATTCATAAATAATTTATATTTTGTTTAAACAGTGGAGCTTCACTAAATTTAAACACGTCATTTTATTTAAATTTCAATAAAATTGTTCATTATTTATAGTAGTAGATCATATTGGAACAGTTAACCATGTTCTTAATGCAGTTGCTTAATTACACACACCTTATTTTGAATTATTTTCTCTAATAAACTTTTTGGTTGGTTATCCACTTTTCCTATATACTTAATTAAAAAACAATTGCACAACTATTGTAATTTTGCCGCCCTCGGGCAGTGCATAGGTTGTTAGCGACGCCCCAGACTAATAATTCTACAGTAAACTAAACAAAGACTGACAATTTTATTAAAACATTTTTATTAAGAAAAACAGCAATTTTAAAAATACATTTTACATAAATAAATAATAAAACATTAGACATCAACAGTTACATATGAGTACTTTTAATAATAACACAATGATGAATTTCACGTAAAAGAATGATTTGCATTGTTATTAAAAGTTGGCATTTTACCTTCTTTTACAATTCTTAAAGCTCTTAATATTGAAACTTTATCCAACTCTTGCTGTGAAGGTTTCTCATTGTCTAGACAAATTTCTGTAGCTCTTTCACCAAAGTTTTCTAATACCTTTATCCGATAATCAACTATAGTAGCAACTGAGTTTCCAGTAAGTATTAGATTTTCTAAACACGGTAAATCCCCTATGTGATAAATTTCTTCAATATCGCTTAGCTGATTACAGCTTACATCTAAAGTTTCTAATGAGTACAACTTTGAGAAGCCTTGTAATGAGGTAATACTATTTTGCGATAAATCCAAATGTAATATGTTTCCCAGTTTCATGTACAATTTATCACAAGAACTAATGAGGTTATTGGAAAAACTTAAACGAACTAAATGTGTTAAAAAAGATAAATCTGATATACTGGATATTTTATTTTGATTAACTATAAGTGTTTTAATATTAGGCACTAATTTTATTGCGGAATCTATCTCTGTAAGATTGTTGCTACTTAAATCCATTTCTGTAATTGTAACCCAAACCTGAAAATAAACACAATTCTTGATACAACTTATTCAGGTTGAAGAATTATTAAAACCTCAAATAATGTTTAGCTAAAATTTATTTTGCAACAAATATCTGTAAATTCTTTTTGGATTTTTATAAAAGGTCAATTTTTAAATAGTATTATGGTGGCTTAAATCTTTATTTAAATTAAGCATTTAACACATTCAACAACAATAACTTGATATTTTTACGAAGAAGCTACTAGAAAAATTTCTAATTATTGTAATTTGTCGGGATAACAGGTTAACATTTCTTTCTCTATACCAGTGTAAATAATAAACCTAATAAAAATCGAGTAGGCACTGAATAAAATCTGACAAATCAACTTGTTATTACTTTATCGCAAGTGTAGGATCAGCAAAATCTTGTTTTAGAAACCATTTTTTAGATCATAAAAAAATTAAAAATATGGAGGGTGTTACATTTGAGTCAAACGAAGTTATGGCCATATCCAACAAAATCGGTAATGATTTAAAAGCATTAAAATGTTCCGTTAAATGAATTAACATCCATTTAAATTAGAATTTCAAAGAAAAATATGGGTTGGGTGTGATATTTTTTACACCCAGTATGATTTTTAAATACTTCCTCGTATACAAATTTTCATATTGTCCACCCCGACACAATTCATAATTTACTTAATTATTTGCTACATACCTGATCGTTTTCAACAACAGATTTGTGTACAACATCACACTGTAATATCTGAGAAATACTGGTCATAAATGTCCTATGCACATTCAAACTTCTAATACTACTTCTGAGATTTGCTACCGAATACACATT
Source organism: Elmis aenea (assembly GCA_947652605.1). Taxonomy (NCBI): domain Eukaryota; kingdom Metazoa; phylum Arthropoda; class Insecta; order Coleoptera; family Elmidae; genus Elmis; species Elmis aenea. Next base: position 31,635,345 of record OX393584.1, on the reverse strand, counting down.
ATCGAGACTCAGGTCAACAACTTCCAGAGACAGCAAAGACTAAACACGAATATGCTATAATCAAGTACTTTATTATAATGCAAATTTACCTTAAATGATGATAGTTCAAATTTCAAATTGTTTGGTACGATATTGCTTGACTGAAAGGTTGTTGAAATTCCTTTAATAGTTAAATGCTTTAACTGAGAGCAAAAATCTAAGACATGACTTAAGTCGTATCGCTTGTCCCCTTGCTCTATTTCAGGAAATGGCTTTTTAAAACATTCACTTATAGCATACAGCTAAAATCAAGATGTACATAATCTCAAAAATATGCATATTATTATCTTTACCTGTAGTGGACTAAAGCTATAACTATTTGATGAGCTCAACAAAACATCAGCCTTTAAATAAAAATGCAGAGCTAAATTTTGCAACATAAAGAATATGTCATAAACATGAAAATTTAAAAATTCCAAAAATACTCGTGGCATAGTACGTTTCAAATAATTTAAAACACTTCTCAGATACAACTCCAAACCAATTCTTCGAGATTCAATAAATAATGGGCATTTATTACGAATAACCTTTTTGGGAGGTAATATATCTTTGGAAACTCCATGGTCAACAACCAAGTGATTGTGCAATTCATAAAAATCACTGTAACGATGAAAAACAGACCAAGTAACATCACCCACTTTTACTACTATTTTGTAAAAAATTACAGCTTCCACTTCTTCAGCAGTTGGAATGTGAATTTCAGTTTCATTTGTATTAAACCAGTAACATGCCATCTTCAGGCATTAACTAAAATAGTGTTGTTAATTATTTCTTGCTTTAATGAACATACCTATAAGAATTACATAATTTATTAAAACTTCATCCTAATTTGGGAAAATTGCATCATATAAAAGCCTCTTCACCCCACAGCATAAATGTGTTATTAACCCAACATTCAGAATTAATGGGCACTAAATACGAAGATTTCTAGTCATAATCTTTTACGTTGAAAAGTGCTAAAGTATTAAACTTAAAAGCAACGTAATTTCCTTGTACTATATATGTTAACGTAGTTTGACGTTTATTGTTAAACGTACGCCCATTGCAACATTTTTAATTGTTTGTTTTTAGAACTTATTTTGTTTAACATGTTGCCAGCTTGTAAACACAGAACAATGTCAACAGTACAGGTTATGCAAACGCCAAAGTAAAAATTAAGTAAAACGAAAATCATTAATTCTAATATGTTGTCGAACTATATTTAAAATTTACACGCGAGTAAGCGCGACTTTTAAATTAATTAAAATGTGTATATAATGCGCAAAAGTAAAATGATTGCAAAAGGCTGTCCAAAATGTGAACAACAGGTAAAAGAGTATTTGTTGTTATTAGTAAAAAATCTAAATCAACAATGGTTTCTTTAATGTACAGGTGCCAGTGGCATGTAAAGCTTGTCCATGTGGTCATTCATTTTTTAATGCTAGACGAACTACTAGAGGTTTATCACCTGGTGATGATATACGACGTCGAACACAAAGAGTTCGTAGAGAAAAGCCCAACTACTATGATGCTTTGGAATATGACAAACAAGTTAAAAAAGTAATTGCTTTCATTATTATTAAAATAGGATTTTATAGTCTCTTATTAAACTGGTTCAGTATCTGTGACCACTTTAATTATGTTGCTATTGTTTTCCAAGATAGTTTTGACTAATTCAATTCTTTTTATTTCAATACATTTTTGATATATTCAGATGTTTTTCATCTGCTGGCCGATTATCAACAATGGAATCTGTTGAATTTGCATTTTTGTTTTGAACATATTCACCTGTTTATTATATGAAATTTAATATTATTATGTGTGTTTTCGCTCATTACACTAATACATATGTTAAAAGCAACTGAACACTTAAATAAAGAATTGAAATGTAAAAAAGATACATATACGAAAATAAGAATTTCTTTTGGGCTTTGGTTTATACAGTGTCCCAGTTTGAGGCTCAACACAGGAATTTTGCGTTTCTTAAGGGGCATAAATTTGCTTAAATTGCAGCAAAGCAGTGTCATAAATAGCCACAACCATATTTATTCACTGATTATTAAAGGAAAACTAACACAATTAATTTTATTTTGCTCTAGGTGCTTTATTGCATTTTGCATAGGAAAATCGTTTTAAAAATTGTAAATACAACAGTATATGTATAACATACCGTTGGAAAAATCTTTTTTAAATAGCAATATTTTCTAAAATTTTGAAAACAAAATCTATCTAGATGTAACTTTTTTTTTCAAATTCCATCAAGTTACAAGCTACAGAGAGTTTTAAAGTTATTGCAGTGTTTTTTGTTACAAAGTTGTTGATTTAAAATAGAAAAAACGTTTCATACAAAATTGTTGAAAATAAAGCGAGGAAGTGTATACAGTTTTCAATATCTTACAAAATAGAAGAAATAAAGCAAGAAGTCAAAAACCATAGTTTTAGGTTGTTTTTTTTTTAATAGCTTCCGAACTAAAAAAGTTGCAGTAGTTTTCTATTCAATTCTTTTATGAAGAAACAAATTATTTAACTTCATCCCTTTTAAACTGACATCAAACTTTTTAAGATATGTAATATCCCCACGTTGAGCTTTGAATTTGATTGAAATATAAATATGTATTGAATTTGATAAGAGACAATACAATCCCAAATTAGCCACTGATAAAAAAAATAACTGAATTAAATGTAATTGTGTAGGCGAAACTGCGAAACAGTGAATGTGATGATGATGATAAAAAAGATTCTACCAAATCAAAAAGAAGAAAAATTAAAAAAGAAGATGAGGAGGAAGATGAGGTAACAGCAAATCTACCACCTGAAAAACAGATTCAATGCTCCGTTATACTTGGTGAAATTAATCGAAAATTACAATTAGTAACTTGGAAACCAACATAAATTATATAGAAAATCATATGTATTCTATTTGTTTTTTAATTAATAATATCTATTTATTCACTAGAGTTTGTGCAACAAATGATCGAGTAGTGATAATTTGATTTAGCAGAATTTTGCTATTAGGTACAATAAATAATACCCACTTCTAACTTATACTAAACCTCTAACATATTAAACTTTTGAAAGTGTGCAAATTTAGCCATCTTCACAATACCACCGTAAAAAAAGTTATAAATTGCAAAAGAATACACGGATTTGCGTAAAAGTTTAAAAAAGTTGTTGTGAATTTTAAAAAACAATGACTTTTTTCATCTGTAGTGCCAAAATAGAAGCGAAAAATAACCCAGAAACTAATATCAGATTTCGCTAACTATTATGGTAACCGATATACCGTATAAAACATTCGAATTTGGTTCACCTTGAACATTAAATAAATGTATAAAATATTGCTGCAGTATGCTTTTAAAAGTGTTAATATTCTCTCTTTATCCGTCTACGCATTATCAAACATAAGAATATAACTTGAAAATTTAAATATATGCAAAACGTCTGTGAAGACTGAACCATCCTGTAGTACCTATACATAAATGTGTGTTCACTGTAGTTAATGGTATAAAAAACAGTTTAACATTTACTAAGTTAAAAAATAAAAACAAAAGTATGTTGAAATAAAATAAACAATAAAAATAGTAAAGGTATATAAAGAGGGGGAAAAAGCCAGCCACATCTGCTCCGTCGTTGACGGTATTATGACTACTCTTTAATTTTTATCGACTATAAGGTCTTACAAGAACATCATCACAAATTTATTTATTTTTAAAACAATTTTGATCATTTATGCAGATGTAAATGTATCATAATATACTTATGTACGGCTCCTTATAAAAATAATCACCTACATTTGATCTATACAGGGTGCTGCATGACGTAACGGTCAAACTTAAGGAGCATGTTCCTTAAGTCAATTTAAGCAAAAAATGTTATATAAACTATAGTCCAACACTCGATGGTTATCGAGTTATAGAGACCTTTAAGTTTATAAAAAAAAGATCAATTTTAACATAAAAAAGTATGAAATACCGCTTTTATCTTCTAAAATATTGATTTAACAACAAAATGTTTATAATAAAAGATGCATCACTGTTTTTTCTGCGCTTTATGGTATACTCGATTTTGTTTTGTTTTTTACGGTTTATTTGCTATGTCAACCAAGCTAGTTATTTTAAATGGAACACCCTGTATATTACTACATTTTTGGATTCCTCTTTAAATGTACTTTATAAAATGTGAAAGGTCATATAGGCCTAAAATTAACCGTTTTCGAGTATTCACTTGTTTTCGAAAATTTTGAGCGATGTAGTAGTTTCAAAAATTTTCAATATTTAAGAAATGTGTGGTGACAACCGAAATTCGTTTGGAAGTTATGCTTCCTATAACTTTGTACATGATTTGTATTATTTAAAATTTTGAAATTTAATAAGGGCGTTTGTTACTTTTGATCGAACACGTTGTTATATTGCTCAAAATTTTCGAGAAAAAAATTAATTACTCGAAAACAGTTAGTTTTAGGCCTTTCATTATAAAGTACATTTAAAGAAGAATCCAAAAATGTAATAATATCCTATTTAAAATAACTAGCTTGGTTGACATAGCAAATAAACCGTAAAAAACAAAACAAAATCGAGTATATGGTATACTCGATTTTGTTGTGAAAGCGCAGAAAAGATAGCGATGCGTCTTTTATTGAAAACATTTTGTTGTTAAATCAATATTTTAGAAGATAAAAGCGGTATTTCATACCTTTTTATTTTAAAATTTGCTTTTTTTTTATAAACTTTAAAGGTCTATAACTACGGTGACCATGAAGGCCTCTACTCACCTACCAATTTGTCGGGACAACCGGCCGACCATTCCGATAAATTGTTTAATGTGTAGTGTTTCACCCGACCAACCCGACAGTTGAAACGGTCGGGTGGCTAGACCATCCAACAAGCCAACTAAAGCCAACCGCCCCACCACATTCCTCTAGATAAAGACTATTTAAGAAAATTTAACGCTATTTATAAATTTGTTATCCACAAAATTGCTTCAGAGCCAAAATAATAAAAAAAGTTATGACGTTTATGCTGTGTTGGTTGGACTGATCGGGAGGTGTGTAGACAACACCCGACACGGAGTTTCCGACGGTCGGCCCCGACAAGTTGGATAATGAGTAGAGGCCCTATTTCTAGACAAAAATACAGTACAAAAGGTGGATTACGTTGTTTTTGCTTTCACGTTTTTTTTTTTAAAGAAGACCGGAACAAAAAATGTGTTTTAGGAAGAACGGAACAAAAAATGTGGATGAAGTTTGTTTATTCTTTTGCTCTCACGAATTTTGAAGATGGAAATTATATTGAATTATATGTTTGTATATGCTTGCTCTATGTAAAAAGTTGGTTTATATTTAGCACAATTTTCATTACATTAAAAATACAGTACATACAGTACAAAAAAATAAAATACAGTACATTTATTTCTGTTGAAATTATACAGTACAGCGCCTTAAAAATAAAATACAGTACTGTACTGTATAATACAGTACGGATGGTCACCGTATCTATAACTCGATAACCATCGAGTGTTGGACTATAGTTTATACAACATTTTTTGCTTAAATTGAGGCAATTTAAGCAAAAAATGTTCCTTGGAACATGCTCCTTAAGTTTGGCCGTTACGTCAAGCAACATCCTGTATAACTATTAAATGCATAAACCTAATGAAAGTAGTAGGTAATGAACACAGATGGTAATTGGTAACAATAAAATGATATTTGTGTTGTCAATCAAATTGTAGCATAGTTAAGAAAATGCTACAGAAAATTGTTAAATAATTACAGTTCTTTATAGAGACATACTGTAATTATATACAGGGTGTCCCTAAAGTAACTATCTCTTTGTGTAAATGTAAGTGTTATTTACTTTTCAGACACATATTACAAATGATGAATTTTCAACAATGGGTTTATGTAGTAACATGCAGCATAAAAAACAATTAAGTTACAGAAAATTAACAAAAAATTGTGTCAAAAATTGTACTTTTTTTAAATAGATACATTTGAATATTAATGGACATACCATTATACTTAAATTAAAAAGTTCTAAAACACACTTAAATTCACCAAAATCGATGGTCCCATTAGGGATACCGTGTATAAGTTTGTATACAGTACTGATTTTTATTTAGCCTGTAATGTTGTTTTAAAAAACAATGGCCGATAAAAAAATTGATACAAATTTAGTATGTACATACGTATAAATTGTGAAGGACTTGTATGACAATTTTTCAAAATGTAGTTTAGCTAGTCGCAGCATGTTTAAACAGTATGTATCTGAAAACTGCAAAACAATTTGAATATTCTATAATAGAATACAAACCTGTACCTGTATAAATAATTAGTGTCCCTGTACATACAATTATTATTAAGTTAAATAAACAAGTACTGTTTAATCACTATTATTAATTTACCTGACAATTTTGTAACAATTTGTTTTTTAGAAGTTGTTTACGGTGCTTGCTTTAATGAAGATAAAGTTGTGGTTTTCACAATGAAACATCGTACTATAAAAAGTATTTATTAAACATACACATTTTTCTTAACAGGCACTATAAAATTTACATGCAGTTCAATTATTTGTTTAAAGACTACAAATATGAGCAAATTTGATACTAGAGGAACACAATTTTTAAAACCACCTGTATCACAATTATACCAGGTATCACATTTAGGTATCCGTCAGATATAAAAATATAGCTGTAATATAGAAAACAGCACCTACCCTGATATGAAAAAATGGTACCTTCCTAAAATTGTGCCTAAAATTAAAAGTAAATATAAATGTGCTTAAGTTAAACAAAAATAAACATAATTACTTAGCTAATTTGTAAGGCAAGTGTACCTATTATCATTTTATTAATAAAGTAATTTGCTACAACTGTACAGTTTGGTATGGGTCTCGTTTAATAAGAAATTTACACAATTATAACTCGCGGTAACAAAATGAAATGAGTTAAATATAATTTCTGCAATACATGTTAAATGGGAAGACACAAGTAAAGTTAAATTATTTAATTATTTCCTAAGTACAAAAATTGACTATATTGGTGATGAGATACATTAAGTCTGCAGTTTTGGAGCTCTGCTACTGAATTTAAGTTTATGGTAATTCTTCAGCGTCCATTTGTTTCTTGGAAATTTTTGATCTTTTTATAAAAGGAACGAAAATCCAAAGCGAAGCTCCTACCACTAATACTATTCCCAACCAAAAAAATATTGGCACATATGACTTAATCTTTTCAAACCATACTCCACAAAGAGGTGGACCAACTAGTTGTATTATTCCGTTTACAAATAAAGAAATTCCGTATGTTGATTGCAGTCTTTCAGTACCAAGCATATCCGCCATAATAACAGCTGTTATACCGACATAGACACCAGAGCCTAGGCCAAAAAAGGCACAAAACACGCTCAACAAAGTATAAGTTTCTGCAAAGGGTAACAATGCCAAAGAAATGCCAGACACTAGTAAACCACCTATGAAGTACCATTCCTTTGGAAAAAGTGATATATCAGAAAGTGCAGAACCACCAATACGACCCACCAGATCTAAAGCTGAAACTAAAGAAAGTAAAAGTGCCCCTGAAGTTTTGCCATAGCCTAATGTAAGAGCATAGGATGGCAAAAGTATTATAAAATTGGTGTAGCTAATAGCATTAGTAGAATTTGAAATGAGAATAATCAGGTAAATTGGGTCTTTGAGGAGCGAAACATCGAAAAGTCTAGGCTTTTCAACAGGCTCATCCTCATCTTTTTTGCCATCCTGTTTCTGTACACAAGAACCTGTTTTAAGACTGAAAGAACTTGCAAAAATTTCTGGTTGTAAAGTAAGAGTGCTACCATGATAGGGGGTACTAATGTATTGAAAGGAACTGGTGGACGGACTACGTCTCGGAGGTCTAGGTCTTCTAGTAGAAGGAAGTCTACCATGTGAGTATATATCCATGGCATTGACACCCTCCGGTACAGCATGAAGTGTCGAAGAACTAGTCATCTGGTTACGTGAACCACCTGTAATTGAACGAACTCTTGTCATTTCTCCACGACTTGTAGGAACGCTGATTTTACGTTCACGACCTCCAGCATAACTTCTATAATTGGGCACAGCTGCACTCGATGCACTACGAATAAATGAATTAGTGTGGATGTCTTGATTTTCGACAAAGGAATCGCTTGTATTTAATTGATGGAAGGATGCACTATTGTCTTCGGTGCTAATCATAAATTTAGGTTTCGTAGTTTTGAAATCTTCTTCTTGTTCTTGATCTTCATCTTCATCATCATTTTTTTTTGCAACTTTCTTAAGATGCTTCTCAACTGGATCATAGAATAAAGCTGCTACCCAAACGTTCAGGGTAATGGCTCCCATAACAAGCACGGCACCTCTGAAAACATTGTAATAAATACCTCCCTGCCTTGTCGGCAGGTACTTAGACAAGTATTCACCTGTAGCCATACACCTCGAGTAGAACACGTAAAAGTGGTGGTAAAATGATGGAACCAAAGGCTGAGCCAGAAATGCATAAGCCATTTGCCAGACCACGTAATCTTACAAAATAGCTGGTTACAATGTAAACAGTTGGAGGAAATGCTAGTCCCGCTCCAGTTCCTACCAGCACCCCGTAACTACAAAAACTCTACTAAGATTCCACAAAATTAAATATTAATGAGAACGTACCTCACATAAAGATATGATACAGAAGTGGCCCAAAAACTTATTATCATTCCTGCTGCAGCAAATGATCCTCCTATAAGTGTCACAGTTCTATATGAATATTTTAGAGAAAGAATACTGGAGACAGGGCCTGCAAAAAAAAACGTATTTTTTACTAAGCTCAATTTTTTAACAAATTATACACTTACCAAGAGAGCTGTACAAAAAGTAACATAGCGCCGGAATCCAAGCCGCTGCAGCTGGCGAAGCCTCAAATACCTCCAAGAACTCAACGAATAATACTCCAAACGATTTTACAGTTCCTGGTACGAGAATATTGACAAGCATAGATCCAACAAGGACTAGCCAGCCCCAACCACCATCAGGGGGCACTAACTCCCACTCTTCTTCCATTTTTTTACCATTATCTTTATTGTGCACATTTACATCTGTAAAATGAATTTCAAGTCAGCATAATTTGATTTTGATTAAATTTAACGTACAAACACAAAAGATTTCTAATCTATGAAAATTATTTACATTTTTTAATTAAAGTATATAGTTTCATGGGTATCCACATAATTTAACAACCTGGCATTTCTATTAAAATAAATTTTACAAAAACTCCTAGCACATTTAAAAAATTATAAATGTCGACTGCTTATTAATTGAAATACATTCTTAAACAACATTATGAATTAATTATAACATTCACATGAACACGGTGTTATTATTAACTTACGGTGCTCAAAGGTACAGTTTTGTCTATTTTAAGACGACATTTCATCTAACATTATTTGCCACCTATCCATCTGATAGACTGGGGAAATTCATAAGAATCCCTAGGTTTTTCAAATTAATCAATATTAAATTCGCACGCTTTGGCGCCAAATTTAATGTGGCTTAAACCTATCAGATAGAAAAACGTGTTATTGATCATTTGCAACGAGTATAAGTTTTATATCAAAAATTCAAAGAATTTCGATGTTTCGCATAAGAGCATAATTTGTTCAAATCAAAATTTAAACTACGCCATAAATTTGTACAGATTAAGTGAAAATATAAATTTAAGCTACTAAAGGTACTGCATCGGAAAATATCCAGGTAATAAAAAAAAAGTTACAGTTATTTTCACCAATCTTGTAAGTGCTTAGTAGGTACTTTAAATACGACAAACAATAACAATCGTTTTTTATTTTAATTTTTAATACTCTAATAGGTATTTCAAGAATAGGTTTTAATCATTTTTACTATGACATTGACAGATTTACATGAATTATATCAGAACATAAAAATTAAGTAATAATTAAATTTGAGATTAATGTTTGTATCATAGCTTAGCTTTACAGACTAAATAATACTATGTATTATACCTAATAAAAAAGAGGCTACTCTTAAAAAAACGCTTTGAATGCGTTGAAACCAAATGAAAGTTAATCCATTACTTAAAATTTAAATGCCAAATGAATTTTGCGTCATATTTTGATTTTGTAACGTGTAAGCCTTGAAATAAATCGCTTAGCCAATTCGTTGACTTGTTATTTACTAGTTACATTACAATAATTTATTTCTTTGACTTTTCCTAGAACATTTTTATATTCAAATAACATATTTCATACTATTTTATGTAATAATATATATTCAACCACATGACAAACATCGCCTTCAGTGCAGAACTGATTATTAAATCAATTAATATAATTATAAACAGGGTGCGCCAAATACAAATGCAATCATTAGGATACAAACTCGATTAGATTAAGCAAAATGTTCCAATTTTTAATAATCACTCAGCAATATTATAATTTAAAAAAAAATAATTCTTGATGCGCTGGATACACAAGACAAAAAGAAAGGATTTCTTTTCTTTTTAATTCGAAATATTTCCGCTGTATTTGGTGACAATTTTTTTTTTTTGAGGAGAGTTTTGTAGATATAGTAGGGTTAAAAGTTACATTTAATTATTTTAAAATTGTTTACACAGCGCGATAAGTGGCAAAGCGCATTTTCTAATAAAACCTTTAGTTGGCTACGCTACAACACCATTAAAAAGCCCATTTTCCTCATTTTAAACATGTATGGGTTTGCATAAGGGGCGCCATACAACGAGTCTGTCCGGGGAGTGAAATTATCTTAATCCGGCCCTGATCAAAACTAATTTGCAAACCCTTAAATTATTAAAAACAGTTAGTAAATAAAATTATTATTTAATCGTATACAATCAAAAATATTTGTTTGTACTCGTGAACATTTTTCTGTGCTTTTATCAACCAGAAATAATAAGATATTTATGTTGTAATATACTTAACCTTGTTAGATTTTTATATACTAACAAAAATATACTTAAAAATCATATGATAATAATTACAGATAAATAGTTAAAACAAACAGTTTATTTACAAATATACGCAACCAACTGCAAACAAAATGCGCAAGTCGCAGGGTTGCATGAAAAACTTATTTATCTCGTTTTTTAATCCGCAATAAATCACATATGTACACAGCAAGCAAACTGTTTATACCAAATTGGCAGTGTCACACCTATTCATTTATATTTTAGTGTACATAAAGTGTGTTGACAAATTGCTTAATATGCATAGGAAATCAGTCGCTAGGAAGCGGTAACAAGTAGGTGCAATAATTTCCAAGCAATTTAACAGAAATTAACTAAAGAACAACCCACACTTGTCAACTACGGAACAAAAATTAATTTTTCACAATAAAAATTCTTCCAACGATGTAGTTTTTTAAATGAGAAATTGCAAATGCAGCAAAGTTTTTCTTCGCCTATGGCAGATAGTGTCCCGAAAGACATAAATAATTCAGTACACTTTCGGCATAATCATCTTGCATCATTTTTGTAGTGATAGAAGAATAACAGTACACGTTTTTTATTTGAATATAAAAACAACACATTTTGCAATTTATTGTGCGTAATTGCTATCCCATTGTTAGCTGAGATAAGCAAATAAAGGAATATCATATTTGTGGCACGTTTCAGAATTTCAAAATTCTGCTTTACAGGCAAAATTACCCCCTCAGCAGAAACGCAAACGTTTGCAACTTGGTAACTTATTTTTGCTAAGGTAATAAGCTGATGCAGTTTTAAGACTTTCTTTTGTAATGTGAATGTGCACAATTGTTTAATTTAAGCGTCTTATTTGTACGGTATAAGCAAAAATAGTTATTTGCGTAACAAGACCGGAAAGTGTGAACGAGTGGGCAGTTGTTGCACGAGCCGTAGGCGAGTCCTGAAAGCGTACGAGTCCAGTAAAGACACTTTCCGGACAATATTTTTCTGCGTCCGCCACTGACATCAAAATCACCATCCATAATCAAACAATAACTTAACAAACTACAAGTGAAAACTCGCTTGGTGGTATAATAGCGCTTGTTTGACAGCGCAACTCAACAAAAAAAAATCATCACCATGGCAACCAGTTACTTTCCGGCCTAGGCCGGTAAAGACAACTCATTACCATGGCAACCAGTTACTTTCTGGCCTAGGCCAGTAAAGATGTATTTTCCAACCTAAAAATTGATCGGAAACAACTGATCTTCTGGACGGACGCAGAAAAACATATTTAAGAAGACATCAGAAAAATATAAAGTTTTCGTCAGTCAAAAATGTAGCAAACATTACCAAACTGTTAGCTGCTAACTGTATGTTTTTATATTTCCTTAATAAATAACAACAAATTAGTTGCGATTTTTTTTTAAATAATATCCATATCTTATCTTTAGGTTATATCTCGGAAACGAATTAAGATATTTGATTTCCGTTTTTAATGTTAGATTCCTCCCATAACTTTGAGTCGGTAAATGAACAGTTAGTTTTTTATGTAACAATTACTGTAGTTGCATTGCTTTTACTTCAAAATTCAGAAATTAAATAGTATCTTTATAAACGTAAAGTTGTTTCATTAACATAATATTATTTTCATTACTTATTTTTCTGTAAACATATAATACATTTAACTTATGGCATTACGTCAGAATCGCATTTTAGGAAGAAGACTCAAATTACAAACATGATTGCAAAATTGCAAGTGCGATATTTAACACAAAAAACCGTATACACTTCAAAAAGATTTTGAGCAAATGGCTTAAAACTTCTTATACGCGTTATTTTAGGCCTTAATAAAGAATATAAACCATCAAAGTATGTACAAGTTAACTTAACCACAAAAACATAACTTTTTTTTTAATACTGCAAGATTGGCATTTTTTAAAATTCGCGTTTAAAAGAAATTAAGCCTATTTAGAATGCTCAAAAACAATAGAACATCCGACCGAAAAGGCAATTTACACTGTATATTACAGCATATCTTCAATATAAAAAATATCTCGAAAATTCGTAGGGAAAACATAAAATTACAACTTTCTTGTTTTTTCTTTTAATTGTTTCATAATTACCGCTGTCTACCTTCCCTTGAAAATATTACGTTGCCTTAATATAACAACAAAATCGTGATTTAAAGAGAAATAAAAAAATATAAAAATATACAGGGCGCTCTGCATAAAATTTCATAGTTTGGGCCCGTTTTCGGTTGAGCTGGAAGTCGTATGCAACCTCAATATTTTCATAAAATCCGGAACACAGGATAACGGTCATATGCCAAATTTCATTGTAATAACTTTAAAAGTGTCCTAGATACTTGTCTGTTCCCATACTTTTGCACAGCACTGTATATGTAGTTTTTGCTTAACCGAATTCCTATCTCTTATATTAATTAACATCTCCATAGTGACAGGGTCTCGAATTAAGAGGTACCTACACCAAGAACAGCGACAAAATTAAATTTTTATTGATAATATATTAACATTTCACTGGTAACTTTTTTAATTAACCTTTATCAACTGTTAAGTACAATGCAACCGCATTTATAATTATAATCTGCAAAAACAGCTAATTACTGCTTAGTTCATTGTTCAAATAATCTGTACAAAACTGTTAAACATTCAGTTTTGTTTTGTACTTTTATTAACTATAGCAGACAGCGACACAATCAAATGTTTGTGGACCCATTAATTCATTCAATGCGTTAAGTCAGTGGTTTCCAACCTTTTTGTACCTCCGCCCCCCTTTTTCATAAAAAATTTTTTGCGCCCCCCTCACTTTTAGTTACAATCTAATTTCATAAATACTGTTCTGATAAATAAGAATTATTTAATGGACTACAAAACAATACACCATATTCTGTATAAACAAAGTTCTTTTTGTTTGTTTGTATTCAAAAATGATTTTTGGTAACAGCTACGCGCCCCCGTTGCAATAGTCTCGCGCCCCCCTAGGCGGGCGCGCCCCACAGGTTGGAAATCACTGCGTTAAGTTAACCACACGGCTGTCGATAGAGGGGTTAAATTCCCTGAGCCCGGACATCATCCCACAACTTGTTTTTTAGTAAATACATTTTCAACTAATTTATTTACTTGGGGCCCATGTAAAAGTTTCTTCCCAGACACGACGACGTCTCTCGTCGCCCCTGGTTGACCATTAATTTGCCCCAATCAACTAGAAATAACATTCTTTTAGACCGACATATAGTTATGGCTTCCAGATGATGTTTATATCAGTTTCTTACACTTTTAAGTAAAACACTACTAAACAAAAACGGAACTAATATAAATAGATCCAACATGAAACAAATTTTAAAATTACGTTGCGCTATAATTTGTTTGTAAATGAAAATTTCACTTGAAAATAAAAAAATGTTGTAGCATACTTAAATGTCACCTGGGTTATCTTAAGTAATCAAGAAAATATACCAAATGCAGCCAGATTATTACAACATCCAGATGCTTTAGATTCTTTAGCTGAATTGCCTAGATAAATGCCGTTGAACTTGTTGCGATAATGATAAAACAGCGCAAAATAAATTCGCAAGAATTCAATTCGTATTGTACACAGCAAAAAGTAACGCAATTTGGACTACACTGGGTGGCGGGTGATTCAGTTTGAATGTCGCACTCCTATAACTTTTTTTATTTTAAAAGGAAACCACAATAAACGTCTTCTTTATTTAAATCGCAGGAAATTATTTATCACATGACGTTGCAATATTTTTTATTTAATAATAAAACAAACACTATGTCGCTTGTTATGCAAAACCATTATTTTAGTTTATTATGTCATCGCAAGAAACAAATACTACTTGCAGAGACTCTCTTTTTTTACAATGACATACACTTCCACTTCGGCAAATAATTTTCGAATACAGTTTCAGTAAATTTTTCAATGAATTAATAGTAGCTCATGCGATGACTTAAATGAAGCATTTTTTAAAGAACCCAACACCAATAATTTGTATTTTTATTACGACACTGCTAACAAATTTTAAATAAAAATAAAACCTTGTCGATGTATTCTGCTAATCGAGTGTGCTTAATTACAACAAAACAAATGTTTTTATTAACATTTATTATACTTGATTAATTTTACTTTTCTGTTGGTGTCAACATAAATAGTAAACGTATTGCATAATGAAGTTCTAAACAAAATGAAAAGTGGTGTTTTATCAGTTTATGGCAAGTGTAGAGAAAAACTGGCAAAACACAAATTTAAATGTTTAAAGTTTCCAAAAAGATGTCGTGGGAGTTCCATGTCAAATGACAACGTTATAGCAATTTCCGACGAAACCGGAAGAATATAAAGCGTTATAAATATTCGGCAATTCCTGTTGCATGCCCATTAGGTACATGTCTAAAATTTCATTCGCTTATACTCAGCGATACTCAGATGTTTTGAAAAATGCATAGTTAACTTTGTAACAGCAAAGACTTATATTTTGCAATTTTTGTTTTGTGTAATATCTTTTCTGGTACAAAAATTTAATGAAAAAGGCGGGGCTGATTTCATTTATATCAGTATATTGTACTGCATGAAGATATAAAATTTGTCGGAATTAATATATTATAACGCTATTTACTCAGTATGTTTAGCAACTGTTAACTAAGTAATATGTAAAACACCATAAGACATTTTACTTCGACATTAATTTTTATGTATTTATCATTGAAAAGTTCTTTGTTAATTCATCATTGATGTGCGCATTCTTAAGGGGGGTACACTGGTACACACATACAAGTATATTGCACAATATACTTGTGTGACGTCAATATTGTGCAATATATTGTGCTATTTTCAAAAATATTGCGCAATAATATTGAAATTGAAGATTGACGAAATGTTTATCAATAACTGTGTTAATTGCGCAGTAACTTGAACATGAGTGTTTGCGTTCGGCCGTATTGTAAAATATCTGCAGTTAATTTCTAGCCTGCACATGGTAAACTTCTCGTAACTGTATTTTGTTTTCGGATTTGAGGCGAAATTTTCTTTAACATTACGTCAAAGGTGGCTTCATCCATCCTTAGGTAGTTCTTGTAGTCGCATACTTGCGAGTTCCTTTAACAGTTTTATATCGGAAAATTTCTCCCTTTTTAAATACCACTCTATTGTCCATAATCTTCTATTTATTTTCTTCTTCTTCATCAGTAACGCTTTTCCAAGCGAAATATATATAAAAGCTTTTATTTCCAACGTTTTCACAACCTAAGCAGCCACAGTACACTTGTACAATATCAGAATTAAAACATTGAGCGTGTGTATACACTTATCGCACAAACGGTATTGCGCCATATACTGTACAATACATATTGCACAATATACTTGTACGTGTGTACCCCGCTTTATGGTTAACATTCTTGGGATGAAAATATTACGTAATCAGAATCACTCACCAATTAACTGTTATCATGTATACGACAAAATAAAATTATTACAAAGCAGTAACATTTGTGCCCAAAGAAATAATGTAAGACGCCATAACACAACATTTCAAAAACAATATTACATGTTATTCGCAATAACGATTAGCGTTTAAAAGTTGTTTGCTTTATTTGCTGTTTTCACTGTTCCGTATGACGTCGTCAAGCGATATACGATACACATACATATCTAAGGAAACTGATATTAATGTACGATTATAAAATTAAAAACAGAAAGACAGCCTAATAATTTTGTTACATCATCTATTACCGCAGTACTTATATTATATTATATTACTCAGACGTTTGAAATGTATTCGTTTGTAATACGTCAAAATTATAATTTGGCCATTTTAATTATCGGACAACGTTCTCTCTGGATAGTTCAGGCCAATATAAACTAGTCTTTACTGGTTATATTTACAAATACGTTATATATTACTAAAGCGAGGTTCGATATTTTACATCTAATGCACTGTACAGGGCGGTCCAAACTCATAGGTATTTATAGGGTGGGTATCTTGGTAACTACGATAGTTAGTGGCACTCCAATAATCTAAAAATCTTGTTTCCTAAGATATGAAGCAAACAGTTTTTTAAGTGAAACATATTGTAGGTTATGTCTTTATTGCAAAGAAAATTTTCCAGCTTTAAAAAAATAATGTGTGTTTTGTACAAATTCATTCAAAAAGTCTGCAACAAATGTAAACGTTTTTTATTATCGAATTCTCCGAGTTTTTTTCTCAATTACAGTTGCTGTATGACCTCAAACAAAAATTAAGATGAAATAATCTTAATAAAAATTCACATAACACCAAATTTTAGCGATTTTAGAAATATTCGCAATAGTAAAGTGCCCTTATTTTAATAGTTACAAAAGTAGTTCATAAATAAAAGTTGTTCAGAATTCAAAAATATTTTTTATATGAAATTTAATACCTACTGAATTTCCAACTTTTATAGTCATTTTAACATTCAAAAAGTTTGCAACCGATTGTTTTGTTTTTGCTTTAGGCCTACTATTTCAATTAATTGAAATTACACGAAGAATTTTCAATTCAAGTATGTAGGTGTAACACCCAAATTTATACAATTAATATCAGTTGATCATTGCTATCGCAGATTATGCGTTTTAAGATAATTTTCTTGATATTATAAAACAGACTATTAACTATTTAAAAGCAAAACAAGTAACGATCACTTTTAATTTAAATTTGTACAAAAAACAATTGGGACCCGTTACGCGTAGATCATGTTATATTTTGTGATATTGTAAAATTTTAATTGTATTGCATATTGTCTCACTAAAATAGTGAAATAGAAGTGATCTTCATATCTCTCAAGTTTATGTTAACACAATATATTGAACTTGGTTTACAATTTAAACTATAAACTATAAACATAAAATAAAGGATAAAAATTTATTACAGCATTTTTTACCAATATCATGAATTTTCCAGAAGTTTAATGATTGTCAAACGCATACAAACATCTGTCAGAATTCGACGTTGTTTATAAATGAACTATATTCTACGAAATGAAAACGACAAAGCACTGTATTAAAAGAGAAGTAGAGACGAAAATTGATTATGTTGACGTCAGCAATAAATTGTCTGCAAATTTTGAAAATAATTAATGTCGCCATCTGATTACATCATTCTGTATACGGTCGATTAATTTATCGTGCAAACCTCATGTTAGTAAGGCGCACAATTGCTAATGAACCTAGTAGCTAAGTATATACTAGGAATAACGAACATAATCTAATTGTATTTACTCAGAAGTTAATAGGCACGTGGAATACAAAACAATTCATGACAAACTTGACACAATTTTCGACGAGTAATTTTTAATCGCGAACAAAACGAGTCGCGTAATTAAATTGTTTATTAAAGTTAAGGTCACTTTCGTTAACTTAAAAAAAATATGCGGCGTATTTAGCAATTTTTCACGTCTTTTTCTTGTAAATGCAACATTTTAGAATGCTATTATTGTGCAAAATAGCTTTACTGCCTGAATTGCAAAATAAAATGACGAAACTAATGACTACACGTTACCTTGCCAATAGCAAACCAATCTGATCGATTGTTAAATTGTTATCTAATAAAAAGACCGCGTTAGTAAATATCAACGTTGTCTTTTTGAAAGTCTTAATAAGCTTTCCAATTAAATGTCATCTAATGTAACGAATAAATATTATGATAGTGGACATTTGCGTATAGACGAGTGCTTTAGTTAAATTAGCAGACGGTACGTTCTACGAACCTTCCTTTAAAAAGCAGGGTTTGTGCCACTTACTTCAGGGATTTCGCTTGATATAACTTATAAGTGATAAAGATACCGTTTAATTGGCGATATGTAGCGATATTCACATGTTTTTTTTTTCTAGTGAAACAAAAAGTTTCTAACCAGTTTTAAAAATTTTGTTTCTAGTTTTAAGAAAATAATTTTTTAGACACAGTTAACTTGATAGAAACAAAAACATTTTTTTAGAATATGAACCGTTTATTATGAAAGTGGTGTTAGTCCATTATTCTTTGTTTCGAGATATTTGGGGTTTGCATTTAAGTCGACTTAAAAATACTGATTAAGTCTACCAAGTTTCTATAAGTTTAAATACACGTAAATTTATCAGGCAAATCGTTTTTTGACCATTCACTAAACCAATATTTTTATTTTTGTGCGTTAATTGGACTTACATCATTTTCATGATTATTGAATTGTAAATGTCATTAAATTTTAATCTAATATTTTAATTTTAATTTCATTTATATGACGCTATGCTTTAACCCGGTTTTGTTTGTAAATAAGAACAAAAAACAAAATACTATTGTTCAGTTTCAATGTGTATTTACTTTTTGCAAACTACATTATGCTTATAAGTCTGTTTATGAACTCCTAGATTTTCGTACTACATGGCGAATTGAATTGTAAAATGGCACGGTTTTACTCGTTACTCCTTAGCTTACCCAGTGTTTATTCAGACTACAAGAAATGGACTTAAACCGTTTCCATGACGAATAATTAGAAGGCAATGTCTTACTAACGAGTTAGCAATTGGTTAGAAAATGTGGATATTTTAAAATATAAAGTGTAAATTGTTCACAAGTGAAAAGTTTACACCAAATTATAAGTAAATACATTATTGTCTTCTCAATTTTCCCAGAAATGTACTCATACTTCTTATATCTACGATGGCCATATTTTCTTAGAGAAAATAAAGGACAAAGTGCCTACGGGCGGAAACTAAATTCACTTTTTGTCGGTGGTCTTATGAGCGAACAGAAAAATGAAATTGAAAAGTATTTTTCACGTCAGTAACAAAAATAAAACACAACACTTATATAGTAAATACTTTAATTGATAGTCAATAATAATTTATATTTTGATTTTAATCTCCAAGATATTTTTGGGAGAAATGTATTTTATGTTTTTTGTAATCCTAAAATACTACACATTTCATATTATAACACACTTGGTAAGAATGCATAAAATTTTTAAAGATATGTTGAAGTATTAACTCATTTTTGCTCCAATGTTCACTTTAATTTCATTTTAAAAAAACAGTTTTAGTTTGAAGTTGTTCCAAACACATAAACCAACTACCTCATATCAGGAGTCGCACATTCAGAATATCAGAATAGTCTCTTACTCACTCTTTTTGATCTTTAAATAAACTTGACTATAATTAGCCATTATAACAAAAATACCGTGAAAATAAGTTATTCACTTCGAGTTGAAATGAACGATATTGCCTCTCAATATACAAACTACAGTAAGCGCTGCTAATTGTGATCCCATTTGTAAATTTGATTCTAATACACGGCGATTATGATGATAAGTGAAAATAGGATACGGCAGTATTTGTACAGTTTTTTAAAACAAAAACATAACCTGACATTAAACACGTACGTTAAAAGTTTTTAAATAATCTCCATTATTGTAAATGCACCTGTGGATATAGGTATATACTATTTTAGTTCCAATTATGTATACAGGCATAAAAATGTTCAAAAATACTGTTTAATTGCTTAATGGTAAACGACATACTCAAGGATGGTCTTTTTATGCGAAAGGATGTTAAAAAACTATTGTTTTATCAGAAAATGCGATCTAATAAATGATTAAATATAAATTGTTTTGGTTTTTTCAAAGTTTATTGATAAAGCGGCTTATTCTGATACCAGTTATCACAATACAGTATTTTTTTATGTAGAACACAAATCCTTAGCTTATACAAATACTTTTGGTTTATAGTATCTAAGCAAAATAGTCTTAAATCGTGACGGATTAAGCTTACTCCCTTGAAATTTCGTAATTTTAAATTTTGCTTTGAAACTTAGCAACTATTTTTATAACGTTTTTGTTTTGCGGTCTTTCTTGGATGACCACAATAAAGTTTAACCAAACAAATATGTAAACTGGTTTTGCTATGCCCTTCTAAGTTCTGCCTGCAACTTTTTTTTACTAATATAGGTATATCACAAAAAGTATGAAATATTTGCAGTCGATTATATTTCGTTTATGATAATTATTTTGTTTCTTGGAATTTTATTCTCTTAATTTCAGTTACACTGATCTGTTGTTACTTGTTACAGCTTTCCAGACGATGGAACTACTTTGTATTACATAAGGACCCCTTATAATGATTAAATGCTTCCATATCAGCTTCTTTTAATCATCAGTACGTATTTTATTGTATCATAAACACATAGTAATATTTGGGCACTTGTTAAGCAAAATACAATTAGATAAATGGATACCTTAACGTTTTTATAGGAAAAGATAACAATAATTTTATTTACCTTAGTACCACTTATACTATCATCAAAATGCACGTGTATTTAAACAGTTTTGTTGATAAATTCAAGGTTACTAGATGTGAATTTATATGCTAAAACCGTTACTTATATAGCTATTTCTCACTTATAATGATTTACTGGCACACCTCAATTTTAATTTACCTTCTCACAAACATTACTTGCGTTGAACTGCAATTTTAGCGGATTAAACAAATTTTACTGTGTCGTCCAGCGGGTCTGTACATACATTAAACAACGTGTTTTAATTAATTCTCTGTATTGGTACATATATACATAATATATTTATATATAAAACTAAAATGGCGCATGTAAGCGTAAGACACCCTACGCTGACATTTTAGTTTAAAAAAAAAATGACAATCGAGTACAGAGCCATTGATACAGCGTGGCAAAAGGCCTTTTGTCACGGGCTTGCAAAAAAAAAATAAATGAACCGTTTATTATGAAAGTGTTTTAAGTAAATTTTTGAAAAAATGAGTCGACACATAATTGAAATACAATTTAGAGCAAACTTTTTATTTGTAAACAATTTACAATTTAAAATATCCACATGCTTTGACCAATTGATTACTCGTTGGCAAATGACATTGCATAATAATTTATAATGAAAATGGTTCAACTTCATTTCCTATAGTCTAATTAAACACTGGGTAGGCTATAGAGTAAAAACGTGCCATTTTACAATTAAATTCGCCATGTAATACGAAAACCTACAATTCAATAACTATGAAAATAGTGTAAGTCAATTTATGGCCCAAAAACAAATTTATTGGTTTAAAGAATTGTCAAAAAAAGTATCTGCTTATTAAATTTACGTACATTTAAATTTATAGAAGCGTGTGCAAACTTAGTTCACTTTATTAGTATTTTTAAATCAACTAAAATGCAAACCCTTAAATATCTCGAAACAAAAAACAATGGACCTGCACCACTTTCATTATAAACCATCCAAATGTTTGTGTTCCTCTGTCAAGTTATCAGAATATTTTAGTTGTTTTGTTCTTTTGTTCAAATATGGGTGGTCCTCTTCCACTAATTTGTCACGGACATTTCTCTTGGCAGCCTTGATTGTGTAATAACTTTTTGATAGGCAAGTATTATTTTATTGGTTGGTTGCTACCGGTGGCTTTATAGCAGCTTTTTAATCAGGCGATTGTTGTATGACGAAAACTAAATTTCATAAACTTAAGCTAAACTACTTAATTTATGTTGTTTCAATCACCAATTGTTTTATTTTTCCTACAGGTATGTATTTAATTATTTACGTTTACGTCATTGGATAATGCAGATGTCTTTCGTAATAAAAAATGCTGGATAATGCAAAATTACTTACGCATTGATTGTGCATTTATTAATTTTTTGTATTATGTCTACGTTTTACAGTTTTGAAATATAATACAATTTGAATCGGTACAGGTAATCAACTACCATTTCAATTCGTTTTTAAACTTTTTCATGGTACACTTGTTAAGTCGAAAAATTATTTACACATAAAAGCCCCCTATTTTTTAAATTTTTAGTCTCTGTAACAAAATTTGCTAGTTTTTATAGAAAAAATAGACAATGAAATATGCAGTGATTCATTAGAAAAGCCGAAGTTGCGTTTTTAACCATGAAACATCCTTCAACACATTAAGTTACTTCCTTTTTATCAGACGCCGTACATTTTGCTAAAAATGTTTTTACCACACTATAATTTAGTAAATATTTTAAAGAAAACAAACTTTAGACAACCTGATATAATCGAGTTTTTGTTTATTAAACAACAATAACCACACCAAAGTTTCAGAGTTGGGTCATAATGATTTTTATTTATTTATTTATTTATTAATATATATATTTATAATGGTTCTTAGATTCCTACTAATTTGATACATTTTTATATATTTTTTTAAAGATTGCCATATGTCTTCCATTTCTCAAATAAAATTGTATAACGAACATTAAAACATGCATCCATGCATGTACAAACATTATATATGTTTGTCATTGTCATGGGCAAAGTTAAAAAACAACAATAAATTATTATTTGTTATTAGCGAACTGATTGTGGACGATCGTAAACTGTTTCTTATTTAATTAACACTCACTATACCTAACGATTTCTTAAAACACGTTTCTGTTTTTAATAAACAGAGAGAAGAATGTGACTTCAAAATATTTATTACTATAACAAAATGCACATATTTGTAAAAAATGGTTTCCACTTTTTATTTGGGATAATAATTGATCGCGACAATAATAATTATTCTTTAAGTGTTATAAAAAAAAATCGCCTGCGCACATGCCTGCCTATCAATCACCTTATGAATAAGGTGATTGGCCCAAAAAATGCAACAAATAGATAGCCAGAATTAATTTACATAAAAATAACGTTAACATTGTACTCGCTATTTTAAATTAACATAAAAAAATAAACACGAAATTAAAGTCATTTTTAATGAAGTACCAATCAAGATCAATTAAAATGAGAATGTATAAAAAATAAATATTTTGTGCAAATAACGAAACACATTTGTTATTGTCAATCAATCATAACACGCCGCGTTTATTGACCAAAACAATTGACACGAAGGCGTCGATTTAAATGCAAACAATACCTTTAATATAAATCTTTGTATTTATTGTTAAAATTAAAACTACAAATATTTTTACCTTTGGTTTCTTTCGAATCATTTTGCGAAACTTTATGGTATTTAACAAGTGAATTGGTGCGTTCAGGTGCGATTTGAATATTTCCTGCGCCTGTGGAATTTATTCCTCGTCCATCCAAAAGCCGCGCATTCGCGGGAATATCACCATTTTGATTGTTGTTCGACATTTTGTGCAATAACTTTAATTAAAACACCGTAAACGAATATACAGTCCTAACGCATTCATACTATTTTATTACTAAACGTTTCAGTTAGGATTTATCATATTTATGTGAGTGTTTTGAGAGGGAAACGACCAGCTGACTTGTCAAAAGTTCTAGTCATATATAGGATGAACGAAAAACTAGCAAAAGTATATCAGCTTGGAAAACACGCAACTGTCGACACATCACTTGAACTGGCAGTTTAACACGTAACTGTTACACTGTGTCACTACCAGATATTAAATATTCCCTGAAGGCCTTTAAATGCCAGCTGTTCTATTACCGATTCGCTCTTGACCGAAGGTTAAATAAAAGTACGCTAGCTCTGTTCAAACTAGAAATGCTTTTCTGATTTACCCATCGCGTCGTATTCTCAGATACGTATAATTATAGGGACATGTATGTCGATAACAAAACACAAGTTTTTATAGATTTTCGTTTATTGTCATTGCTCCTACGATACACACTACCCCTCATACATAACAACATCATTTAATGATAGAAAAGTAGTATATCCTGCATGCACTAAGTGAAGTGCATGTTCAACATAAACAACATAGGGAAATCATTAAATATAAAAGTATGGCTTCTAGGACAATTACTTTCGGACATATAACCCCCTGTTTAAACCTACCCCATATTTAAAAAAAACCTGATATTAAACCCTCCCCAATGAACTTATTAAACGACATTTTCATAGGACAACAAACAATAGATACGGAAATTTATTTGACAAAATAAATATTTTTTAAAATTTTTACAAATATCTCGAGCGATAATATTAAAAGAGTAGCTTCAGAAGATTTTAGTCAACAACCAACCAAAATCATAAGAAAAAAGCTAAAAACATACACGCAATGAAAATTACACACACAAATACCGTCAGAAAAAATATTTATGAAGGAAGATCCGAACAGTTCACCAGCACTACTGAAACGTGTGCAAAAAAATCGTATTTTATTAAATGTTTTTTGCACGAGGGTAAAATATACGTTTTTTTAAACAGGCGGTTAATATCCGGAGGTGTAATTGTCCTGTTACGCAAAGTATGGTTAAATTAGTTAAGGGAAAATAGTTTTAACTGTTAGTAATCAAAACCAAAAATAAGCAAATTCTACTTTCTGAAACAAATTGAAAACTGTGAGAAACATCATGTTTTGGTTTCTTTAGAGCTTTTTTATTTTAAACTACAAAAACTTGGAATTTGGGTTCATAGTTTTTTTAATTCGCTTTTGTTAACTATTTAAATCGCCCAAGTAGATTGCACGAAAACGTAAATCCTGTAGAGGACATAATTATTCAAGACTTTATTGAAACATCTTTTAATATAGGATGAGGCTATTTATACATGCAGTATGTATAAATAATTGACTATTTATACATACTTTTTTTTAAATAATTGAGATAAACCAATGAAACTAAGAAATAGTTTTTCTTAAAAAAAACTCTTGTCTAACCTTTAATCTCATTTAAAAAAATATATATAAATAAAAAGTTGGGCCTTAGAAATAAGTTTATTGTATGTATAAATAGCCAATTATTCATACATACTGTATGTATAAATAGTCACATCCTTTAATATACCTACAGACACCCTGTAGAGTGTCTGCGTCGAACTACCTTTAGTTTAGGGGAAATAAACGGCGGGATTTTAAATAGGCCGTTGTTGACGTTATATGCGATAATAATTTGTATAAATCAGTATCACTACTATTTAAGCTACGTAAAAAGCCGAACTAAGAAAATATCTTTTTAATTTTTTTAATTTAAAAAATTCCTTAAGTCGTATACTGCTCAGTAGCGTACCTAGGGGGGGGGGGGGCGGTAGTATAATAAAAAAAGGGCGGCAAATTGAGGACTGCCCCAGGTGGCAAAAGCTCTACGTACGCCACTGATACTACATAACCTCACTAACATGCAAACGATTTTTGTTACCGTTTTAAGTTTAATAATTGTTTTATCATTAGCAATAAATGGAGGTTACACTCAAAAACCCCAAAGAAAGTTACAAATTGGTGTCAAAAAACGTGCAGAAAACTGCACGGTAAAATCTAAAAAAGGTGACTTACTACACATGCACTACAAAGTAAGTAATTCTGGCAATTATTTTGGAATTTTTCCTAATCAACTAAAACATGTTTCAGGGTACACTCGAGAATGAAGAAGAATTTGATAGTAGCTACCCACGTGGTCAACCATTAACATTTACTCTAGGTTCTGGGCAAGTCATCAAAGGTTGGGATCAGGGACTGATGGGGTAACTAGCCATAAATTTTGTAATTTTTAATGTTCTTCATTAAATTTTGTTTTAGAATGTGTGTAGGAGAACATAGAAAATTAGTTGTACCTCCTGAACTAGCTTATGGCAAAACTGGAGCACCCCCTAAAATACCACCTGATGCTACATTAACGTTTCATGTGGAATTAATTAAAATAGAACGTAAAGATGAGTTATAATCTTATAATAGGCTTTGTATGTTTTGCACCAGCGCAAATAATATTTTCAAAATCACATCTTAAGTAGTTGTAAATCAAACCGATTTAATCAAGAAATTATTTTTATCACTCGTGTGAATATTAAATATAGGTTTCTGTGGTATGTAAAATTGATTTATATTTCCTATGCTTCTTGGCCAGTTTCTGTTAAATCAGTGTAGTAAGAACAGCAACTAACTGTATTTAAATTAACCCTTTGGAGGCTAACAGGCTGATTAAAATTAAAGGCAATTGTTAAGATTGCGGTTATGGAGCCTAGGTTTAAAGTTGGCAAAGCAACCAGATTTTTTGCTTATGAAGAAATTGAAACTAGATTTCAAATATCTGCAACCGTTTTCACATAAAAAATTGATATTTGTAGTAGTTATCCAGTATTGTAGACATCATGGGTGTATCAAGAAATTTTCAAATAATTTTAAAGCTAAATAAAGTTTTATATTATCTCAATTGCTAAATTATTCATAGCAAGGAATTTCAATATTTGTGGAATGGAAACATGATTTGTATATATATATATTAATCAACAACATAAAGACTGTTTTATACTATACTATTTTTTCGTTTAAGAAAATCGTATACGATTTTTGATACAAAAATTTCGTTCAAGAATTTAGCATGGAAAATATGAACCTTTTACATTGTACTATTTTTTGGTACGAAAATGTTCAATTTGATCACAACAGAAAGCGAATTATTTTCAAATTTAACATATATTTAACGCTTGTTCCATTCTACATATTTATTCCTACAAAATAAATTGTGAGGGATATAACGGTAATAAGTAGTATTTAACATCGTTTGAGTGATTCAGTTAACCTAACCCACAAATGACATGCGGTCAGATAGTTGCAGTAGAATACGCATGCGCCCATGCCCATTCTAAAATAGGACGCATATAAGGACGGTAATAATTTCGTACGAATTTTTCGTTCAAGATTTTTAATTTCTGATTGACACCGCACTAGAAAATCGTATACGATTTTCTTGAACGAAAAAATAGTATAGTATAAAACAGAATTAAGATATTCTCATATCACTTAACACGTTAAGCGCCACCATGTTAAAAAAAAAGTAGGTTTTTCTGGCCACCAATTTTTTTTCTAAATTAACGTTTCTAAATTGCCCTTAAGTAATATAAAAAAATTTCACAATAAAATAATAACATTTTAACCAGTTTTAAATTTTTTTTTTGTGAATAAATTTGAATCATTTTTTTTTTTTTTTAATTATCAATTTGGGTAAAAAAATCGTGACCACCAAGGTTTTCTGGTTCAGTGGGCCATCCTTAACCTTTTTCTGGTATAGTTATATGTAATACCTGTATGTTTAAGAATACAGGCAGCCGAATCTAAATGTAGGCTGTTGTATCCAAATAGATACAGGTGGCCCATTTGGCAAAAATGATTTGTATCCATATGGATACAAATGGCGCTTAACGTGTTAAACAGAAAACTAAATTTTGTTTGTACCTAAGTGCCCTATGTCCGAATATACCACCCCCACTTTTACTCAGGACATGTTTGCACGGTACACATTAAAATTAAGAAATTATGCGTAACATGATTTTCATTCAATTTTTTTTTACACTTCCAGCAGAACATGATTTTCTTCTAATCATAGTTTTGATAATTATATTTTAAAGTAGTATAGGTACTTTATTTATTATTAACTTATTACAAATGTACCTAAGTTACCATTATACACTCAAAAAATAATCACATAAGTAAAAGTAAAAACGAATACATACAGTGAAATCTCTCTTAACGGACACCTCCGATAAGCGGTCACCTCTCTTAACCGGACAATTTTACGGGAACCGACATTTTTATATTGATACTTTTAATAAATATTTCCTTTAAAAGGACACGGACACTAAGTTTGCCTCCCTTTTATGATAAAATCTCTTGTACGGATGCAAGTAAAGGCATGCGTATAGCGTACGTAATATTAGTTTCTTACGAAAATGCCCCAAAAGCGTACTGTTGGTAACCATACCTCCAGCTGGCAGTTCTTATTATGTTGGCATTAGTTTGTTAACTAATAAAGCAAAGGAGCGATTTTTTTTGTCAGATCATATAGTGTGTTAATGTTGTGTAATAAGGATGGCGCCAAAGAGACGCATATTAACGTTATGAGAAAAGTTAAAAGTGATTGAAGTTTATGACAAAAAAAAACTCAGAAAAGAGTGTACATCAGCTCATACAATGTATGTAGGCAATATTTACATATTTTTATTAGGCGGACATACAATCGCCGGACCAGTGGTGTCCGCCCATGAGAGATTCCACTGTACTAATAAGTAATTATAAAAATAACATAGAACTTGGAGGTATAATAGTTTAAAAACTTTAAAACTATATCATGAGAATATTTTAAAAGCACGATTAAAAACTTTTAAAGATACAGTCAATTCACACTTCAGCTAATTGTAAATACAAAAAACTATATTTTTTCAATCATTGAAAATTAAATTTGATCATCTAAATGTACTATCTGATTAAGTGTTACTAAATGAAAATATATTAAATACTATTATAAAAACAAAATAATAACAAGCAAAACATACTAATAAATCCAATTCAATACTTTTTTAATGCTTTTCGAATTAGTGCTAATCTTTGTTTATGTGATTCAGTCGTTAGGTTTCTCTTATAAGGACGAAGTTCATCTGTACCCAAACCAGGAACCCATATTGGATAATTTCGATCTATAAACATTAAAAATTAGAAATAAGTACATGAAATAATGTTTTCAAACTGGTGTTTAAAATATACCTACTACAAAAAAGTGGCACAAATTAGTGACTTTCACTTTATGCCCATAAATGTTGTACTTAACTACAGTCAGTATAACAAAAGTCAATGATATACACAGAGTAATCAAAAATAATTGAAGCTCATTTAAATTTAACGCCCAGCTTTAAAACAATGAAATTCTTTTACGATAATAAAAGCATTTCGAAGAGATAAAGCAGACACAATAAACAAAACACAGATAAATTTTTTTCAACGCTTTGGCTGCCTTGAGGATCGCCAACCATTCTTATTATATATTATATAATTCATCTGACTTTAATATGAGTTTAACTGTGCTACCATCTGAACGTGATTTTTTACACTGATTAATTCTACCGTATGACGTTTACTGTGTGTTTTGTTGAGGCCCCTGACAATTTTTTTTTTATATGGCAGCAGTCAATGTGTTAAGTTTAATATAATAAATAATAAACCACTTACTGAGAAATGATTGAACATCTTTCACTTCAATACTATTAACATGTCGATGTTTTGCAATTACACAAGCTCCATTTAAAAGGCGGTCAACGAAATCATCAACATATGCCAATAACAAATCTTCGACTTCATCTTCAAGATTAAGTGTGGGATCTGTATCTCGCACTATATCATTAAGACGAGTTTTGGATAATAACTGAAAGAACAATATATTTTGGAAATGCATCCACCAAAATTCCTTCAAATAATGATACAATATACAAAATCTGGGTAAAGCACTTTCAGTTATGAATCTTGACACGTTCGTGGACAGCAACAAAAATTCGTGGACTTAAAACAATGCCATCACCTTATTAAGGTTGAATGATCTACAACATATGCAGGGACATTCTCAAGAAATTTATGTTTTTTGCCACGACAGTAAATAACAGACAACTTTCATTCTTATGCAGTTTTATCAACATTCACCGCTTTGCACCCAGAGCGCGACATAAATATAACATAAATTTTGACGACATATGGCGCTTTGTCCGTGAACGTGTTAATAATCATAATGATTATAAATTACAGTAAATCTAAAGGTAGTGTTAATTACCATTGTCCATGAAACAATAATAAATTTGTTATTAAAGGCAAGATCTGTTTTGGTTGACCCAGATGTGTAAAAAAACCTACTTTAACTTACCTGCATGGATTCCTGGGATGTTCCCGTTTGAACAGCTTTAACGGGACTTATACCCTGAACAGGTACTGTTTGCACTCCTACAATACTATGTCCTATTGTTTCAACAACTATTCCCGTTTTTAATTCTCCCGACTGATCAACAGTAGTTGGTGCATGAGCAATAGCAGTTGCAATGGGTATTCCACTATTAGCATTAATATTCGTCATGATAGCATGTGAAAGTGGAACTTGATTTATTACTATGTTTTGGGGCTGTATTAAATTAGTCGTACTGTTCGATAATGCCATCGTAAAAATCACCTATTAAAAACAGAATGTTAATTCAAATTTTTAACAGTATAATAAATTTATCACATATACCTTTAACTTCCACTGTTAATTTTAGTTTAAAAAAAAAGAAAAGTAAGTTTTTAGAAATATTTAAATTAGACAACTAGATGGAAAGCAAAAAATGCTCTATAAAATTACAAAAATTATGAGCTAATTTGCTTAGAATTCTTAACCACACTTCAGCAAGTGTTTACGGAGTTCGTCAATCGTCATCTCTGCAGCACCGTGCATCACTTACAAACAAAAAAACAGGGCCGTAGTTAGAACTATTTGAAGAAAATTAAACCGAAATTTTTTGGCCGTGTCCAAGTAAAGCGTACTATTTCTATACGTTTAAAAATATATTTACTTACTACGAGGCATCGGCATCTTTAATTTTCTGACCATTATTACGTTTGGCAAATCGTTGTCACTGTCATAGTGAATCCAATTTGGCGTTACATCAATTCCGAAAGTTAATTTTATTTCTGCGTTGCACAATAGCCTTTCATTGTCATATTTTTTCTTTAAGACGTTACCCAAAATGATGTCGAAAAATAAGTAATAATCATCCTCGTACAAAGGGGACAACTTAAAAAGATGTTTTACTGAAATATAATTTGCAATTGGAAAATCGCAAGCTCGCAAATAGTTCGGAGACTCTCTGTATATGCGTTTAGGGACTTTGAAGTTCTCATTTATAAATCGACCTTCATTATTGTCTTTTTTGGTCAACACGTATTTTGTAGGTTTCCACTTCCTTACACTAAAAAATTAAATTTTTTAATATTACTAAAACATTCAATATTAATTGTTTTTGCATGTCATTTCATTAATTTAAAAAAAATGGCGCTTTCCAGTTATTCTACTCAAAAATAAATACAAAATGGTGTTTTATTCCATAAGTGTGTAATACCTTTGACTATGAATCAATAGTAATACCTAAATCACGCTTATGGCTTAATACTAGTCTGCAGTAGGTAAAAAGTACAGTAGGCAAGCAGTAGGTAAGATGAGCGATTGGTGAAAATACAACTTCATTTCGAAATGTCGAAACGCAAAAATTCTGAGTTTGAAAATTGCGCTTTAGAACGTAAAGTATTAAAAAAACATGTAGAACAGTCCAAAAAGCATTCATTAGATTCAGATGAAGAGGACGATAATGTTGATACTGAAAATATATTAGACGAAAATGACATTGAAGGTTAACTGAAACTATTTGGTTATTATTCTTAAATATATTTGTATTTTATAGGTGAAGAAGATGGAATTGCTAGTTCATATGGTGATATCCAAATCACAGCTTTTAATATGCGCGAAGAAATGGAAGAAGGACATTTCGATAAAGACGGTCATTTTATATGGAATAATGACAAAGAAATAAGTGATCACTGGCTTGATAATATAAACTGGGTAAAAATTAAAGAAAGGGTACCGAAAAAAAGCAGTGGAGATAAAGGTTTGGGTGATGATAGTGATTCTGATATAGAGGAAGAACCATTTGAAGAAATACAAGTGTATAAACAAATAATAGTATATTTGAAACCGTTGGAAACTATCAACAAAGCATTACAACGGCTTGGTGGTAAGTAAGTAATTATTAAATACAGTAATTTATCAATTGAGTGTCCCTTATTCTTGGACCAACTTTTAGTCATTGCTACCGCACACATGTATGTGGGAACTCTGTTAAGTTCAGGTTAGAGGTTTGTTTAAGCTTTGTTTTTCAATGCTTCACTAAGCAGAGTGGCAATTGATACAAGAGAAATGTGTGCGGTAGAAACAACTAAAAATTTGGTCTAATAAGGGATGCTAAATGATTAAATTACCTTAAAAACGCCAAAAAAATTATGCTACAAATTAAATTTAATAATCAAAAAAATAATGTTTCGCAAATTTTGTAATACTTGAAGAGTATAAAGTTGTTTTTTAGTTTTAGGCATTTGTGTTAGCAAGATTATGCAGATTTCAGATGTTTTTAAGTTAATTATAATTTTATATTACATGAGCTCAAGTTGTTATTACAGTATACACTTTTTTCCCAATAACTTACACAACTTTTTAATTTTATGTTAAATCACTGTTAATAAAAATAAATTGTATCAATGTGACAGCAAGTTTTAAGCTGCCACTGGTGTATAAATATAACACCATTTTTGCTAATCTGTATAATTTAGTACGATTGATGTAATTTGCACATGTTTTTCGATAAGTGTTTATTTGTTCCGAGTTGTTGATGAATAGCGTTTCTGTAAATTTTTAAATAATTTATTTACATGTAAACTGTTATTATTTGATCAGTTTTAACAATTTTAAATTGGCACGAACTCAGCGAAATTTTAAACAGCTTTCAGTGTTAGCTTAGATAAAATATTGCAAAGATATGTTTCAACTGCATCTAGTTCAACCAAAATATATCATCAACATTTTGTATAATAATAGCTTTAAATGTATATTTTATAAGTAATTTTGTTCCTTAGGAGAGACAAAAAAATTGTCCAGCTTAGAAAGATTAAAACGTAAAAAGGCAGGAACACTTAATTCAAATAACGATGTTATACAACTAACAGAACTGGCTAATAAAATTTTAACTCAAACGGGTAATATGGATGTTTATCAAGAAACATATGAAAATATACTGCAGAAGGTATCACGCAGAGGTTGTAAATTAAATTTTAACAATTATTAAGTTAAAACATTTACAGGTTAATAAATATGAACATAAAAATAAATCAAACGCACCAGCACAAGAAACAGAATTAGATATGTATGCAGATGATTTTGATGTGAAAGAAAAACAGAAACTTAACGATGCTCTAGCTGGACCTTCTAACATCACTGATCCAAATATTACTCCTAACAGTAATGCAGTCATGTGGGAGTTCAAGAGACAGCAAGAAAAGGACAATATGGAGGGACCGTATAGCACACAAGAAATGATAACTTGGGTTAATGAAGGTCGTTTTAAGCCTTCTGTATGGGTTCGAAAATGTGGAGAGCACAATTTCTATTCTTCTGATCGTATGGATTTTGAGTTATATATTTAATTTTGTTGCTAACATTTCATTCCGAATGTAAATTTGTTTAGTTCTAAATAAATACCAATTTTCTTATGTGAAGTGTTCATTTGTTTATACATATTTCATTAATACAAAATAACTAAAGAAACGTGCTTACATTAAAAAATACAGCAATACCTTACCTAGTCTGGTTAGTAGGTGATGAAAAAATTTAGTTTTATGAAAACAAATAAGTTATGAGAGAAAAAAGAAATTTAACTTTTTCACATTTTTTGTTGATAACTTTTGAAGTATGGGGAATTTTGTACTTTTAAAAATAGATTGTGTAGCTTCCCTCGTACTGAAGAACAATTAATCTAATTTAAGCAAACCTGTATCTTTTATAAGCGAGATCCCCATGCTGGAAATGATATCTGGGACAACCTGTATGTTTAAAAAATTGTGGATTTATTTTTAAAAATCTGAAAAGTTTTTGTACAGAAAAAAATGTTTTTTTTTTTTGTATGGGTGCTTAAAAAATGGCGGATCAACGCCATACTACACTATCCAGTAGCACCCTCTGAGTATTAGAAAAATGTTAAAAAAATTCTACCTCATGAATTCCAGAAGGTATAGAGCTTTTAATTTACGCTAGATGTGGCAACTATGTGCTGATGCTGCTGACGAGCACTAGAATTATGTTGCAATTGTGTTATTATACCTAGCAGGCGTCCAAGTTAACAAGACACTTTACTGATGTCATGATATACCTAGTGTGTTAGATTTAGAAGGAAAAATAAATAATTGCTACAATAGATAAACCACGGTACATCTGCCAAATGCCAAATACATATCTCTGTATTCTCGGGCTGAATACATTTTCGTTTGTTGATTAAAGTACAACGAGGATAATGACGTTGTGAATGACAGGTTGGAATTTTTATGCCAAGTGACTTATTCAATCAAATTTCATAGGTAGCTCAAAATGTAATATCTAACTCAGTGGTTTCCAACCTGTGGAGGTATATAACTTTATTTTTAAAATATAATTAAATTTAATATTTCTATTGAACAACCGAGAAAAATATCTAGTTTCTTTATGAAAAACGGAGATACAAAATAAAATAAAATTTGGATGTTATGTACAGGGTGAATCATTTTTGTGATCAGTAATATTAATATGAAAATGTTTGCTATGTAATAAGCCAACTGAAAAGTTGTAATAGTACTTCTTTAGTCTTTTTCAGTTTACCAAAATAGCATGAGAACGAAAAGGAACAATTATTGTTTAAGTAATTGCATTGCAGTTTTATTTATGACAAATTTAATTTCTTATCCTATAATAATTTTAAATAATAATCAATAGCGAATGGAAAAAATATTATTGTTATCTTAATAATTATTGTAAATACTTACTACTTGAAGGGCTTCCTTTTGACTTTCATTTTAAAAGGATGTATGGATTTTTCTTGCACTAGGAAATAATTGAAACAGTAACAATTGATGCTAGACTACAAAAACATCAATATTTATATTATATAAAAAAATACGAGAGGAACATCTAATCCATCCTTCAGAATAATCATGAAAATATAGGCATATACCACATGATAGAGTTAGGAAATGAATTGGGGGATTAGCTCTACAGGTTTAACTAACTTTGGAGGGTGCTTTTTTGAAAGGTGTCGTCTTTTTACTTTTTTTCTTGCTTGAAAAATATGGACCACATCTGCCTGTTTTTTTTTGTAATTTCTCACCATTCTAAATTCACAGAACACGAATAATAAATTATTAATATTATGTCCATAATGTGAGATATAATATAATGGCATTCAAATGAAGCATAATGGCGCAGTGCTCCGTGGTTTCAATCTTAGCTGATACAGTCATGGCGGAAACATTCTGACATGCAACTCAATGAGGAAGATGAAATTAGAACCCAATGAAATACTTTGATACCACAGTACACTAAATGTTATCTAAATGTGGCTCAGTTTTACTTATGTGCGATAGAAGACATATCCAGTATTGTAAAATCACGACAAAATATAACATAACACACAAATATTTAAGGAATGGTGGCCAATTGCTGTACAGTAGTAGATCACCCTGTATCAACACAGTTCTAAATAGTTCCGGAAAACTGCGACTCTTCCGGGTAAAATAAAGGCTGTGCCCCTCTATTCCGTTATGCCCCATGTTCCCCTACATATCATCAACAAATACATGTTCGGAAGGCACTAGTAATAAAAAATACTTTTGTAGCCAACTCTAAATAAACTTCAATTTGTAAAAGTAAAACATAATTTTATATTACAAACGAAAAACTAGAAGTGTCAACTGATGTAGTATTTTTTATACAAAGCCCACATAAAATACTTAAAAGTGAAACTGATAAAAATATTAAATTTATTGAACTTAAAGTAAATACAAAAAAAAATACGTAAAAAATGTTTAAGCAACTATTCACAACAAATTGACCTTAAAATAAGAATAAAAAGTTCATATGAAATGAAATTTTGTGGAAAATAGCCAAGTGAGGTGAGATATGGTGAACCCCAAATTGAAAAATAATCAAAATTACTTGAAAATTACTGAAAGGTAGACGAGTGATTGTGAATATACTCCCACCTGCTTGTCTAGGAAAGCAACTATTAATGTTCATGAGGTTTGACAAACCCCACCTAACCAGTTACGCTTTGAAATATTTTACGGGCTTTGTTATTGCAAAGTTAATACAAGTTTATAAAAAACATTATTTATGAAATAAAACTAATATACAACTTCAACAAAATTTGTTCTTAAACTCAATATTTTTGTATTTTCAATATGCAGTTTTGTTTTTTTCATGGTTCTATGTAAACAAAAAACAAATGACTGAATGCAGCTAACAATACATGTGACGATAATGGTGGCAAATTTTTATTGACTCAAAAATGTCTGAAGTCAATCGTGATCATAATAAAAGGTTTCTTTCATACAAACAAAATTTTTTGTGAGTAATTTATCATTAAATTTAAATTAAAAACATGACTAAGCGTGCTGTAGTATAAATCAGGTGATAACTTTGCTATTAAATATCATTTATAATATTTACACATTTGAGACCTGGTGCTCTATCAATAATTTCATTTCACAGAACATAATTTTATTTGCACTGTCACTTCCTGGCATTATTAATCACAAAAAAATTAAAATTGTCGCTCCAACAATAAAACAAAATTTATAGCAGACTTATGTTTCTTTATTTTATTTCAAACATATATTTTACAGTATCTACAGCAATTTTTCAGTGATTAATAATGTCACGAAAATTTTCAATAAAAAAAAAAACTGAAGCAGGTGATTTCCAAACTTTCGAGATGCAACTAAATGCCTTAAATGCTGTTAAAAAAATTCTGTTAGCACTTCTGGTTAAACAAAAATTGACAATAATACAATAAACAACATTAACAAAACTTTTAAGATACACGATTGAGACTGTTTGTTCATAAACGACCAATTCATTTATACAGATCAGTTTTAATGCAGCTAAAAAAATATTCTATTTGAATGAATTAAGTTTTGAAAATGGGTTTGTTGTTCATTTAAACATTTGACTCGACAAATAGAGGCAGTATCACATTTGTAAACTCATTAATTTTTTACGACTTCAAAACACAACTGATTTATGTATATACTATGGAAAATTTTATACAAGTTATGTAGCAGATCGAATAGTACAATCGGCCCTTGATTTTTGATTGCATGGATTTGTACTTACCACCAACTTAAGAGTTTAGTTTCTGCACAATAATTTGAAAGTGAACAAGTTTTCTGTTTAAATTGAACGCTTCGTACTGACACAAGTACCAAAGATGACTGTAAAGAGACTTTGATTATAAATTTATTTTATAATCAAAGATAAAGGTGAAATTAAATCTTCATGTGTGTAGTGCTGCCACCTTACGCTGCAGATGGTCTTAGTCTATATATTCGATAGTGTGTTTCTTGGATGATATTAATGAAATAAATTCAATCTTGCTGGTTAAATTGAAAATGGCAACTCAATTAACAATACTGCTTAAAACATCAATTTATAAACATCGACAATGCAATTAAGTGATATTAACTAGTAACTGACATGGTTGATGAACATTCACATAAATTGTACAAATAAGTTACGCTATTTGTATATTAATGTCCAACTGTAAAATAAATTCTTATTATTTGAATGATATTAATTATAAAACAATCATGTTTTAAAATGACTTATTCTTTAACAACACAAAACACAACTATTTTATAGGGTAGAACAGAGATTCCCAGACGTAGTTTAGAGGTACACGGAAAAATTTAATAATGCCCTATATATAGATACATACAATTTGGCACAAATTTGGACCGTTTCCACAAACACAAAATTGCTTATTGCAAAACATGATAACTGCTGTAATTTGCATGAAATATTTTCTTTTGCCTTGCATTCATTTTGTGAATTATTAATCTCTCAATTATTTGAATGAAATTGTGGATTTCGTAGATGATTATAATAAGGTATATAAAAACGATATAAAAATGCAATTATTAGTATTGATGAGAACTAAAACAAAACATTTCTTGAAAAAATTTTTATTCAGGAGATTTTGTATTCAAATATATTAATACTGACCACTACAAAGGCACAATATATGCAAAACAATACCTGTGTTACAAAACTTAACTAAACATAATATTAAAATTTGTTGTTAGCAAAAACTACTTCCTTAATTAGCGCCACTGTAAATATTAATCAATACTAGCTTGTTAACCTGGATTCACACCACCTCAAAATTTATTGTAAGCTTTTACTGTGTGACAACATAAGTTATGCTGATTGTATAAAAATTTTGTGGAAAAAGCTAATTATGTTTTTAATCATTTATTTATCCTTTAAAATGATTAAATAAAAAAATTAAAAACAAAAAATATGGCAATATTTATTCGGTATGAACAAATTTAAACAATGTGTTACCATATAGGCCTAGGGCCTGTTTAGAACAAGGGTCTGGCATAGGACAAACAGGATTGATCATAATGAATATACAATTTCTAAGTCTAAAAAACACGAAAAGTTCAAATAAGGTACTGTAAAAATATTTATAAAGCCAGTGTATGAACTATTTTCAAATTATTCTTTTGGGTTAGATAACTTTCTCAGGTTAACTTGCCAATACTACGTGAAATATTTCTATGGCAAAATGATTTAATAAACTAACCATTTTATTTTGGTCACCACATTCCCACTGCAAGCTCTATCATGAATCGTGACATTAACAACTAAATAATACCCAAATAAATCAAGTTACACCTGATATCATATTATATTACTTAAAATCATACCTGGAGTCGGATTTGTGTAACTGACGGACGCTCTTAGTCACATTTTATAAAAGTATAGTTTTAAAAGATTTAAAAAATTATAAAGTACAATAAATAAGTCAAAATGATGTATTTTTTTCCAAATGTTAAAAAAAAGATGCTTAGAAAAAAGCTGCTACAGGATAAAAGGGCTACAATGATTTGGTATTTAATTACATTTTACTTCAAAGGTATTTAACATAATTTAAAAAAAAAAAAACATGAACTTATCACTTACTACAATCTTTTAACACTTATAAATAATCAGTTTAAAGGGAATTCAAGATTATCACTTGAGGTGTAGGTCAGTGCTTAGACTTTATCTATTAAATAATAATTTGTAGATAGATTTGTACATTATGACTAGAACACACAACTCGCAAGATTTGTGCTAGTAGGAAACAATGACAAGGACAAGCATACAATTTAAAAGTATGATAACTGGGATCGGAGACTACTGAGTTAAGAGTAGTTGAAAACGAACCACCAAGAAATGTACAGATAGTTGAATAATAAAGAAATGATTGTAACTGTGTTTTCTTTTAACAAAGTGTGAAGGTTGAAGACAATCAAATGCCAGAGTAAGTTTAAAGTTTAAAATAGTACACAAGGTGTTTCTTATGCCCGGTCCAGTTGGCTAAACTTCAAACACAAATAAGTCTTTTTTTTAATGGAACACTCTGTATATTTTTACATTTTCTTATGGGTCATTTAATTATCTTTACAATGTTTCACTGAGAAGAAAACAAAATTTGCTTCAAGTATCTTAAAGTAATCCACCTACCACCTTGGTGTGGTAATAATGCACGATAGCAGTAATAGAAATTATTTTTATACTTAAGAGTATTTTAAATTTGCTGATGGATAGTAAAAAACAAATAAAATAATAATTAAGATCAAGAAAATGTCAAGAGCTCCATTTTGCGTCATAATTTTAAGCAATTGTCTACAGTGTTCTTACCAGGCCCTTTTTGCTGGGTGCCTGGCAAATTTGTTTGGCCGCCTGGCTAATGAACTACTTAAACAGTATGTTTATTTGTTATTTAATTACTCTAGGGCAGGGGCCGGCAACCTTTTTTTTAATAAGAGCCCAATATAAATTCAAAAGTTATTGGGGGGCACCCGAAAAAAAACTTCAAAATATTATAGTAGTAGTGGCCTTATGGATGTAATGCATAAGGTTCAAATTCGAACATTTCGGTCAGTTAGCATGTTAGCAATGCCTATTTCCTAACACTGTATGTGTGTAATATAGTGAGGGAGCATAAAAATCTCACCGGGCGCCATGGCGCCCGCGTTGTCGTCCCCTGCTCTAGGGAGTGTTCGCCTGGCAGATTTTAGCGACTACTTGGCAA
Organism: Elmis aenea; assembly: GCA_947652605.1. NCBI lineage: Eukaryota > Metazoa > Arthropoda > Insecta > Coleoptera > Elmidae > Elmis > Elmis aenea. The sequence goes on along the minus strand of OX393584.1, from coordinate 31,594,779 downwards.
AAAAACTTCTGAGGAGAACAAAGATTATCAGTTCACAGATCCGGCTCTGATCATACCACATTACAAAATAATATCTTGTTAAAAAAACTAACAATATGAGTACATAAAAAACAACAAAAATATAACAAGAAATACAAATGCTATACATATAAAAAAGATAAAAAACAACAATGAGTATTAATAAAGCATGCATTTTTGATTTGCAATCACTATCAACTAAAAGTAAATATTAAAACTTAAGAATAGTAATATATGTCCCTGATTTTTTCTTGTGCAATAAATATGTTATTTGAGATAGTTTATTTATTAACAAGTAATGCTTAAGTCAGTGGTTTCCAACCTGTGGAGCGCGCGAGGCTATCGCAAGGGGCACGCAGCTGTTACCAAAATATCATTTTTGAATACAAACAAACAAATTGAACTTTATTTATACAGAATATGGGATATGGTTTTGTAGCCCATTAAATAATTATTATATCAGGACGGTATTTATGAAATTAGATTGTTACGAAAAGTGACGGCGGCGCAAACATTTTTTTATGAAAAAGGGGTTGGAAACCACTGGCTTACCCTGGCTGTACCTTTATTGTACAATGACACGAACTCAGCATATTATGCAATTGTAAACAAGTATTCCCACTTAAATGAATATGGTCAATGCTGATAATCAAAACAAAAGCGTAGATTCTGAATGTTGAACCTACCTACTCTGCCATAAATTATTCATACTCATAAAGCAAATAGTTTGTATTACCGTAATACCTCACTTATAACACGCGCTTGTGTATAATACGCATGCTTGATTGAGCCCAATGTAGGTTATATTCGATATAAAAAATGACATATTTTTTAGTACTCGCGTGAGTTTTAGAGGGCAAAAATAAATAACAGTTTGGTGTATTAAACGTGAGATTTTACAGTACTTGTCTTACTACGAAAAAGGACCCAACAAAAGATTTAGTCTTGAGCTGCAAAATTATAGATCTGTCTCTGGTTGTTATTAAGAACAAATATAAACAAGCTAAAAATAATTTATTTTTTGTAAATATGGCATCTAGCACATATGGACTGCATTTAATTTCGTAGTGTGAAATGTTTTAAGCTACTTCACTACGTTTTGAACAATTACAAATATTGAGTATAACCTGCAGCTGATCATATCACTTTAGAATAAGGGAAACTTATGGTGTGTCTAAATTTCGAGGTATGGGCAGGGCTGATGAGAAGGTGGGGCAGGGGGGGCTCTGAACCCCGGGCCCAGAGGTAATTTAAGGGCCCAGGAGTCCACATACTCTTTTAATTATGGTGTATTAAATATTAATAATTCACAATTCGTTTTTTTTTTAAATACATTTTCAAATAATTTATTTACTTGGGGCCCATGTAAATTTTTTCCCCGGTTCGGTGACGTCTCTCGACGCCTCTGGGTATGGGCAAACTTTTGAATCAACAGATATAAGATCATTGAACTCTAAACCAAATAATTTGACCAAAATAATCTATTAAAAAAAAAAACTTTTTCTTGGGTCCATCACAAAAAAACATGCTAAGAATAAAATCTTAGGTACTTTTGCATAACCTAAAATGGAGACGTGCAATTGTTATGAACATTTAATTTACATAATTTTAAGTTTCTTATAATATGCTTCACTATAATTTGTTCTTTTGGAATTTTTTTTGGTATTATGATGAAATTTAATATTTTTTAAAAAACACCTTCAAATACATTTAACAGTTTAGATAGCAGGTTCTTAATTCAATTTATTTATTATTTGTATGGTTTTGACATAAAAGGGATAATCAAAAAAACTGAATGTGTGTGAATCACTACATGTAAATGAAATTAAAACACGGTGTTTCATGTAACTTTGTTTTATGAAATTTTTGGGTATGGTTTGACATACCAATCACTTTCCCATACTTCTTTATAACTTAAAAACCGCTAAACGTATCTGAATGATATTTTGTTAGGAGCACCAAACTACTCGAATCTGCCAGCAAGGCATTGGTTCGGAGTCGCCAATGAAAATGTTGTGATGTGGTTATTGTATTTGGTAGGTGTAAATGAAATAACTTGAGAAATTTTAGAATAAATGACAGATCCTCGATCTTACACGGTTTAGACGCTGCTCATGGAGAGCCCCGAAAGTTAGACACCTTGTTAATCAATTTAAATTATGCACCAATAAAATCACTTGCCAATTTACCGAATAAGATTATATAAAAAAAAATTATATAAAAAGTGTATAAAGCCTTTACATTTGTAAAGGCTTTATACACTTTTTATATTATATTTATCTTAACTAAACTAAATAAAATGTTTTACTGCAAATTATTTGCAAAATTAAAGACGGGGTACATAGGTTTGTAGTTTGGATCATTATTGTGATATCTTGTATATTCGCTATCATTTTTATCTTGAATAGACTGTGTACCATACGAACTTTGACCAAATGTAGGTGGTGCTGCAACATGCATAAAATTAAATAATTGCAATTTGAAACTGTACTTAAAAAAAAAACACCACTTCGTTCATGAGGTTGATTTCACTTTTTTGAAAGCCCAAGATTTTAGATCCGGGAGTGTTTTATAGCAAGAAATGTTTAAGTCAATTCTGTGTTTTGCTACATTCACAACTTGATGTTTATGTTTTAAAATTTTTATATCCATGGTAAGTGACGTTTATTCAAGTTTTTTTGTAAGAATGTAATTAAAATGTCAATATGATTATAAACAAGGTCATTTTGTCCATGTATGCAACGCCCACGCACACACTGATCTAAAAAGCAAGATGTCGCAAAATTAAAATGTTGAACTGATAATCATAATTTGGCTTAAACCAAACTAAAATTAATCATTAAAAATCCTATTCCAATTTTTGGGTGATAAAAAGCTTTTTATACAGGGACGTAATTACCGTAGTTGTGTTTGGAAGCAGCTCTGAGAGCAAGGTTGCGCAGGAGTAAGGCACGGTGAAAGTTTATTTTCCAAGGATAAAGCAAATACGATATTTAAAAAAAAAATTAAATAGGCTATCTGGATTTTTGTATGGCAATTTTTTCTTAAAATTGCATCAACAATTATCTGTTAAAGTTTATCAAAGGCTTACGAAACACCCTGTTTAGTCTTTATACAGTACTGCGCAAAGCTATGAAAACAGACTAATGTCTAGAATATTATTAAAGATATTACAATGACATTTGGTATTTGTTATCGTTTGTTCCGGATTTGATGAAAATATTGAGGTTGCAATACGGCATTCGGTTCAACCGGAAATGGACTCAAACTTTGAAATATTAAATAAAACGCAGTGTATATATTTATAGAGTATTACATAATTTATTTCAAAAAATTTATGAGATTATAGAGGTCTAAGGTCAACCGTTTTCGTGAAATTTACATTTTTATAATAATGTTGAGCAATACAGCACAAAAATTCAACATTTAATAACTTTGAAAAAGCACTGTACAAATTTATTTGAAATTTAGATTGACGATAAATTATTTACCACTGTGCACTAGCTACATTTTAAATACATACAAGGCGCTTTTAATCGATAAGTCATTTATTTTTCTTGACTGCAACACCTTATATTTTTTTACAGTCTTGCAGAAAATTTAATTAAGTTAATTGGATCCATACAGCCTCATACATTTTTTAAGTGAATTTAAATAGAAATAAAAAAAATACACAGTGTATTTTATTTAAAATTTCAAAGTTTAAGTTCATTTGCAACCTCAACATTTTCATCAAATCCCGAACAAACGATATTGGTCAGATACCAAATTTCATTGTAATATCTTCAACGGCATTATAGATTTAGTCTGTTTTCATACTTTTGCAAGGCTATATACATTATACAAGGTGTTTTTATTGGGCGACACAATTTGCGATAAGTCAAATGGATAAACTTCATTTTTTTAAATGGTACTATATACCTTTTAAATCTCAAATGGTGTTATAACTTGTAATAATAGGTTAAAAAGTAAATTACTTCTTAATACAACCACATTAACCGTAATATTTGGCATAGAAAATTATAATTCACTTACCTTGCCAAGGTTCTGTATTGCTGATCACCATTTGATTATTATTAGCCCAGCCTGCATTAGGAGTTTGATTATTGTTTTGAGGAGGCAGATTAACTACCACACTATCTGAAGGATGAGAAGCAGATGCTAAAGCTGGCACAGGAACTGGCGCTGGTGCCGTTGCTGGGACTGATCCAGCAAATGGAATAGTACCAATGCTGATTGGAATTTTTGCTTCCAAATTTCTGTGAAAGCCTGATACCCGTACTTCAACCTTAAACAATACACAAATTTAAGACAAATCAAAACCTCGGAGATTTATAGTTTGCAATGACATAATATAACACATTTAGTTTTTGTTTTAAAAAATCAATATTACAAGGTAACATTTTGAAATGTAGCTTTGCATAAACATTTATTTTTACTGAAATAAGTGACTGTGTTACGGCGTCAGTAAAGCTGAAATGTGGAATTAATTACTATGAAATTATATTATACGAACCTTGAGTTCATAATCCAGATCTATTAAAGAGCAATTGGTAAGATTTGAGGGTGGCAAAGGAGGGAGCACCAAGGGTTGATTCCATGTATTACTACCATGAGGTGCAACAGGGCCTACAGATAATTCTGCTATCAAAATTATATCTTTTTTAGTTTCTCGTCTTGGGGTCTGAGAATGGTATGTCACAACCTACAAGCAATTAAAAAATAATTTTAAAATTAATTTTATAATAATTCCATTGGATATGTAACACAGTTTTACTACACTATGATTTTTTTAACCTAAACCATTCATTAAAATGAAAAAGTTTTACCTTATAAAAAATGTTTAAGAAATTTAACACTTTGCTAACCTTTTGAAGAGCAAAGTGTACGTTAAGAATTTCAATGTTTGAAATATTATCCACTTCAGCTACAATCGGTATAGTTTGGCCAGGAACATAGCCTGTGCAAGGCAATGAAATTACACAGGTTAAAGGTCCCGATTTGCACCAACAGCAACAAAAATATTTTTCGAGAGTGATACGTGATGGCTCCTATAATAAAACAAACATATTTAGAAGTAAAATATATGCAAAATGTTACTTATAAATAAATGCACCTTTTACTTTTGGTTACAACCAATGTAATAAAATTTACAGTACTACATCAGGTTAGGATACAATTTTATACACCACTGTTTTTCAACTGACGCATGGCAATACATATGTATGTAATTGGGGTTTCTACACAAAATGTTATCAATAAAAACATCTATAACTTTTTCTGAACAAAATAAATGTGTGGGATTACTCTCCTCATGCTGAAAAACTGAGTAGATAAAAGTTTTCAATTAGAAGAAATACTTTAAGTAAGTTTTATAGATACAAAACTGCAAGTACTTACAAGCAACACAAAATACAGTTTAGGAGGGCTCTGTTATTAACCCTCGAGTGGGCGCTGGAGTATAAAGTACGCCAATGTTATGAAATTTAATATAATAACTCTGTGTCTAAATGTAATCTTAAAAGAGTTTGTGTATTCCTTCGGTATCATTTTGACTTCCAATTGAGTACCTTGTCATAACTCAAAGATCTGTAGTAGGGTGGTATTATTACTCTATTACTCTAATTCTAAATAAAATATAATTTATATTATATTAGAATATCATTTGTTTTATGAAGAAATATCATTGTGAGTTGTAATTGTAGAACATAAAATATCATGTTATCAAATATAAACCAATAATATTATCAAACACATGAGTTATTAATTTTTAAAGATGCGGTGTACAAAATACGCCACCTTGTCCGGTCTTGTAATAATAAGAGGGGCGCCCAATCGAGGGTCAAAGGTGCTGCACACATTTTTTTTTATTGAATAACAATTATCATTATTTTTTTGATTCTGTAAAAATACAAAACTGTAAAATGAGAACATTTTCCAAGTATTTTTTTTAAACTATAATAGATAATAGTAGTATATAGGCAATTTTTATGTCAATATGATTAAAATACTAATTATTTTTTTTTTATTGTCAACCAAAGTTAACTATAGCCTCATTAAAAAGACAAATTATTTCTGATTGCATTGCTGTAAAAGTTGTCATGTTAATTGTATGTAGCTTTAATTTTTTTTTAAGAGTAAGATTTACAGAATAATCAATATTGATAAATTGAAATTTAAGACTACTTTACAATACAATTTTTATTTATCAGTTTGAGAACTTTTATTTTATTATTAAAAAACAGTAAAGGGTCAAAGTTTTATATGCAATCACAGACAAGGCAGTTAATTGAATAGTTAATTTTTACAATTACCTTTAGCCGAGGAGTTACATTTAGATCTACAGGCGATAACACAGTAAAAGCTGTTTTTGTTTCTTGATCGAATTTCCAGGGACGGTCTAATGTCACTTTAACAGTGTATCGAACATAACCAAATTCACCTTCAAATGATGAAGGCAAAGTAGGTGGAAGCGCACATGTGAAAGGGTAAGTATATTTACCAGGAGGTAATTCAATTTCACTACTACCTAGAATAAACAAAATTTTAATTCAATACATAAATTATAGCCATTCAAATTAATCAAACAAATTTGTACCCTACTAAAACGATAATATTAACATTGATATTTTAATGAAATAATACACCCAATGGAGCAGACTGGCCAAGTGATTTAACACAAATTTAATCATTGCAACTTTTGACAACTGCTTTTTATTCAAATCTATTCCTAATTTTAGGCAATATATAATTTTATAATTTATTATAATTCGTCTCAAGTGCATTACAAGATACAATTTTTGTACAAATATTACCAAAAAACTTTGTTATTACGAATTTTATTTAAACCTTTCCTGTTGACTTTGACAAATAAACGTGATTTATACAAAAATTGGTAACAACTATGCCATGTGATTAGGTGACAATTCCTAAATGTATTTTTAGACTATACCACGTACGTGTAGTTTGTGCCCCTGAGTTGACTGAAATTTACTTGCAATTTTTGAGTTTATTAGGTAGGATTTCGATATGGCAGGTATTTTAAGTATTTTTTAGTGTTACAATGATCTTACTATTTATATGTAACTGCATTACTACATATCGAAATCTGAACTTTGTTTGTTGCTACATGGAATTAATGTAAATGTTAAGCATTTAATAAAAATCAACATTAACATTTCTTATCACTTCATTTTTACAGTTGAAAATGGTTACTACACGCAACAAAAAAAGCTGTCACAAGTGTTACAAAGACTAGACAGCCATCGTGGCAAAATTCCCGCCCTGGCAACCAAAGCTTAAAATAACTAAGCTGGATGTTCAAAAACTGGCTACATTTCCATTGTTCCAGCCAACGGTGGTTTTGTGTAAAATAAACGCACAAGATTACCAAAATAAGCCCAATAAAATAGTGGTAGGTATTTAATTTATAAAATGGCCCAATCTTTAGAATAACTTTTTGCACTTGCACAAAAACTTTGGAATTTCAAATAAAATTAACAGAATGTGATCTTCAGTGACTGAGATACATTTTAACAACTTTCTTTTGTCTTATGTAATAATTTAATCTTGCACAGTTTTGTATAAATACATAAATAAACCACTCATTGATTTCAGAAAGAAAAAATAGCACCCATAAGAACGACGCCAGCCAGAAGGCATGTAAAAAGGATTATTAAACATATGATTAGAAAACTGTTTTAGTCAATTTTCATTAATTTAAATTTTTCGTTAAACAGCATAATATTATTAATTTGTTCAGTAATTTCCACTTGGAGCATTATTCTGATGTCCCTTTGAAAGTAACATATTGAAGGATGTTTATATGCACATGTGAAATTTTTATTTAATGAATTAATATGCATTTCAGTCGAAAAGCTGTAACAATTTCTCGTTTGTATTTTGTACAATCATATTTTTGGAAAAAATTGAGCCACTAATAAAGTATTCTGTAAAACAAAAAATAAGTTAATTTTTCTTGTATAACAGACAAGAAACTGACAAGAATTTGATTTGTAACTAAAAACTTTTCTATTTGACCTTTATTTTATTTTTAATTATAATAATTAAATTAAACTAAACTGAATCATAAAAATATTATTCTCAATTGTGATCGAGGGCATTAACAGATTTGGTACAAACTAGTCTGTTTATTTCTAGTTTTACACTAAATATTCTTTGGCAACACAAAATTAGCACCAAATTCCTTTTTCTATGAGGATTTTTTCATATTTGAAAAACATTCATCCATGCAATATTTATTATAGTTTGTAGGAAAATAAAAATATTTGAGTACAATTAAATTGCGCTATTCTACGCAAGGACAAATGACATCAGCAGAAAATTTAGAATCAGTTTTCAAAAATGTTACCAACCTTGTCCTCCTACAAGGTAATACTGAATTTTAAAGTATTCTTCATTGCCTATGAGGTCTATTCTTTCATTCTCTTGTTTGCCCTCATTGTTAGTTTTTGATTCTTCTATAGTCCACTTTGTATTGGCCTCTCCTCGAAAACAAATTGATATACCTTGAAGTAAAACATTAAACAGTAAAAAAATGTGCTCTTAATATTGCTTGTATTTATTTACCTCTCACTTTCTTTGGAGCATCCACTGTTATTTCTGTTCGCCCGTTTATAGTCTGTCCTGTGTAATAGGTATTCCAGGCATTATCAAAAAATATTTCACATGATTTTAAGCCCATAGTTTTAATAACGTTTTTTAAATTGTATTTTCTAATTGGATCACACAGTCAAAGAATAGTGAGAATTATTGGTGGTACTTATATGCTATATAATGGCTATATACGTTAATACATAGTACCATGTGACTCAAGACTGGTTCACAGAACACGACGCAATCAATTAAATAACACAATAACTAAATGATTCAATTTAAATATATTTATTATCGTCAATTTTTTGAGAATGATGAAAAAAAAACTGTTATCATTTTAAATAAACAAATAAATGGCATTCAAACAGATCTTATATATATTTTTAAACAAAATGCATAGAATTTATACTTAACAATCATAGAACGTACACATTTAGTCATTTTATATAAAGTATACAAAAATATTTATATTTTATTAATATTCATTAGCGTAAAATGACTTTTTTATTTGTTTCAATTAGTAAATATTGATGTTGTATCTAAAAAATCACGTACTAGTTCATGTTTTAAATTTTTCCATGCATTATTTTTTGAACATAACATATTTAAGGAATATAATAATAAGTGAAACTGAAATCTTTAATTTAAAGTAATTTTAGAATACAGATTTAAATTAATCGAAGAACAATTTTATATTTTTATGCTCATTTACATATAAGCAGACCATTTCTTTTCAGGATTTTTTTTACTGTTGATTTTTATTAAATCTTATGTATAATTATGTTTATGGTATTCATTTGTTTTTTATTTTTGTTCAGTTTTTAATGTAATTTTAATACGTACAGATTACGTTAACAGAGTTACGAAATTTTATATCTTTACGGTATAGTAGTGAACCATGCAGACTCAATCAACTGGGTGGTTCACATCGATTTTTTTATATTAGGCAGCTGTAAATATTTACCAAAATTGAACGAAATTCTTGCATCAGAAGTTTAACTGCATTTTGTTATAAATAAAATTATATTCAAAACATATAAAATGCTCATTCATGATTTTTATAATCATGCTGTTAAACCATTGATTGTGAAAGGTGCACCGTAACTTACATACAAGAAAATCGATAAATAAAATGTCAAATTGGCTAATTTATGTCCAAAATGTAAAATTTCAGGAATTTATCTGGGATTGCAAAATGCTATCATGTTAAAAAATATACTAATTTTTACTAGTGTTTGTTTATTGCAAAGAATTTGTAAGTACATGTTGCAAAATCTGTACTTTGTTAACAAAATTTGTGATCAATTGTTTTTTAATTAATTTACAGATGTGAATGGTCACTGTATTGATATACATTCCCATATAATATCTCAAGGCTTACATTATGTTCCCGGACCAAATAGTTGCACACTGTGTATTTGCGACAAAGGTAGCCCCAAATGGTGTAAATCTGTGTTGTGTTCGCAGCCACAGGTATTTTATTGTTTTTATTACAAAAAAGAGGAGCAATTAATCTTCTACTATATCTGGGTAATACTATCCACAGAAAAGTGTCATTAACATATAAATCAATTTTTAGAAAACATAATAATTTCATGTAATTTAATAATTTTTTTTAAATATAGCAAATTCAAAGCAATTCAATATCAAAATATTTTGCCACACTCTTCTATTCATAATCCGTCTTAATCTTAATAACACAAATTTATTGGCATATAAAATAATAAAATGGGGTGTAGTATACCAGTTTTTATAATTATGGTGAATAACACCTTTTTCTGGATTAAAAATGTGCACACTTAAAAGTTACTTGTGATAATTGTTTAACTTCAGAAATAAATTTTTTTGCAATACATTGATAATGCAAAGTGATAAAATCTTTTTGTTTAAAGTAATCTTTTTCTCAAAAATAGTTATATCGCAACTCTCATCAATAATAGTCGAGATACCCCAACTTTCCATAAAAACAAGTCAAAGAAAAGACATTAATTGTGAATGTTCTCACTGATTATTATATTCAAGTATAGTGGAAGTTTAGGTGGAAGTGCATATGTGTTATAAATTTATTGAGAATATTTTTAATGTTATTTTTGTATCAACAGAATTGCAAATCCTTCCAACGAGGCAATTCGTGTTGTGAATTTAAATGTTTGGATGATATCTTAACCGCAAATGATACATATAAGGACACTTATGACTTGGCTTTGCGACTTATTGCCAGTGCTGTTTTTGCGATTTTGACTTTATCATTATTATTTTTTGTTATCCATCGATTTCGACGTCGAAAGCTACGTATTCGGCAAAATAGGCAACTTGGTGAAGATCAAAGGAGTTTAAATAGCATTGGATATATTGCTGGAAGCTTAGGATATCTTCCTGGAAATATAGGGTATATATTTTTATTTTATCTAGTCCAGCATTTCTCAACCTTGTTATCCTTGCAGAACCCTTAAAATAATATTTGTCTCAAGGAACCCCTATATAAAAACTAGTATACTTAAATAATTACTAATATATTTATTTTTCTTTATAAACTTAGTTCATAAGAATTTTTTTTTTATAAACTTGCAGTTCATAAGAAAATCTTTTTTTTAATCGCTGGTTTAATAATAAGCCTATTTATTTTTATCATATTATTCACTATTACTCACGAAACTTTAGGGTTCCGGAGAAACTTTGATGTAATAATAATGATATTTATTTAGCGGTTAGCTAATTATTTTACAATTATTAAAAATACACATATTAATAAATGAAATGAAAACTGTTGCTTTATAAAACTACTGAGCTTATGTCTAAAACTTGCAATATTAGTTTTATATTTAACTTCGTTTGATAAATCGTTATAAACTTTTAAACCTTTATTAAACAGAGAATTTTGGGTGTAATTTCGTTTCTTGAATGGCAATTTAAAATCTTTACATTCTCTCTGTTGGATAATTGTAAATGGCGAAGTTTTGAGTAGTATATTTTAACAAACAATTTGGAAGCAGGTTATTTATAATTTTGAAAATAAACATAATCATATTAAAAACTATCCGTTATTGGATGCTAAGCCACTGTAAAGTATGTGGCATTACAGTAATTTTGGTGTAGCTGGAACAGTGTAAAATAATTCTCATAGCCCTATTTTGCAATTTTTGAAGTCGGTTTAAATTGTTAGCATTCCCCATAAATAAATTAGTTTTTTAACATTTTGTTTACACAATCATTCATAAAAATAAAAAAAAAATCTAAAGTTCAAGTTAATATGTGTGTTTATGTAATTCGGTTTATTAAACTTTTGTAGTAAAAATTGTTTTATATTTAAGGTACCTTGGATCTGGAAATAACGAACTCGAGTTTCATTATGAAGAAGCAAATGCTCATTATTCGTTGTGGAAACCTCCAGGGAATTACTTTCCTAGAGGTGAAGCACCACCTCCCTACGAAGAAGCCGTTCGTAGTGCACATATTGAAAATGGCATTATCAGTAACCAATTAATAATAACGAATCCAAATAATATTAGTGTGCAATCCCATCAGTTGCAGTCTCATCAATTACAATCGCACCAATTACAGTCGCATCATTTGCAAACCCATCAGTTACATTCTCACCATTTACAGTCCTCACAGTTAGCAATTTCAATACAGCAAAATGTACCTAGTGTTGTACAAAGTAGATATGAAAACTCTATAAATAGGCCTAATAATAGTAGTAATAATAGTAACAACAACAATATTAATAATCAAGAATATGCCAATGTAGCGGTTCCCAGCTTACCAATGCAACAAAATTTGAACATGGTAAAAAATGAAAGTAATGAAGTGAACATGTTCGCAAAATCACATTCCCATGTAAGAGTAAGTCACACAACACCAGTACAAAATAAACATTCCAAAAATACATCGGCAAAGTCAAAATCATATGAAAATATAATAGTGGCGAGGAAAAATGATAAACCGACGACTAGTGCAGGATGTAGAGTGTCAAAACCTAAATTGACCAACCCGTTGGGGTCTGATAAAACCAATGCAGATAAAAATAACTCTAAATATCATAAATATGAAAATATTGTAATAAAAAATCCAACACCTGCACTAAAAGATATTTGCAGCTTAAAGAAGACGGATAAAGTGAAAGCTATGGATGATAACAATCAGTCTGTTGGATTGTATGAAAATATAGACAACAGTTTTAGTGGTGGTAATGGTATGCATCATAGAACTATACCAAATTTATCAGAATACCAATGTAATAAAGCGTCAACATTTACCAAGGAATATAAAAGTAAAGACAACAGTCTTTTGGGAGAAGGCACTAGTAGAAGAGATTTTGATAAAGCACATTTTGGCGAAAGATCTGAAAGTAATTTAAAAAATTTAATTGCTCTGAAAAATCATAAAGACCTACCCTTGCATCGAACTTTACCTAAAAATTTAAAAGAACTTAGCATACAATTAACTTCGAATGACGAATTTCTACAGGACTCGGCAAAAAAATCTGAACTTGAAAAATTGTGTCATAGATCTCTTCCAAAACAACTAAGTAGTCTAGATTGTGCTTTGGCATTAAATTTAGTTAAGTCGCATATTAATTTAACCGACTCATACAACCAGAAGCAAAATGAAATTGAATCATCGTCTATATTAGTGAGCGTTTTAGAACCAAAAACTGAGGTCAAGGTGTGCAGCCGACAAGAAGAGCGCAGTTTTATTTCATATCAGTGTCTTTCATCGTCACAAGATGAAGACGATTACAGGTAAGGAGAAATAAATTAATTACTAACTTACTGTCAGTACAACATTTTGTTTTAAAACAGGAGTGAATGTGAAAATTGTAAATCTACTGAAATTGTCAATGTAGAAGATGAAGAAAGCGACGTATTTAATGAAACAATGACGTTACAGCGACGACCTCTTGATATTTGTGAAGAGGTCCCATATTATCGTACTTCACTTACACTGCCTACCCAAATAAGAAAGCCCAGGTAAGGATCATTTTATTCAGTAAATTAAATGGAGCAAGTCAATCTAATCACACGATTTTGCATTTTAAAATGGCCAACTTACGTAAAGTCAGTATGAAATGCCACATAAAACATATGAAAGTTTAGCAGATATCATTTCATTTTAGTGTATCTGTTTATTGTAGTATTATACTGTAATATGACACTTCTTTTAATGATAAGTTAAAAACTGATTAACTTTGAAATAGTACCTTAAACATTTTTCATGGTAGCATCTGGCGTAAATATAAAAAAATTAATATTAATTACCAATTCCTCACCCTATAATTATTTACTATAAAAAATAACGTAAAAGTTGTGAATTTGATATGAATGTATTTCATGTAACAGCATTCTAGTGTTAGGTTTTCCTAGTGCAAACAATTTTAAATCTCCTGACCCATATTTTTGTATTGAAGTGCAGTTTGGCTGTTTTCTTGACATCTAAAGTTATGAATTTTGCTGTGGCGTAATTGTCTCACTAATGTACATGTATATCCGTTACATGAAATGAAATATCGACTCGAGTTTTTCTATGACCTATAATGAAACAATTGTAAAAACGTTTTAAAAGTCATGCAACAGGTGTTTGTCCATTATTTACTTGTAAATTTCTAAAAAGACGTTTCGCCTGTTTTCTAAATTCCATATGCAGGGTGTCTACCTAGTCCGTGTTCCCTACATATCTGGTGTATTATTCAAAATAGGAAGAAAATATTGAGACACAATTTGTTTGAGATCATTAGTTGCATAACCTAAAATTATTTTCAGCTATTGTAAAAAGTTACATATCGGTGCGGTGTAGCTGAAAATAATTTTTGGTTATGAATCCCATGATCTCCAACAAATTTAGTTTAAAAACTTTTTTTTATTATGAATAATAAACCAGATATGAAGGAAATATGCACTAGTGGACACCTTTCCTATTCAAATGACGCAAGTCTGATTATACAGGGTGAGTCACGACGGACGCGTCGGAGTTTTATGGCCAAACGGTTTATATTTTCTAATTTCTGTCGCTGTTAGATTATGTAAGTCAATAAGGGCTACATTTTAAAAATATTTTTAAATATACAGGGTGCTCCAAAAAAGAGTGGCATATCAAAGTTATACTTTTTCTTATGGAACACCCTGTATATTTTTACATTTTTGGATTTCTCTTTTAATTTACTTCAAAAAATGTAAAAGGTTATATGGGTCTAAAGTCAACCGTTTTCGTGAAAATTGCATTTTCATGAAAATACAGTATTTTCAAAAATTTTCAACATTTAAAAACTTTGAAAAGTCTGAAGAAATTCGCTTGGAGATAAGATTGACAATAGATTATGTAACACTTTTTACCACCTACATTTTTAAAATATTATACAGGGCGTTTTTTACGCTTGGTCAAACTTGTGAAACTTTAAACATCGATCACTCATTTTTTTTTAATACAACACCCTATATTTTTTTATACCGTCTTATAGAAAATTTAATTCTCTTTCGAAAACATTAAGGCTGTTTTTCACCTAAAATTGATATTTTCCGAGATATCGCGATTTTATTGTTAATTATTAGGGCAAAGTAATATTTTCAAGTAAGCCATGAAGGTAGACAGCGGTAATTTGAAACAATTGAAAGAAAAAACAAGAAACTTATAATTTTGTCGTGTTCCTACACATTTTTGACATTTTTTTAATAAGATAGTTGTAGTTTTACCATTTTTACGTTTAAATAGAGGTTTCTCATCAGGGCCACAATATTTTTCATATAATTGAGTTTGATCGTTTGCCAAGTCCTAAAAACCGATTGATAATGTATTAGGTACGCGAACAGAACGCTGATTTAAAAAAAAAGTAATACTGACTTGTCTAATTTTACATTTAAAAAAAAAAACATGGTTGGTACTGTTTTCGGTAGAGTGTCGTAGTGTCGTATCGTAAACAGACAAAAATTGGTTTATAGGATTTAGTAATTATCTTATAACACTGGTCCAATAAATAAATGCATAAATAATTTTAAAAACTCTCTATTTAAACGTAAGTATGGTAAAACTACAACTTTCCTATAAACATATGTCAAAAGTGTGTAGGCAAACGATAAAATTATAAGTTTCTGTTTTTTTTTTAATTGTTTCAAATTACCGCTGTCTACCTTCATAGCCTACTTGAAAATATTACTTTGCCCTAATAATTAACAATAAAATCGCGATATCTCGGAAAATATCAATTTTAGGTGAAAAACAGCCTTAATGTTTTCGAAAGAGAATTAAATTTTCTATAAGACGGTATAAAAAAATATAGGGTGTTGTATTTAAAAAAAATGAGTTATCGATGTTTAAAGTTTCACAAGTTTGACCAAGCGTAAAAAACGCCCTGTATAATATTTTAAAAATGTAGGTGGTGCAAAGTGTTACATAATCTATTGTCAATCTTATCTCCAAGCGAATTTCTCCAGACTTGTCAAAGTGTTCAAATGTTGAAAATTTTTGAAAATACTGTATTTTCATGAAAATGCAATTTTCACGAAAACGGTTGACTTTAGACCCATATAACCTTTTACATTTTTTGAAGTAAATTTAAAGAGGAATCCAAAAATGTAAAAATATACAGGGTGTTCCATAAGAAAAAGTATAACTTTGATATGCCACTCTTTTTTGGAGCACCCTGTATGTTTGAAAATATTTTTAAAATGTAGCCCTTATTGACTTACATAATCTAACTGCGACAAAAGTTCGAAAATATATACCGTTTGGCCATAAAACTCCGACGCGTCTGTCGTGACTCACCCTGTATATATTCTATATCAAATTTATCGTTCCCAATTAATCAGCAAAGTGTATGGGAATTAACAAATATCGAGGACTCACTATTAATGGTGAGAATGAGGACTAGCAAATGATTTTAATTAAGTTATAATCTTTTATAGCAAGCAGTACAATAACTTGTAATATTAGTAGACAATGGTCACTTACACTGCTCTCTCGTTCGTAAAAAATTTGAACTTGCCGTATTGTCTGATGTAATTAATATTATTATTAGGGCTGTGACCCCTAATCCTGGACGAGATGGATGGTTCATGGCAATGCAAGAAACTTCAAGCAGCGAAGAATCAGATTAATTACATTTATTAAATTATTTAATTTAACTGCCATTAGCAAATAGTCACAGAAACGGATGGATGTCTTTCTGTATCTCATTCAAATACTTAATATTACTTATTTTTGTTGATTAGATATTTTTGAAAATTTACAAGTATATGAACTTAACCAAGAACAGTTTATAATAAATACTGGGAGACTGAATTTTTGATGAAATTTTTTAGTTATGAACGTTGCACAACATTCATTTGTGTTGTATAGAATAGTGTTACAATTTTTAATGTAACATTGTGAAAGAAATGCCAGTATACAGGAATCTTGTGTATTACTTTTGTTTCATTCGCAACACGGTAATGTAAGTCGTGTGTTAATTAAGTAAGAGATAAGGGAACATACCAACAAACAGTGGCTGCAGCCTTAACCGTCTTAGGTTTTATTATTTATTTGTTTATATCCGTAACCTTAACATGGGTTGGCAATTAGGATTGAGATTAAACGTTTAAATTTAAAACTTATCAAAAACTTTATTAGCCAAATTTTCTAAACAGAGTTATTATTTTTATTATTATCCTGTTATTTTGATTTGAGACCTATATTGCGGTTTACAACTTAACCTTGCATGGAACTCTCTGTAATAATATGATAAGTAAGGGCGATACTAAAAATATGCTTGCATCAAGATTTATTCAAACTAGTTGTTTGTTTCAAACAATGCGGGAGCTTAACCTGAAATTTTTATTGTATATAAAATATTGGAGCAGATTGCATAGCTATAAAACTATCATGAGCTAACTACTACTTAATCCTGTCTTCAAGATATATACTCACTATGGTCTTGTAAAAACATTTTAACCTTCAAGAAAATGCAAAAAAAAACTCCTTTTGTATAGTTTGTTTGCCGAAAAGCACAAGTCATTATCAACAGGGCCGTTACGAGGGTATATGCCGCCCTGAGGCAAACTTTTTAATGTCGCCTCTTTCCGATCTTGTCATCAAAATTTACTGATGAACAAAAAATTTTCGTGTACTTTTTTTGTAATTTAAAAAATTATCCTACAACTCTATCGAATTTTTCCTTTTCAATTGTTACAACTAACAATTTTGCTGTCACTGCAAAGTGCCTGCTATCAGGCAGTGCTTGAGTTGTCTTAGTGTTAGCGACGCCCCTGATTATAAATAATTTGGCCTGTAGTATCCATATAGCCATCAATGGCAACAATTGGCCAATTTAAAACAAATGAAAGTTAATTGCAACTAGTTTTATGTTGTAGAGCTAGACTGAATTGAAATATCAACTGTAAGTAAAAGTTTTGCGAATGAATTAAAAGTGACATTCCTATATGTAGTATGTATGTATGTTGAATTGTAAACTGTGGCTATTGTAATATTAAAAGTTTTCTTTTTTAATTATAAGTATATATGTGATATTAAAATGGATCAAGTATTTCTTGATCTTACACATACCTGTTTAAATTAATTTCATATTATTGACTGTGTGTTATTGTTTATAATAAAACAAACATGAGTTTGTATGAATTATTTTAATATTTCAAATGGTTTTATATACCTATAAAACATATTGTTTTAAATAATGTTATTTTAGAGATCTAGTTTGGTTGTCTATGTAAGTTGTCTATTATATTTAATTCTATCAGTGCACAGTAAAGCTCATGAATTTTTACTTTGTTTACATCTATGCTGTAGCATAATTCATACGTTGAAATGTGTATTGCTCATATGCCAAGAAATCTACGCAGTGGTGTTCTGTATTTGTACCTTAGTTCGGTGTCATTATATTTAAAAATAGGGTTTCATTGGGAATCTTTAAAAGTAATTAAAATTTGTGTTTCATAGTTATTCAACTCAATGCCAACTTAAAACATTTAAATATTTATGCTGTCTGGCATAAATGCTCTGTTGCAGAATCAATTAAAAGGCTGTTAAAATTTGAGACAGTCAGGTCTACTGCCAAACAAAAACTTGAAACAAATTGATTATGAAGAATCTTTAGAAGAGAACAGAGAAAGTAGTTTGACCCAAAAATCAAAAGTAAACCATGAAGAGATAAAACTATGACAACAGCTCCTGTTCAATTTAAAAGAGTAAGATGAAGTTGTAAACTGTCAAACTATAACTAAAAAAGTTAAGATTCCGAAATTACTTTACAATAAAATAACTCTTAAAAGTATTAATCATGGTAGTATTGATATAACATTTCCATTAGAAAATTAATTACATGACAGTTGTATTGGTGAAAATCTAATTCTACAGAACAAACGAAGACTGGTTAGGAAAATATTAACTAATCAGAATGTATCGAAAGTTGCTGGTGGTAAACCAATTGGAACAGACTTCCAGGGAAAATAATGGAACCGATATTCTTAAATATAATAAAGAGACACTGGAACTGAAAATCAAAAGTTAAACACGAGGAAATAAAGGTAAAAAACAGTTATTAGGAAAGCAGCTCCTCTTAAAACTTAAAAGCAGAACAAATTAAGATTGTTGATAATATTTTATCTTTAACACCAATTGAAACGGTTAAATTTTTTAAATTTATTGTATGAATAAAATATTTAAATTTGTATCATAAACACCACTTCTGGTATAATTACATTATTATATTTAAATAGCACCACATAATATATATTTTTTCATATTGAAATTTCTATTATGTCTTAAAAGTTATATCTTCCAATCAATTTTCAATCAGTTTTAAAATTTAAATACTATATTTTACCCGGTATAGGTTGAATTTTGGAGATAAAGTTTTGATTTTTAAATTTTGGAGTCATTTCACACTCGAGTGACACTTTTGTATCTGTTGTTTATCTTGTATACAGCAGAAGGAAATAATCAGTAATTGGTCAAGGAATATACTAGAAATAAAACGTCAATAAATTAGCAAGGTGATTCAGTTTGACTGCCGCACCCTTATAACTTTGTCATTTTAAGAGGAAACCCCCATAAATCTTATATTTTTGTAAGTTGTGGAAAATTCTTTATCGAATGATGTTCAAATGTTTTTTCTACGATGAAATATGTCAGATTATATTTCCAGTATATTATTAAAAACCTTTTAATTAAACAATTTGAAATAATTCGTGCAAACAATTAACAAAAACCACATGTTCAGTTCAGGTGCGTTCCTACAGACATAATTTGCAATAGGAAAATACACATATGCTTAAATAGAGCAAATATTTTAAATTAGTTATGTTGTGCAAGCTAGCTAGAAGCAGCTAGAAGTGTGTTGATGGTTTGGCGTGTTTGCTCGTCATGAGTTCTGTGTCTTGTGAAAAAATTTAATCATTTTGAATTCTGGAATCTCTTAATTTTTTACATAACATCCCATAACTAACAACTTGTTTACCGTTGTTACTGGCCGTAATTAGGTATTAACGAAACATAAATTGTAACCACATAAACTGGAGATTCTAATTACAGCTTTATCTTAAATATTTATACAAAATACAATAAATTAAATTAAGGCAATAAATCCCATACCATACCATACATTTTCCATAATATAAATATTTTAACACATTGTATGCGAACTCGAGGAAGCGCATGTTATTCACATAAGGAAAAATCAATTATTTCACAAAGTTACCTTTGGAACTAAAGGTTTTTAAATAATACACTCAAATTTGACTTAAAATGTACACAGATTGTCATAACACTTTAAAAGTCATATAAAGATAGTCCCAAATTTAAACACAGACTACGTTTCATCCCAATACTCCCTCTGAGAGCGACTTGAGTGCGAACCGAGAGTAATTCTCATTTTCTGCATAAGATGTGTTAAAATGCACATTAAGCCTATACAGATCACTAGTCTAAAGTTTTGTTTGTCATAAATGTATGATAATGTGTATGTGAAAGTAATCTAGTAGGATAAATTATTTTGTTTCGTATAGTTGTTTCAAACCCTTTTTTTTTTGTTGGTAATTTTAGGTATTCGACGAATTATTTGGGAATGTTTTTTTATTTAAACTCATGTATATATTTTACCAATGAGGAGAAAACATATTTTGTGATTGAATTATAATGGCTGTTATTATGTTACCATAAATAATTATTTTTATTAATTAATTTAAATAAGTATAATAATATTTTTAAATATTTTGATTTAAAAATATTGATAAAGTTTTTCAGACGGGCTCAAGTAGGTTTTGAGTTACTGTTAAAATCTGTAAAAATTTTCAAACTGTATGTGTTCATCAAAATGAATGTATATATGATGAAAATACAAATACATAGTTCTATAAATATTACTTCTTATTATTTGGCTTGTGATAGTACAATATTTTAATTGGGTGTTAAACAAATTTTCTCTTCATATTGTTGCAATATTTTTAGTAGTCTAGGAATAATTAAAAACACAAATATTTAACTATTTGCATACACTAAAGCACATACAAAATCAAACACTTAAATTATCCTTAACGTGGTAATATCGAATCTACTTAAATATCCTTGAACAATTTAAAAAAAAAATATTTAATTTAAGTTGATTGTGACGTTTAGTTATTAACAGAAATTTTTAAAACCAGAAATAGGTAATATTTCGAGATATCAACCTTTAAAAGGACATTCAGGCGATTAATATATATCATGAGTATACTATTGCCAATTTATCAATATAAATAAATACTAACCCCCAAAGCTAATGTTTATTGTCAATTTAGTTAATTTGTTTAGTAAATTCAAATTGTCAATAGATTGTTTTGGGATAACAGTTATGTCGAGGAAAAATTCTATTAAAACGATATTGTTATTCCCACGTAAAAATGTGAAGTAGAAATTATACATCTGTTACAAATTTTCTAAACTATTTTTTAATAAGCTGTTCTTGTTATTTATTTTTGATTGTTGAACATGGCGGTCCCTGAAATAATGAAGCAAAATACTGTTGTGCCACAATCTGATAAAAAACAATATTGTTAATTCCCCCAATGATTAATTTAACCTTATCAGTATAATACTGACGGTATTTATTAAAGATAACAATAATATTTTGACTTTTGTTAAGCATCAATATTTTTCCTATATATTCTTGTTTTCCTTATTCATACACGTCTCTACTGTGTGAAGCTCTTGTTGTGCTGGTGGGTGAGAAATTTGTTTGTAACGGTCCACTCATCTCTTTCTATTTTTTACTTGCTTCCTAATCATGCCCTTTTCAACGCAACAACAACAAAACAATTTTATTTTTATTAAAGAAGGTTTGTTAATATTTTCTTCTACAACAATTAGGCCCATAAAAAAATATTTGATGTTTTACATAAAAGATATGAAAATTATACCCTTGGAAATATTTTTTAAAAACTTTAAACAGCTATAAATAAATATTTGAAATCGGTTTCAAAATGAATTTATAATCGTTACGCATTGCGTAAACGTTGTTTAAACGCAAGACGCAAATTTTTACACTGACATTTAAAATTTCTCACCTCTTTTTAACAGTAAAAAGTGTGTTGCGAGGTTGCGATCTGACACAACGCTTATCAGGAACGATAGTTAAACAATAAACACATGTTTCAAATCTCTGTGAAGCGGCTGCCTCACTGCTGCACCCTGTCGACGGCCCTGAGAAGCACTCATGACTATAAATAAATAATACACCATGGCATTTTTACAAAAAAGTTTATTTAACTATCGCTTCAGTTTTTTTAATTACATTTGAAAGTATAAAAGTAAATTAATAATGGGGAATATGATAACATGAAATAAACTTAATTTATTAATGAAGTAAATATTTATGAAACAAACCACGCTGCCCTGAAAAATAATATCTCTTGAATTATTTTTAAAATACATCATTTTATAAACATAGAAAATAGTTAAGAGTGATAAATTTTCTATCAAAAAAACAAATAAATCGTTGGAATTAGTTACGGTGTTATTTAGCTAATAATATTTCCCATAATAATGGGATCCTCTATTGCCCAGTATGTTACTTAATTGTGATAAATGTTGTAGAAAACCAATATTCGGAAAAACTCTTCGTCTTCTGAACACATATTGAAGTGCCTCTGCTGCATTCATTCGTTTTTCAATCATCAAGTAGGCAATTACGATTGTTGCCGATCTTGAAATTCCTGCGACACAATGAACCAGTACTTTCCCTAAAAACATTGATAACTGGAAAATGTTGCATTTAGTGCATTAAAAAGCAATCTTCACCTCCACTTTTAATAGCTTCATCAATAAACTTGACGGATTGCTGAAAATAAACAGATATATTCCATGACGGTCTGTCATGACCTGGAATTCCCAAGAATTTTATTTTAACATCCCGATAATAATCTGCGTCTGTGTTGACCTGATATTCATCTGCACCCTGTGAGACATTAACGACATGTGTAAATCCATGACGTACTAGAAAACGTTTATCTTTCGCTGCAAATCTGTAATTATAATGTTAATTTGATTATTCATTAACTTTTCCTGTATAATAGGATAAGGTTGCCACAATTCTTGCGTCACCTAAAACTTCATGTAATTGCCATCAGTATCTATTGGGACGCTTATCATCAATTATTCAACTTACATTTTGAAAGAACAACACGGCATATACAAAATACATCGTCATATCGTTAATTATAAAACAAAAAAACCTATAAAATCACGGTCATCACTTAAGGTGTGCAATGTTAGTGTTTGCGTTTTGACCATTAACAAACAATTTGTTAATAGATTTGTACATCATCACTGGGGCACACTACTCGTACAGACAGGTGAAAAATAAATAAAAGTTAACTTACAGTTGCGTTCTTATTGTTTGGTAATAACCAAATTAGTATTTACTCAATACCTGTGTTTTACGCAAAAGAAATGTGTGATGGTCCCACCACCTGATTCCATCAAAATTTAAGTATCTTGTTGAGCAAAACAAAAACAATGATACATTTTAGGCAACCTTACCCTACATTAATGAGCATCTCCAAATGACAATCTTTTGTGTATGATTATTTTAATGATCATACTCAAGGATGAGTTCTCATACCTAGGTAATTATGGCGTTTTCTGATTTTCGTTCAATATCATATTGGTGGGAATTTGTGCAGATATATCAACCAAAACATTTCACCAACTTTGAAAGGGTCGAACTCAGTGTTACAAGGTGTAAGACATGTTTATAACTAATCCATTGAGGCCGAATACAAATTGATTTTGTAGAACAGTAACGACAACTTCCACTAAATTTAATCCACATGCATTATTTTATGAATACCGTTACACTTCTTGTGTAATAATTATACTGATTGCAAGTGTTCTTTATTGAAAACAAAAAGCATCACATTTAAAATATTTAAGGGGTACAACGCTTATTTGGTACTCACCGATCCCCAAGATACAATCCTACATCAATTTTATTGATAGAATAAACGTCTGATATACTTGTTGTTGGATTTGATCTTACAGTTATTGTCAGGTCATCAAGAAGTTGATTTAAGTAAGTTGTAGTCATTACATTTGTTGTTTTGGGCCTCAGGGTACCCTAGTGAAGTTAATAGAAAATTTGTTATATTTTTCACAAACTTTATACTTACGGAGTATACTTTTTCTCGCCACATTACTTATTAATTTAGTTTATACAACTTTTTTTAATAGCAAAGACCACCTTTAAAGCTTTAACTTTATAAATTACTATGATGCAATTAAATTAGTTACTAATATCAAGAACATTTTCAACCATTTTCCCTTAAGTGACACATCAGTTTATAAATAAAAAAGGAAGGAACAGCAACATTTAAAATTAGATTAGTTGAAAACAGGTCCATATGTGCTCCTCAAAATAGAATTTTGGTAATTTGCCAAATTTTTGTGATGATTTGTGAAGTGGGAAGGTAACTACTCAGTATTATAAGATAATTTAATGTAAATAACAGTAGGTAAACTAAAATCGTGTGCCAAGAAACATGAGCTTTTATTTTGAATAACTTCTGCGTTTTTTTTAAGTGATTTAAGTGATAATGATTTTTTATCACAGTATTTTTCGTTAATGTTCAATAAATTACCGTAGTGCTGTATTCAACTTGATGTCATTATTTTTGCAATTTTTATTTATCCAATGTGCGCACAGCACAGCAACGGCACAAAAAGTATAACTTTTTACGTATTATTGTTTTGCAAATACGCTTCATTATTTTTTTTATTGAATACGTACATTAAACACCCGACGTTTATGCAATAGTTTAAACATTCAAATAGAAACATCATACGATAACATTTATAATTAATTAAATAATAATAACAATTTCATAACGAATGTTGTGTGCTAGTTATACCTGTATATGGAAATCAATAATAAGAGTTCGCGCTAAGCTTCGGAAATTAAAAAAAAGCAATAAAACCGTAGCGCGGTTGAACCGTTTTTTTATTATCCACGAAAAATATGTGTATTTTTTTGCTACACGCGCTATTATTACCCTTACTGAATCATAACTGAATCAATGTGCGATTTATAAGATTGGTTCACGACTTTGTTATTGGTATACTAACCATCCGTTAGGCGCTAGTGTACTGTCCACAGCAGGTACTGCCTTGGGCCTGGGGTAAGGTTTTACCATGTTTTACTTTGACGTGACCCTGAGTTCTAAAAAAAGGATTATTATTTCCGGTCCTTCCTTTTTACCGTTTTTTAATACAAAAAGTAATATATAAATCAAAAAACTTTTTATTTAAAGCAAATCACAGTATCACAATCCCGTTACTTTATTATAAATTTAAAATAAAAAATTATGCATACCGATGGTTAAGCTAGCCAGCAAATACATCTAATAAAATACTAACTCAATACAAAGTACATTATCAAAAAATTCATTGAATATAAATAGTGAAATCAAAACACATCACTCGTTAAAGATTACCAAATATTTTGGCAAAGTGCATGTCTGAAAGTGACATTGACTTTAAACTTACGACAGAAAGCACCAGGTTAATGGACCGGCATGTTTCCACCAGCGGCAGAGTCGTCTGCAATGGTATAACTAAAAACCCCCCGTAAAAAAAGATCAAAAAATTTCACAGAATAAAGCACCCAAACTCAAATCCCCTAAGCTAAGAAGGCTGTGTTTCCCAAAAAGAAGTGAACGGTGAACGATGAAGAGGGAGAATCAAAATCAGTTTTTAATGGAAATTTTTAATCGTAATTTGAATGAACTATGATATGATAAATGTACTCTTACATGTCTGAGTTTTTAAAAAAGCTGATTTTTTACCACTTGAAGAATCGGAAGTTTGCTGTTATTTGAGTGGCTATATTTGATGTTGCAAATTAGCTTTTTCATCTGACTTGTCCACCCAGCAATGCATTAAATATTAATTTATCATGATAAAACGAAAATTTGCAATGTTAACGTAACCACTTAATTGTTCGAAAACTGTATTTAAATTTTGCAATGTTAGCTAGATTTCATTGATACTTTTAAGCCAGTCTCCTATTTCAATAACATTTACTTTTGCAGCTTCACTATCGAGTAGATACCCAGAGACCATTACTCTGTTACCGTCTGATATCACTGTTAAGCCCAGTAATGATTCGACTAACGTAGCTCTTCAACCAAACTAACGATTTTCTTGATCGAGCATTAAAATAACCACGTATTTCGCCGTCTTCAAGGTCGTGGAATTTTACTTTGGTAGTGTCTTGTATCAACGATGTGTCCTGGCTACGCTGATGTCCTTTGCTTGATCTCTTGCTATCTCGTCTGCATACTTTTGACAGAAGATCGCATGGGAAAAGTAAAAGTACATTTTTAAATGTAACGTATATATTTATGACATTATTTTGTTTATATTAATGGTATTTACATAAATAAATTGTTGTGGTATGAAAATGAATAAGACGTTTTTTCTTTGACAGAGAATACAAATATTAATGTCATTAACAGTTTAATAACCGAAACTTTAAAATTACTTTTTGATTATTTTTTACAATATAATAAACTGCAATATCATGAAAATATAATAGAAAACGTAACTATCAGCAAATTGCAAAGTGTTAGTTGTTCATTCGGAGAACTTTTGAAAACATAGAGAGGAGACCTGTCTGTTCTAGTTCGAACAGGTGTTCAACTGAATTTTTCCCCTACTCTTAATTGGTTTGAGTTGCATTTGAAATTATAGTAGTTGTTAAGGATCAGAATGGCAATAACTACCGCATTACATGGGTAACTTTGTTATTACAAATGTTACAGGGTACGGTTTAATTAGCAAAGTTGGGCAGAATCACAAAAGAAATTAATTGACATTGAAAAAGTTTGCCAGCGTAGTCAGCTTTCTGAAAATAATGACAAAACTGATCTGATAAATGGAGGTATTAATGTTTATGCTTTGGCTTACAAGTTTGTCAGTTATTGCTAATTGAAAAATAACCAAAACAATGTAATCCACGATAGGAAATTATTAAAGAAATAATTTTTTATATAAAATGAGTTGTTTTATTTAATCAATAAATATTGCGACATTTTTACAATATGACTACAAATTAATAATTAATTCAAATAAAATACATTAAATATAAAAATCTGTATATAAAAATGTTTTTTTTCTTATTGGACACAAAAGAACATTAATATGCATTTGCTATTTCTCTAATATTGAAACAATATTCAGGTATTGCTTCAAAAAGTATATTTACAATATATGTATGTACAAATTATTTAGTACTTTCTGAGAGGTAGTCAGTTTATGCTTAAAATATTTAAAACAACAAAATCCTGGTTGTTGCTCATTCTTCATGTCATATAACTTTTCATTGCATGATGCATACTATACAGTAGTACATTAGTTCAGTCTAAGTTTGTAGTTCTCACTTCTTCAATATAAAATCAATATTGTATTACACATTTCTGAAAGGTTTCGACAATCGCTATATGTAAAAAAGTAAAGGTAGTTTAGCTTTATATTTTTATCTTAAAAACCTTACAAAAATAAAAAAATCAATACTGACTTATAGTTATAATCTAAATGCTATAATAAATATAAATAGTTAACTAGGCAAGATAATAAAGACTAGTTTATTTCCGTGTATACAATATTTTCTAAGCTATATTCAGTGAGTATTAATACCTAAAACTATATACAAGTACTAAATTATAAATATTTAGCAATTATTTAAAAGCAATTTGCAGTCTTTCATGTGGTCTTTTGGATTAATATTATTGTCAGAATATTGTACACGTGCCATTTAATATCAGAAAAAAAAAATTATTGGCTGATACTACAAAAAAATGATAAACAGTATTTATAACATGAAAAATACATAATTGTTGGATGTTTTTAGAGGAGATATAAATCATACATCAAACATCTTAATAAGCAATTCATTTATATTAGTCCAAAGTTTATAATTAAAAAGATTATATTTAATAACAAAACAAACTTAGTGTACGATTTTTAATTTGGAGCTTACGAAAAGAATTTTAATGTTTTTTATTGATGTTAAGTGTTAGGCACTTGAAATTAAGGCATTGTCTTTCAGTTTTATATTTATTGTATTTCTTGTGATTTTTAAAGCAATCGTAAATAAAAGGATATTATTTTTTTAAGTGACAGTTATTGATATTTTTTTCAATTTTAATCTAGTTTAGGTATTCATAGACTTGTTAAATTTGTGACAATTTTCATGATTTCAAAATTTTTACCAGTATTTCATTAATCTTGATAAAAATAAACACACAAAAATAGTATAATACACAAGCAAGCGAGCTGAAGTAGTTAAACAGCCATGCTTTGGTTGTTTAAATAATGCATCTACTTAATGTATTGTTGTTTGGTTATACAGTGTATGGGCAAACATTTCTTATATCTTGTACTATGTTTTACCGCATAACATAATCTGTACTGATATCAAAAAGCTGGGTTAAAATACGTATTATAGCATCTCTTTTTGAAATTCCCAAACAGTTTAATCTTTTAAATGTTTCTAAAAAGTATGTAATTTATTTAAAATAATAATGCAATAATCGATTAAACAAGAAAAGTTATTAGTTTTGCATTTTTTAAATATAATATTTCAATAATAACTGTGAGTGAAATGACCTATAAAATCAGGATTTTTTTCGTCATAGTAGAGCTAAGATCTGGCACTTATTTTTCGATTATAATGAATGTGTCCCATGTATCACACACAATCTTGAAACACAGAGCTCTTCTCATGATGACTTGGTGTTTACAATAGTTGCAACAACATGATGAGTGTTCCAATATTATGTACGAATTTGTTAGTAATGAGCAAACATTTTTTTGTATTTAATGCAAAATATGAATGTTTTGGGCTGGCTGTACAAATATTATGAGCCAAGTATCACACCACGGGCTACATAGGCAGGTCAAAATAGTTGAGTATATAATAAAAGCGCTTGTTCTAATGATTTTAAAAACCTGTTTTTCTAAGAAATAAAATACTGCCTGTCAACAAAATTAGCGTTCTTTCAATACTATGTTTAATACAAACGTGATAAATTCATATTACTTCCAAATTATAAAGTATTCTGTAACTAAATATTGTCTGCGTCAGTACACTTAAATAATATTATGAAAACAAGTTGCTATACAACAACAGGAGTCTCTTGATAATGATGATAGTGATGATGGATATGTTCGTGAACATGATGGTGTTCATGACGTTCTACACTCGAACTCAAATTCGCTGGGGTACCACCAGAAACATGATCATGCTTTTCAGACCATGAATTGGATTTGGTTTTATCTTTATTTTCATTAGTATGTAAATTCGATGAAAATTCTTGTTCTAACCATCTCACTACTTGTGCCATTGCTCTGGCTTGATCTTCCTGTCTATTTCTGTGCCGAAGATGATGAGGTGATGAAGTGTGTCCCAGTACAACTTGTGGAAATTTTTTAATATTACGTTTCACTGCTGCTGTTGCTTCAAAATCTGTTGTTTTTCTGTTCGATTTCCTTGTCGACTTGGGTACATTTTCTGAATGAATTACAGGATGTTGAAGTAATTGATAACGGAATGGATAATTACATAAGTCGTTGGATTTTGAACGGCAGTGTCGACGACAAGATTGAGTTTTAGTGTCGAGTACTTTTTTATTAGACACACACATAACAGCATCTATTAATTTATCATATTGGCAGTTTCCTTGAGGAAACTGTGTTGTATTTTGCAGCGATGCCAGATCCACATAAAAATGAGCTGGATCTACCATGTTCGCTAAATAATGCAACGGAGTGTGGGAAACTCTTACAGCTCTTTGGCGATGTTTATGAGCTTTTACTTCAGAAGAAGGCTGCTTGCTCTCTACATTGCCATGATTGTTACATGGTTTTCTGCAATAAAAAAAAAAAAATTACATACAATGAGGTATGTACACAGATTTTAATTCGTAGTTTCATACAATGCAATGTCACCTTAACCTTTTCAAGATGGATTTTTTTCAATTCAAAAGGAATCTTAACTTTGCAAATTTTTATAATATTTGTGTTTGTTAATATAAGTACATGGTACAAGTAACTTTTTTTTTTAAATCGCAAATTTTGATTTTGGTATATGTGGTCCCCCATTAGGTTTTATTAGTGGGACTATACATCCTAAAAGTGTTGATGGTTGTAAGAAAAACTGGTTTGGATATATTGTCCCGTTAGCTCGAAAGGGTTAAGACTCTGCCCATCTAAATACTTCAGTTGTATCACATGCAATAAAACGAATATTTCAGAATTTTAAACAGAATAACGATCTCTACCTCTGGGGTGCGTCAAGTTTTTTTTAATGCATGTCTTTTTTTTAACACCGTATATGTGTAAGATAGTGAGGGAGCCGTGTTGCCAACCCCTGCCATAGATAGATAATTGAGCCCTTCAGAGGCCAAATCGATTAACTCCACTTTTTGAATTTCTTTGAATGTTAGTGTCAAAGCACTTGATGGATGCTTACCTTTTTATATTTAAACAAACTTTGCTTAAAAATTAGGTTTCATACCACTAAATGACAAAAAAACGTTTGGCCGTCAAATAATAAACAATTTTTTCTTCAATAAAACAATTATTTCTGTAAAATACTATTTTAAGCATTTTATACTTTGTTGGACAAATGATACACCTGTAATAATACATTCTACAATGGTTATTTGAATTTAAATTTTAAAAGGAATTTCAAAGAGAGGCGTTTTACTATTTTATCAATTTTCTCTTGTTTTAAGGAGTTAATCGATTTGGCTCAATTGTCGCCTTGTAAAATGCACAAAACCAAACCAAATCCTATTTATAGTATTTTTTTTTTTAATTATTGCTTGATGTAAGTAATTAAAGAGGAGTAATCTTTTTATATCGAACAGTTAAAGGTAACAGTTATTATTTTTTCTGTATGTTAAAAATTGATTTGAAATCTTCCAAAACAAACTTACGCAGTACCTATGTTCATTTTTAACCAGTAACTATACATTTATCTTAGTTTTTTAATAAATGTACTTTTATAAAATAATCTCGATCAAATTTTTGTATTTACACTATGATTGTTGCCTACCTCATCGTTTGAAAACTAAGATTATTTTTATCCATATTGGCTTGTATAATTTCAAGCAGCTCCTGCCTTTGTAAAGTGGTAGATTTTTTTTTAACTTTCTTTGATTGCCAACAGCCATCTTTTTGATGTAATATGTTTGTTTCTTTATTAGAAGAAACTGGAGTTACATATTTTACATTAGCATGCTTTTGATATCTCTTAGACATTTTTTTACAGCTTAATATTTGGTCATCAGTACATTCACCCTCTTCAT
The DNA here is from genome assembly GCA_947652605.1 of Elmis aenea. Classification (NCBI taxonomy): domain Eukaryota; kingdom Metazoa; phylum Arthropoda; class Insecta; order Coleoptera; family Elmidae; genus Elmis; species Elmis aenea. Next base: position 31,563,319 of record OX393584.1, on the reverse strand, counting down.
CGTTACTGCTAAGTTCTCCGGAGACTCTACTGCAGACATCTGAACAGTCATCTGAAGCTACTGTGGCATCTTGTTCTTCTAATTTTCTACAACAGTAATGTTTTTTGCGATCCTTTTGTTGTTGTTGTTGTTGACGGCGACAGTGTCGTTTTCTATCACTGCTAGATTGCTTGATAGAAACATTGAAATCTTGTTGTAATCTAACATCAGGTTCCTGTTGCTTTTTTTCTATTTTATTGTCTGTATGACCAATAACAGTGGCGCTAACATGTTTTCGTTGATCAGGGGAAACTGTTAGTTTGACTTTTATAGTTTTACTACCATAATGAGGTACTTTCACCGATGAACCCAGTGTCTCATAAATTGTTGTAACCAAACCAGTAATGTCCTGTAAAACAAAACAAAAACATCGTTTAACATTATATACTGATTAACAACTTTTAAAAACTCTCACATTATTTTAAAAAATGATGATCTGCACTCAAATTTTTTCATAGAAATCTTTTTTAAAATTCTTGGTTTTAGTAAGGCATTTTTGTATATGTATATTACTTATTTATTAAACATGCCACTAACGTAAATTTATTTTTTTCTCGCGCAACTTGGATTTCTGTTGTGTAAATAACAAGTATTCGAATAAAATTAATCTTGTTTCTGTACTTTTGTAAAAGCATGAAAATTATTAAAAATTTAATCTGACCTTAATACAGAATGTATAAAATACCATTACCACCTTGAATCTCTCGTTTAGTTTGAGAAATAACCCTTGCAAATATTATATGTTATTCAGTGGCGAAAAAATTGCGTAAAAAGGTTATATTTGACGAAGTAATGATATGTGCTATAATACCATGTATACAATGCGGATGCAATCATTTTCTTCGCATATGTTCAGTTATGTTTTGATTTTAACCAAAGTCTTGTAATAAGTTGTTCGTTTAAGGTAATTTAAAAACTTATCTTAAATTTTATAAAACAAAAATTGTTTTTGATATTTTTTGAATCAAAATATTAAAAAAAAAAAAGAACGGAAATCGTGTCATACCTACTACTTTTTTTTTAGAGAGGTATCCCTCATATGAAGGGATTGTTTGTTTTTTTTTTTGTTTGAAAAAGTTTAATCAATTTGTTCGCTTAAGAAAGAAAGAATATTAAGTTTAGAATGCAGGACGATTACGAGCGGTTGGCAAGTCGATTAGCTTGAACGAGGCCCATGATCAAACTCCAGGAATGAAGCCTCCGGTTATTACACATTAAGGTAAATATTTTGTTTGTTCAAGTGTCGACTGTCGAGGACGTTGTTTTTGTTTAGCTATATTGTGGATTACATTTATAACTGTGTGCTTTTGTGTTTAAAGACTACTTTTTGTTTTAGGTAGGGTGTGAGGAGTGCGAAGCAAGAATTGTTTATTTATTGTTGGTGAGTCAATTTTTTTACTATTCGGTCGGTTTTCGAGTTAGGCATTTTCGAAACGACGTGAAAAAGCGCCCAATTCGTCGATACAATCGAATTTTTCATACTAACCAAATATCATCCAAATATTGGTGTAAGCAGATTTTACCATATAACCCGTTACCAAAATACATTAATCTTACTATTTTAGTGTAACATTCTCTGGAATAACATGGAAGCAATAAATAAAATAGCCTCTTAGAATATGGACGTTGGATGTAAATTATTAATCTTTTTATGTAAATCTACTTTATACATGTTAAGTAATTTTACATCACTTCTGTAAATATACATTTTAAATTGGAAATTTACCAAGATTTTCAATGGCTTATTAATGCCAATGATTATCGTGGTAAATTTACAGAAATACTTTTTACAGTGGCATCTCGCTTTACGGCTAACTTTTCAGGGGAGTATCTTGGCCGTATAGCGAAGTATGAGTCTACGAGAGTAGTTTAAAATGGACTGCATAAACATTGCAAATATTTATCAGCCTTTTTAATTGCTATCAGGCCTTCATTGCAATGTCTAAGATACAAATAATACAAGCAACTAATTTAAAAATGCTTCTAACAATTTTAAATTTCACCCTGTTAAGAAAATGTTTCATCTGTGTGTTGACTAATTGTAGCTTTAAAACACCAAAATGATGGATAAATGAAGAAGAAAAACGAGTGTTTTCTGTTTTAATCTAATCATTATGCCGTTTCGCAAGGTTGCGATTTGCGATGCGACCACCCATTAGCGCCACTTCAGTGGCCGACGATTTACGCGGCAGGCGCCAATAATGCAAATTTATAAATAGCGGTTTCTTTGATCTAACACGTGTTTTGAATATGTCACGTAAACCAAAACAGTTAAATGTATTTAATATTTTATAAATTCAGTAGCGCAACGTGGAGTTAATTATAAACACTTTAATGTTTTAGTAAAATTGTATCGTTTTACCTTATTTTTATTATTTCATGTTAGCATTGATACAGCGATAATAGACGTGATTTATTGTAAAATAGTTTCCTGTTTTATTATTTTTTCTCAAACAATAATTTATTGTAAAAGTACACACATATTTTTTAGATCATATTGCACGACAATCTCGCTCGTTTAAATAAAATACGTACAGTCAAATTTAAACTTCTGCTTTTTTTTTCACCGACTAAATTTTAAATTCCTTTTCAGTGATATTATTGCTCACATTACTACATTATTAAAAAGTTAATTTTTTTGCCATTATAAACAAATAAAATTTGTATTGAATTACATTATAGTTACGGTGACCATTATTTCTAGACAAAAATACTGTACAAAAGGTGGATTACGTTTTTTTTTTTAAGAAGACCGGAACAAAAAATGTGTTTTAGGAAGAACGGAACAAAACATGTGGATGAAGTTTGTTTATTTTTTTGCTCTCACGTATTTTGAAGATTGAAATTATATTGAATTATATGTTTGTGGCTCGCGCTATGTAAAAGGTTGGGTTATAATTAGCACAATATTCATTACATTAAAAATACAGTACAAAAAAATTAAATACAGTACATTTATTTCTGTTTAAATTATACAGTACAGCGTCTTAAAATACAGTACTGTACTCTGTACTGTATAATACAGTACGAATGGTCACCGTAATTATAGTTAATGTAGAACGTTTGAAAAATATGATGATGAAAAAGTCAATGGTAAAAATATTCGACATCACGCGTGCGAATAAATAACCGGAAATATTTTTAATTCGACTTTACCAATCTCCAAAATGATATAAACTATTTAATTAAGCAAGCGAGTGTGTTTCAGTACCTACACTATAGCTCTAACCACGGCACGGTTCGTCGTATATGTGAGCAAGTCTGGACTTTTTAGTTAGGTACTGAAGGGCCGCATTAAGATACGTAATTTGCCCAGTGCTGTGTTAAAGCTACGTTAATTACGTTTGCTTCCGGTAATACTATAGCGAAAAATGTAATTTGTGCTTATAGCATTACGTTAAATTTTTAAGAAACAACGGCCCAAAACAAAATCAAGTGTCACTGAAACTAATGATTATTAAACCCCAATAAACGCGTATTCGTCAATCTAGCTATTACTTTAAACAAGTTCTACAGTTTAATGATAAAAATCTTACATAACTTACATCTTTTGTAATTTTTCCATGTCCATCAAAGTCGTATAACGTGAACGAGAATTCTTGCCGTTCTTGGCCGACTTTCTCGGGGCCTCCTTCGACGGAAACATCACACGAAAATTCCTGCAATGAAACTCTAACTTTAAAATATATCAAAAGCGGCATTTTGACCTTGATCGGGTCATAAACCTTGATTAAATAATCAAAAGTTAAACAATAACATCAATTTATCTCATTTTGTTAATAGTTTTTTTTAAATTTTATTGTTGGTGAGGTTCTACTAAATAAGTTTTATAATTGTTCATTTACTAGAATTTTTATTGGTATTTTAGTAAGTAATATAAAAATCAGTTTTCAAGCAATAATAATACGACAAAATAGCAAACAGTTTTTAATTCGTTATCGCATTGAAATAATTAACAACTTCAATTTATATTTAGATTATCGGGTTTTATTAGAGGCAAATAAAATATTATGACACCAGAACAACAAAATAAAGACTTCTCTTTAGAGTCCATCACAATGATCTAGATGAGAATAGTTATTAAACAAAGAGCAGCAGAAATAACAATAATACACAATATCTAACTATTTATTTCTTTTCCTGTGCTAAGACTGTTCTAGTAAATTAATGCTTGGCGTAGAGAAATTGGGAAAAATACAGCAAAAATTATAACAACGCTTTTGCGCAAAATCGCTGTGACTAAATATAAAGGTGGAAGATAGGTACGTAACGTACATATTTTGAACGATTACCATACAATCTAGCACTCAACTTTTTTTTACTAAATACCGTAAATAAAAACTTGATCATACATTTGGAGGTTTGTACCAGGGTTATCAACAGTTTTCGGCAGTGTTTGATCGTTTTCTAGCCAAAAACTTTTACATTAAAAAGGCACTTTACTTAGTCTTTAATACTGAGCACAATATTATTTAAAGCTCAAATTTAAAACGAAATTGATGACATAAATAAATTGTCTTTTTCAAAAGAATTTTTTAAAATAGTTTTGTTTGTAGTAATGTTGAAACTTTTAATATGTACCTACTTGGCCATTCTTATTTCTTCTTGGTAAATTTTTATTGCAAGGTAAATATAAATGTTTGCTAAAATGTTATTTCGCTAAGCCAATTTGATCGAATTCGAAGCACCATTTTAAAGTGCTTAGGCAAACATTGTTAAATATAAAATTTACAGTATTTTGCTTAATTCGCCATACTTATTGCAATAGCTTGAGGCTTTAGATTTCAATGTAGTAAGATAATCATTTACGGCAAATAAGTTTTTCCCCGGTTAGTAAAACAATAACAATCTAGCAATCAATTCATTGTAAAACGATAAGCGGACTGACTTTGGTTTGTCACCATTATAACCATCGGTTTTAAAAACACAGAAACAGACAGCTCTCTGAAATATAACCTACTTTGCAGATTTTACCGTTTATAAGATAGTTGCTCATGTATTTACGACATCCGTTCTACATTTAATTAATTGCAATTTTATTATTTATTTTTAAAAAAGATATACAAATAGCCGTTTGCAGCATAATCTAAAATTGTTGTCAAATACACACGGCGTTTATTATAAAAACAATAAAGGGGCGCATTTTCTAAAATATGCCTGTTGTGTTTTTGCATTTCATATCAAGTGTATTAAGTACTGATATTAATTTGGTAAGTTTGTTTTTTTCATTCATTATTTTACTCTATCGACTCTATTTATTAACTTAATAATGGTCCGGTACTTAGAGGTTATCGGTTTAACGATAAAACGTTACGTATTCATATTACAGCTTAAGCAATTGTCGGCAGTTATGAATGAATTTTAATATTTTACTCTTTGTTTTATTATTTATTAACTTATTACTTGCAATTCATTGACGAATATATTTGATAAGATAGTAATTTGTAGTAGAGTTTATTCATATTGTTGTTATCGTTAAGTTTATAGTGACAGTGTTGTAATTAAACTTTTGAAAAATTTAGGGAAATTGATGCGTTCCGTTTTGAAACTGCTCCATTAAGTCTATAGAAGATAATATTTTGTGGAGAAAGATTAAAAACAAGGAAACACAACAAATTTTATATCAAAATTAATAACGTGTGTAATGAGTTTTAAGCCATTTGCTGTAGTTTACAGTTTTTTTTTTCCTTGAAAAAAGTGCCCTGTACTATTCCCAGAGGCGTAGCAACAATTTTTGCGCCCTTGGCAAATGAAACTTTAGCGCCCTTGTATACTTTCAATAATTTTATTTAAAATATGTAAAAAAAAACAAATGTTTCAATAATAAAAAAACTCTAATAATTTCATCAACGTTTATTTGTTTTGCCAGTTCACGTTCAATTAAAAGAAAAGGCATAGTGATGACGTTCTATCTTGACCACATGTAGAACGCAAATAATTTTTAATTTGCTAAAACTTCTTTCAGCAGTAGCAACAGTGACGGGTATATTTAAAAATATTTTAATGCTTTTGTTATACTGGAATAGGTTTCTTCTAATTCCCAGTTGGCCATTAAATTTAAAATATTTTAATGGTATAAATTAGAAGCATTTTGATTTTTTGTAATTTCAACAAATTTATTGATGTTTGAAACATTGTATTTCTATCAGACTGTTGCAAATTTAACTCTGGATACTTTTCTGTCAAAACTGCTACATTACATTTAATTTCTTCAAAACCTATAGTACCAATATTTTCTCCTGTTAAAAAATTAAACTCGTCTGAAATTGTTTTCATGCTTATAAATCTTTTATTTAATTGCATAATTATGGAATCAATTATTTCCACACAATTCATTTTAACATCATCAAAATTATGTGATTCGTCATCAGCAAGTTCATCAGACATTTTCTTTCTTTTTATTTATTTTTTTTCTGAAGGTACTACATTGAATTTGTTGCATGTACTTTCCATTTCACTCAAAATTGTATTTAATTATGTTCTAATAGTTTTTAAAAAAAATCAGTTAACCCTTTAATTAACACAGAAGATCTTGTTCTTTTTTTTTAAGTGCGACGTTTACAGTGTTAATTCTTTCTAGAAGCAAGTTCTACAATACTAGATAAGAAATAAATTTATGGCTGTTTATTTGACGGTAGTTTCTCTAAATTTGAAATTAAAAAAATAATGAGACTATTATTTATTAATAATGCTATAATTAGATTTTTTGAGTTGAATTTTGCGCCCCTCAGATTATGGCGCCCTTGGCAAGCGCCCAAATGCCAACCCGTTCCTACGCCACTGACTATTCCCATTTTTCATAATAATTTTAAAATGGCAATTGTAATGATTTGAGAGCTAATAATCATTATTTAAGCTATAAACAACGTCTGTAAGAAGTTTCAAGCCATTTGCTGACGAAACGTTGATAACACTATATTAAATGCAGAATGAACACGTTTGTACAAAAAAATTAAATTTGAATAAGTAAAAGATATAGCAAAAACAGAATCATTAAATTTTAAGGTACTTTTTAATTTTTATTGAGACGGTAGCTTTACCGAATTTAAACCCACGGTGTATTCCTATCAAGTCCTGGAACTTAAATCAACTCGTATTAACTTATATGGAAAAATTCTTAGTTATTTCAGTGATTCATTTAATAATGTAAATAAATGTAATTATAAATCACTCTCTTTTTTTTTACAAATGATCTACAGAAATCTGAGACCAGTTTTAAGCAATCTTAAGCATAAGTCTTGAAATTGGTCTAGCATTTTTACAAGGGATCATACGTAAGAAAATAAGTGATTTTTAATTAAAACTATTTATGCTACTAGAAGAATAATGTTTTGATAATATACAAGATAAAACCATCAACTTGAACTTTGGTTACTTAAATATACCTATTTATGTCAACACTTTAAAAGCACTTTTTATTAAATTTTAATGTAATTGAATCGGTTTATTTTGTTAATTAATGGACGCTAATAATTATAGTAGGTACTAATAAGAAAAAGCAAAACTGTATCTATTATCCAACATAATTAAATGTAATAAAAGCCAAAAGGTAGTACAAGAAACCCTAATTTTTTAGTCTTGCTACCTAAGACCATTACTGTTTTACATAAAACACTATGCTCAAATGAGGCCCGATTTAATAACCAAAAGGCAATAATATTCCTGTTGCAAAATTTTAATTTTTAGTATCTTCATAACCTGTTCTGGCATAAAAAACAAATTTTTCACCCATGTTGAGCAACAACGTATCAATGGTCAAATTCTAAGGCGGAAAATTATTTTTAATTTAATTTTTACAAAATAAAAGTTTTGCCGTAGAAAAAAGATGTCACGACCTGTCATTTACATAAACGATCGGGTTGGTTATGTTAAATAAACAAGTTACTATGATTTAGGGAAGAATTTCATTTTTTATGTATGAGTATAATTTTATACACAGTCTTATTTAGAATACAATTCTCTGCCAAAATGAAGAACAAAATGCATACTACGTAATTTAAAAAAAATGACTATCGTTAAGCTGAGCTACGTTATCGTAGAAATAACATTTACAGGGTGTCTTAAATTAAGGCTCAGCATAAGGATCTGAAGAGTTACAAATTTGCATAATTTGGTGAATGGTGCTGAATTTATATCTGAAAACATAGCCTTCTTAGATCAGAAGTTATTCAAACATTATTGGCAGGGTGACTCCGAGCCCCGGGCTCGGAAGTAATATAAGGGCCCGGAGTCCACATACTTTATTAATTATGGTGTATTAAATATTCACAATTAATAATTCTAAATACAATAACATAACACACCATTTATGCTATTAAATAATTATATTAAAGCAAACATTTTAAAATAGCGATTTTTTTAATCAAATTACCATTTCCATGAAAAACAAAACTGAACCTAATTGTATCAACATTTTAATGCCAAGTTTTACGACTGTTACCTACAGTATTACAGTAATTTAACTAATTTGATGCAAATCAGCTGTCAAAATTTAAAAAATGGGTGTAATAAAAATAAAAAATAAATGTGTTTTGTAAAGTCAAAACTCCAAGTAACAATCTTATTGATTGTAAAAAAGTTTAAGACAATTTCATGATTATTACGTCAAATTATAATTAGAATGAAAACAAAATTAATGTCTTGTTTGTAATCCAAATCTGTTATAGTTTTATCCAATTGATAAACATTGTTCGATGCAGTAGTTGCTTTAAAATCAGGGCTCGAAACCGAAAAAAATTTTGGTTAACGGTTTACCGAAATCGAGAACTTTATTTTTATAACGGTTTTGGTTGAAAAACCGGTTTTATTCGTAAAAAACCGGTTAAATTAACCGGTTTTTAAAATTATTTAGATCAGGAATGCAAAGTATGAAAAGATATTATTTATTTATAATTTTATAATAAATGTACAATCAAGAGTTCAGTAATGACTTTTGGTAAACTAATCGCATTTACTACAGATTTTGTATTTTTCATCGTAATTTTTATTAAAAAAAAGACGTTAAAAAAACCGGTTTTTTATTATTTTGGTTAAAGGTTACCGTTTTTTTTGCCTTTAAAAGTAACGGTTTCGGTTTCGGTTAAAAATCACTTTTTCTGACAAAAAATAACGGTTAACCGGTTTTTTAAACCGGTTTATAAACCGGTTTAAAAAACCGGTTTCATGCCCTGTTTAAAATAAAGTTGTAAAGCCAATTTCAACTATCAATTTGGTATTTTAAATATTTAAATAAAATATTATGGCTTTTTAAAGTAACTTACAGATGTGAAATGCAAGTAACTGACAAATAAGTGTTTGTAATATTTTAATTTACAAGAAATTAATTATTTACGCGAAATGTAATTTTCAAATCTCAAATATTTTATTTAAGCTAACTTGCTGATTTTCATTCGCTCGTTTTTATTTTACTAAAATGGCGGAGACTATTTAAATTCTAATTTTCTAATACGTCATTTTTATAAAATGTAAATTTCACGACTTTGACTTAAGACTCGTATAAACTAATACGTCTTTGGCGTAAGTTTGAAGAGGAAACCAAAAATATAAAAACATAGGACTTCGCATTTAAATGGTCAATGTTTGGGTTCGTTTTCGGTTGAACCGAAGCAAGCGAGTTCTTGTTAAAACGTATAATATAATTGTGTCTAACATCTAGTGAGTATATGTATAAGGTTTTTACCTCCAAATTCAAATGAGTTGATGGTTGTTGAGATAATTGAGGCGGTGTTGGAGTGTTGGATGATGGTGTACCGTTTGAGGAAGTTTGCAAAGGCGGCGTTGTACACGCTGCTCTTAAACGATCTGATATTTCATAATCTGAACTACCTCTCCCTAATAATTCTTCGGTGTCAGACACACGTCCCTCGTTGCAGTCCACTGTAACAAGTAAAATCGATTAGTGAGTATACAAAAAAAATGGTTTAGCAGCAAGTAAATATTCCCAGTCCAATCATGTTGGTAAATATGTCAAGAAGAAACGATAATTTAGATAAAAGCCATTAAATTATTGGTTGTTCTATATATTTTACTTATTTTTTGTAATTTCATACAATTTGCCAAAGCTAAGTCAATACTATAATGTATTATTATACAGAATAGCTAAAGTATGGAGACAAGTTTTTACCCGATAAAACACTTTGATATACAAAGCTGAAATTTTACAACAAAACTGTTTGTCATGTTTTAGAGGAGAAATTTGATCCACGTTGTTTTTTTTTAATGGAAACTTAAGTATTGTGATACATTGATAGAATGCTTGTTTCATCTGCTTTGCAAATGCATTAAAAGTATTTAAAATTACTTGAAAACAAATGTTTTAAAAATTAAAATATTTCGTCATCTAGACAATATTTTTGTCCAAAACATGACAAAAATTTCTAGCTAACTGTTAAAGATCATCACCAGTTAATCTTATATACTATGATATATGTACTAAATAAACTAAATAAAGCTAAATGAAAGAATTTATTATGATCAACTTTCAATGCAACTAAATTCCACACTGATTATTATGCTAAATATCGTCTTTATGGCCAACTGATACTAGATATTTTCTCACAAAATTATTAAGAAATGTATTAAACATATCGTAAAGGAGAGAAAATTTACTATCTGATTAGGATAGAAAAAGCATTAGTGCTGTTTGGGAAAAAAATAAGCAGGCTTTTCAAGATGCATCAACATTTTAAATGTATTTTAATTTTATTTTATGCAGTCTTTTCCACTTAGCTTTTATGGTTTATTTCTAAAAGCAAATGAGTTCATCGAGATGATAGAAAGGCAGATGATACATATACCAGATAAGTAGAGCGTATATTTAAGTGTGCAAATAATAACTTCAATAAATTTTTCGTAATAACTGAAATTTTTAGTTATTATTATTTAGTTATTATTATTATCTGTCTTAACTATTACTGTGAAAGCATTGTGTTGTACAACAGCTGAACAAAATATATAAACTATTATATTACAAGCTGTAACAAAAGCCGGTGTATATTCAGGGATTTGTGTCAAGCCACCCAGTAGTTTTTCCCTGTCGGATGTCTTTGCTGTATTCCAAGAATTTGTGAATGCCAGATTTGGTAAATACAAGGAGTGGTGAGGAGCAACCGTAAAATATTTGTTAAAACGACAGTGGGGGAGTTTAAGGAATTCGGCGGCGGTACATACTAACCCGTTTCGAGAAAAAGTCGGATCTTTTCAATATTGGCAATACAAAAGCGAGCATGGTAAATGCATTTTCGAGAAGAATTAACTTACGATAATTTTTTGCCTAACTAGTAGCTGGTTCTTTCAAAAATTTCGGGAATAAAATGCTACAAAGATCCTTTGTTTTTTTCCAAAGCAACGTAACTACAATAGATCTGTAAAGTTTACAAATAACATCAATTTCATCAGCTCATAAAACAGTAAAAAATCTAAACTAGCCTTGGGACATCAAAAAAATTTAAAAAAATATTTTAATATTGTCTTTTAACTGTCAGGGCCGGTCATCATATATCGCGGCACAGGTGCAATAACTTTTTTGGGGCCCCTTATGATTTTATTGGGATTTTTTTGCGTTGAAATAATAAAATATGAAATGTACACGAAAATAATATAAAATTCTAATAAATTAAGAAAAATAACTTAAAAGAGTTATTCCGATATCTAATATTGCGGGTTGATATTTACCCCAGTACATGAGTTTATAAACAAAAATTAGTTTTTGTTACATCACATCATTAAAAAAAAAAAATTGTTGGAAAACAGAACTTGGACCTTGAAGAGTTCATTTTTGCAATTATATCTTTAAAGTCTGTCATTTCAGCGTCTATATTTTTATGGATAGTATTGCTGAAGAAAAAAGTTTCTTTTGTGACATTGCATTTATATCTGAGATCTTTTTTTAATTTTAAAAGTTTTCGTTTCTTTGGACTCGATAAATATTTTCTTTGCGAGGCCCAAAATTTACAAAATTATTTAAATATATGCTATTTTGGCCCCCCCTCAAAATAAGGTCCGGGTGCATTTCACCCACTGCACCCTCTACTTGACCGGCCCTGTAACTGTGCAATTTCTTACATTTATTAAACGCAATAATGATAAAAAATAGTGACGAAATCTTATACAAATTGTGTTAATAAAAACAATTTTCAAAATTGCAGTAGATACAGAATCGGTCAAATGGACTAAAATTAGTTATGCATTTGTTTATGAAATGCTTGCTTAGCAATAATCAGAATATTAAGGTGTCGTATTGTTTCAGTTGTATAATCCCGTTTAGTACTTAAAAGAAAAAAAATGTTTTAAAATGTTTTGTTTTTTATTTGCACCAAGTCTCGCATGCAAGTGAAATAAAAGTAAAAGGTCAGTCAATAAAGAGTACGCGCAGTAATGTGCAAAGGAGCTGTATTTGTATTATTTCTCGATAATTTACAATATTGTTTAAAAACAGAAACGATATTTTTGTCGCACGTCTCAAAAAACAAAATAATTTACTAGTAAATTTTCAATCTTTAGTTTAAATTATTTTTAAGCCTAAGCAATTGTTAGCTGTCGTACTCGTACATAAAATATAATGATTTATTAGTAAGTATTTTAGAAAAAACTTTTTTTTTAAATGCGATAGATCTGTTTTATTTTTCGGCTTTGAGATGGTAACCTGGATTTTGTTGTTAATTTTATGACGAAAGCAAAAGATATAAAAAGATTCGTTAAGAGACATGTCAGTGTGAGTTATTCAGACACCCACTCTTTGTTGTAATTTGCTTATCGTGCAATTTATCCGAAATATTTCAGTTAGGTACTTGAATTAATATGTCTTGTATAAATGGGTGCCGTTTATAGAATAGAGGTAATTTCCGATGAAGAACATTTTTTTTGTATATATTTTACATTGTTACTCCAAAGTAGCGCTGGCGCTACACCGATGAGCAATAATCCACTCTTGTCTAGACGCTCCACTTTATCCAACCGAGTACAAACGATACCGAATGCCACCAACAAAGCCATGACGTCAACAATTTTTATTTAAACGTTGCCAACGAAGAAATTCTTTAAATATCCATCATAGCAAGCTAAATGATTTTAGAAAAAAGAAAAAAAAAACAGTAACGACTGGTGTCCGCAATTTTAAAAACATCTACTACTGTTTGTAATTACTTTTAAGGCCACTATTTTAAGTAAATGAAAATCATGTATAAACAACCGAATACAACATATTTGTCAGCTCAAAACTTCAAATTGCTTGGCGAAGCATTTGATTAATGTTTTTATGTAAAAGTTTGTACTATCAAATAAAATAATAAAAATACAAATTTCACAATTTTTTCATCCAAGTAGGTATTAATAGTATTTTTTATTTTTCCAAGAGTATCTCGATCGTGTAAGATCAGTTTTTAGTGATTTACTATCTAAATCAATTATTGCGTCCATAAAAATAAGAAATTCAATTTTGAAAATCCAAAATCGAATCGGCTTAAAAATAAATTGTCAAGAATTTTTTACAGAATTAAAAAGTAATTATAAAAAAACAATAACGGTCAAAAAACGAGTAGTCATTTTTCAGTTTTCACGAAAAATGTTTCAGATATCTTAAACCTGTTTTGATAAGATTATCATAGTGATTTTACTAAATTTAAAATTATGATCTATCTCTTATAACAAGCGGCAACCCTTCATGATTGGAAATTCGAAGTTAGAATTTTAAAATCTGGAATAAATTTAAAGTTTGAATCAGGGTTTGAATGGCCAATGTTGGAAACATGCGCAGTTGGAATATGCAAAGTCGGAATGCGAAATCCTAAAGGTCGCTCTCGAATTTGAATCAGGCTGTATATAAATCATGCCATATGATAAGAAAATTAGACGTTTTTTTAATGTTTATGTTGTTTTAGAATTAACGATTGTTAAATTCTAGGATACCATTTAAATCGGCTTTGTCGAACCGAAATTGTTTATTGGGCTGAAAAAAATATTACTAGTGTATGCCGCACACTTAAAATACACAAAAAATCAATAACAATATCAAGTCATTGCACATATATATGATTACGAGTATCTTTTATACAGCTCATGGGATATAGTCAAATATAACTTTTAATTTTTTTAAGCTTCAGAAGGTTCGCAGAAAAGTCTCAATTGGGCCGCATGTGATCCCGTTGGACATAACTGATTTAAATCGTAGGCCATATTTTAAACATCTTGTTCGTAAACTTTCACTTTCAGTTGATTTCGACATTTGATTTTTAAACATGACCCTTACACATTTTTGTATAGGTACTTAAATGTTTGCAAATAAATTCTCGTTGCAGCGACGAATTTTGAGTTTAGTAGAGCCCCATTGTCTTACAATTATTAAATTTTATAATAATATTTGGGTTCTCCACTTTTTTCTTATCATGACGAATATTGAAAAAAAATTATTGAAATCAGAACTTTATAAAAGATTCGAATGTACAAAAATATGTCCAAGGATTTGTTTAAAAATCAAATGTTGAGATGTCTATACTGTCTCTAATTACTCAAGAATTTAAAAATCGCAGTACACTTATAAGCAATCATAATGTGAAAAAGGCCCATTTAACGTAACCTGGTGAGGTAATTACTTTTTACTTTCCGTCCAAAAATGCTGCCTAATAGATGCGATCACACAAATATTACCTTGGCACGGCAATTTATTACAAAGCACCGAAGTTAACTAATTTGGTTTATATAAAAGTCTGATTTAAACCCAATTTCATAATGATCACAGCACTAACAGCCTGAAGATCTTTGCGTTGGCTGCATGTCTCAACAGCACCCACCAGCACCACGATCGAAGGTTTCCTGTAATTTCTTTAATGCAATTCACAATGTGTACTAGAATAGGTTTCAAATATATAAATTGGCCACCAACACATACAAATTACAATTTTATGGCCGCTTTGTATTCAAGAAAATACTTTGTTGACTATTGCTTACTTTTTTAGATTATTTTATTAGTAAAATCAGTTATAATTCTACTTTAAGATGAGTTGAATTTAACTAATTTATCTAATTAATTTAATAGACATATTAATAATTAAATGTTTAACAAAAATATTTCAATATTGCTTAAGACTGGCCGCTATTAATTGTAATCCTTTGCTAATTTATTTATATTAAGTATGTTTTTTATGCACAAATGTGTAAAACACGGTATATTCAACCTAATACACCGACACACCTGCTTTTAAGAAAGTTTCTGTCGGTCTTTTTCATAATTTTAGACAAATATTGATCTTACATCACATAGTTGTACAATGACATTGTATATCACTAAAGATATTGATAGCTTGGTAAACAATTATTGATTATATTTGTGCAATCATCGAGCAGCTGCGTTGTTTGATTTTCTTACCGAAAAACTCTGTTAAACTAAATATTTAAAAAACTTTAAAATGTGAATATTTGCAAACAGCACTTGTCCCAGCTGCGAACTTTTTTACCTATCTTAACTGATGATCAGAGTTATATTTTAAGTCCCGTTGCCATAAAAGATCTCGCTATCAATATGAATACATGAAATAAATAAAAAATGCTGTATTAATTTCTTTTGCATTTGCATTAGATAAAAGGTCGGTAAAAAAGATTAATAGCAAGAAGGTGTTAAATAGCTTAATAGCACTTATTGCAAAATCTTGCATCAAAGAAACGTATATTTTTTACACCGTATTGCGATATTACATTTTATGCACTTTACTCTATTATAATATTATAAACAATAATAAAGATACACAGGGCGTTTCCTTTGTTAATAATCATCTCGATTATCGTAACAATCCTATTGATTAATAAATTGCCAAAACATGACATAAAACAATATTGAAAATGTTTATGTATCTTAAAAAAGCATTATTCAACTTTTTTTCATGTAATTAGTATAATTTTTAAATAAAATCGGATAGTGTACGATCGTATCTTTCTAGTTCCGTAAACATTGTAATACTACTTATGTGTATCGAAAAAAAATGAGTTGTATTTCGCAGTTTAGAGCAAATTTTCAAGATATTTCCAACGCTTTCTAATTTAATTTCCAACACAAATATAAGTTTTTGGTATTGTTAAATTCGTCAGAAAATGCTCTATCTAAATAACCGCATGTACCAGCACCGTTCCATTTAAAAAAACTTACTTTCTGTCAAAAAACCGATTCTGCAATCTTTAAAGCCGATTAAAGTAACCTAAATATCAACAAACATTTACAAAAACGGTTTTTTGGACACTTGTTGACATAAAGGTCTCCACAGACCGAAGCGGTGGCGGTGGCGGTGGCGGTCAGATGTAACCTTAGGAAACAAGTGGGACGCACGATCTCACTCACTCACTAAGATTAAATCTGACCGCCATCGCCACCGCCACCGCTTCGGTCTGTGGAGACCGTAGTAAAATTCAATGTATGCTGGTCACGGCCCACCTAATAAAAAAATAAATTTTCGTCCAAACATTATTTGAGGTTATAAAAATTAACCTTAATGGTGCCGTTGTATCAAAATTGCTTCCTCTTTCCAAAGTTAGGGCCATTTCCGACTAAACCGGAAGTGAAATAATAGTGTACATATGTTAAAACAATCAGGTTTTTTACACATATCATATGTCTAAAATTTCATATAACTAAATACAAAACTGAAGAAAAAAAAGCGGGAGTACCGAGTTGAGTTACATCCGGTAAAGTATATGACCACAAAATTTATTATCATTTTTTTTTATTGTCTCCAACAACAGAGTTGTCGAATACTTCGTCTTGGCTCACCCTGTATAATTAAAAAATATAACAAAAATCATGGTATGCTATGTGATAGTGTAAAATTTACACTGTAAATCAACAAAATAAATCAAGCATTAAACTTGAAAAAAAAAACCTTCCCATGACTTTTTAATCGCCACCTTAGTCTTGGCGTTCGTAGGTGTATTTTATTAAAACAAATTCAGTCAAGCACCTATGACAATAAATGCAATTGTTGTTAGTTAAGGAATAATAATAAATACTTACACTCCATAAATTTATATCCACCATTTATTCTATATGCGTAGTGCAGTGATTATTTTAAATATATTGATATCTGTGATCGTTTCATTTTGTTACGATTATTCTCAGAATTGTTTAATAATCAACTGATTTAATTATAAATGGAAAAATTAAATTTTATACAAAAATTTTCTCATTGTTTCAAATCCTGCTTAGTTTATTATCGTAACAAGTAATGTCCTACGTTGCATATTTTTGTTTTTACTATACGTACTAAGAGTTATATAAGTGAAAAGTATAAAACGTATGCTGTTGGTCTACACTGAGATTTACGATACGTGTCCTTTAATAAGATGTTGAATCACAAAAATTAAAAACCGCCACATTACGAATATTATTGTTGCCTAAAATGAACGTTCATAAAAAGCGCATTTTACAGGCGGTATATTAGATGCCGCACCGCGTTTTACAACCAGAACATTCATGGAGTACGTGCTGGTATCAAATATATTTATTTTCAGTGTTTGTAATGGTGGTTTAGACTCTAGAGTGTACCGCAATTAACGTATCTACTTTGATATTTGCCGAAGAACATAAACATTTTCACCTTATTAATGGCCTTATCAGATTACATGCTGAACGAATTGCGTTCTTTTATTAACTCCTTGCCGAACAAGATTTTATTTCTTTTAGCTCACTTCTCTCACATGATTTTTAGCTGAGATCTTTGGGCTTATGATCTGAAATTCCTTAAAAGTTTTAATTTATTTTAATGAGTGTATAAGTAAATAGTAATTGGCATAAGATTTAAACAACACATTTAATCCTCAAAAGGTTATGATATTATACACGTACACGTATTTAATTGGTATTATTTTACATAGAATCAATTTTAATAAAATCAAAACTTTTGTCCGTGTTTTCTCTCATTAATTAGATTATTAAAAAAATAATTAGTTTTAAAAGTAAAACTTTTTGTCGATACAAGCAGATCATTGTGAGATAGTAGGTACCTACCTTATAAAATGTTGCCGTTATATTTTAATATGTTTTGGTGAATTCAAGTGAATTTTAGAAAACTTTTATTTCATATACAATTTATTATATTTTATATACAATAGTATGTCCATCATTATACAAACCTATGTGTAAAAGTACCATTTATACACACGATGTTTTGTAAATTTTTTATTTACCTCTTAGACACAAGTCATAGATGATTAATATGCAACGAGTTTATGTAGTAACAGTAACATGCAGCATAAAAAGCATGAAGAACAATGAATTTTAGAGAAACTCACAGACTCACAGATAACTATGTAAAAAAATTGTACTTTAATTAATATTTAATTTGTAAAATATTGGACACATCGTGAATACAAATTTTCTAAAATACGCTTTTTACCAAAAAAGATTATCACTAGTGGGACACCTGTATTATACAGGGTGTCAATCTAGTGCGTATTTCGTTCATATCTGGTTTATTCAACAAAAAATGTAAAATGTTTTGAAAGTTTCGTTAACAACACTCTTGTAGTGTTCTCGGAGAAGTTTAAAAATAATACAAAGGGTGTTTGTTTTGTTAGGTTCTTTTAGATGCATTTTAAACAGAAATAAGTTGATCTTTTTAATGTGTAGATGATTTGTCTTAAAAAAAAAACATGCAGTATGGTTTACGTCTCAAACTAATACTTTTCAAATTATTGCTGTTTTAATAATAATTTATAGGTAAACATATAATATTTGATAGAATTAAAATAGTAGGCTTTAAATTAATTGTAAAAAAAAGATTCAGGGTTACACGCTTAATTTCAATATCTTCAGTTATAAAGGCCGTGAAGTTTCTGTCATTTACTTAAAGATGGATTTTTTATGCAAATTAAGTTCTATTAAAAAACGCTACTTATAGCGTCTGTGATCGGTGAACATATCAATAAAATGTAAATCTCTGAATGAAAAATGTGCATAGGTGTTTATTTTCGTAAGGTTGTAAATTTTTGGTGCGAACATCTAAGGAATTATAATTAGACACTGCACACGAAAGTGGCTTTGATATTTATTTGTTTAAAGTTTTGGAAAACTGCCAAACTCGCATATACATTCATAAGTAAATTCTCTAGACCAGATATATATGCATGCGTAAACAATCTAAATTTTTACGATAAAAATTACATTAACTAACATTTCTTACGTTGGTTTATTAACTATCTACATCAATAAGAAAATGAGTGATTGATAAACTTAAAATATGATAAAATTGCAAGTATAAAAATTGCCACTACATACATTTTGTAAATAGAACGATTTTCGATAATAATGCAGGAATCTTGATCATCATCGTTAAAAAGAACAATCTCAGTTGCAAATGCTTTAAATGGTCATACCCATTGGCTTCAATAGAAATTCGCCAACTTCTTTAGTTTAAAAAGTGCAGCTAGAACTCACTTCTTCAAATAATTAAACATGTAAACTCTTCTGCGCACTAAAAGTGCGTGGTAATTTCTTGGCTGAATGTCTAATAGTTATAATTTTTTAAATCAATTTACAAATTACTGCGCTATTTACGTATAGCCACTCGCACTATAAGTAGGTACATTGAATTTAGTGAAACAAAGACATTTCATAAGGTTTATAATTTACTAAGCTGGCAATAAATACTTTGTTTTTAAAATGGCCCAAATCTAAAGAATCAATTTTCAAAATATATAAAATTAAAACTTAAAAAAGATTGATTATTCTGTTTATTGCACCGTTAAAACGCAAATATTTATTATAAACAATAGGAAAGCTGTAGTTACGAACGTATGATGATAACTTTTTAAAACATATTTGCTCAGTTCACATCACAGCCGCCCAGTTACAAATTTTAGATGAAATATGTTATTGACATCAAAACATTAAAAACAAAAAATGAACTACATAATTTTTGAAAGCAATACATGTCTACAAGCTATTAAAATATATTCTTATGATTTAAGCTTTTGTTACTTCAAATGACTCACCCTATACATAGGATTTTCCAAACACGTTTGCTAGATCAACATTTTTATATGTAAGAACAACTACAACAAACGAATACAGGTTTTCTTATTCTTTCTTACTCTACAACATTGCGTTTAAGGTTAGAAAGTAAAAAAAAAACGACAGAATTTCATACTCACTCGCATCTATTAATTTTACAATTCCTCACAATACTTTGTTTTAATCAATATGTTGAATGTTTTTGTTTTGGTTTTGTTTATATCGTTCCTTAAGATTGTATACAATGTAGGACCAAGATGAGTAGCAAAACATACTAGTTTTATTAAATTAAACTGTTTATGTTAAATTTATCATTTTTTTTTGGTATTTTCAGTAAATGAATAGCACCATAATTTAATTAGCAATGTGCATTTCGGCACTTAACCAATGCACAATTGATACGAAAATCTAGTAGTAAACATTCCACCCTCTACTGCCAATTCTGCCCTTCCTGTATGACGTCACCACAGGGGTGACGACGACAATAAAATATCAATATAAATGGACTTGTATACTTCTTGGAATAATGCATAGACATCTGGTTACAGAACACACAATGTACATAAATCAGGATACTTAACCATCTGCGACATAAAATATATAATACTAAACTAACGTGTATAGAAAAAAAAACTTAACATTTTCTATAGGCTACAAGGTGTTAAATAATGAGAGGGAGGTGTACTCCATAATTACACAGACCTGTAACGCGAAAGTAGACTGAAAATATATTATTTTCAATTCAAAAGCATCAAAACTTATTTTATTAGTATAAGATGAAGTTTTGTCGCTAGAAATATCGAAAAATCGTTAAAAAATTAACTATAAATCTTTGGACATACTTTTAAATCTTTTCCGGTAACAAAAGGAAGTGCCGAAGTCAACTATGTAACTATAATTAGCATCTGGTCATTGCACTAGGGGTCACCTTAAAATGCATCAACCGCAACTGAAACTTTTATGCGGCAAAAAAATAACTTTTATTTTCCACAACAAAAATTCTCTACTTTAGTGGGTAACAGTGTAATATTGCACTTTTTTTTTAACAATTTTAAAGGCAATTCTCTCAATTTGAACGTATCTTTGGCTATTAAGTAAAGTTGAATTCTTAACAAAAGCAAAAATGACATTAAATTTCATTAAAAATTCACCCTTTTTATTGAATATTTCATCTCATAGATTGCTGGAATAATAAAAAAAATTAAAAAAGAAGTCTTTTAAAAATTGCTATTACTACTAAAGTGCGACTACAAGAAGCATTTTATATCTATTATAGTTATTAAGCGTCTAAATAGACCACAGATATTTTCAGGTTGTTGTTTAATAACAACTTGTCTCATTTTACATATCACCCGCAGCAATCACTGCAGCATATGGGTCACAAATTCTAATTTGTAAAATGTACATGCGCCAAATTAAACTTACACTTGACATATATTTAAATAAATTACGCACACCTGTACATTTCATTCGCAATTTTTTACAATTATCACATGGATGTACAATACATTCAATACATTATAGGAATTCAATTAGATGCTCGTATGTACTTTTCGGAACCTTTTTTAAAGAAGAGTTCCTGTATAAATGTATAATACCAGAAAATGATAATAAAACGTTCATATTAGTTTGTTGGAGACATAAATACGTGGTGAATTTATCGACGTCCGGTGTTTCACAACTGACTGATTCGCGGCCTCGACATCAGCGGCTATGTTTGAAGTGAATCGCCTTGGCGTCCATATGGCATAACTTATTTCTTGCACGCTACATCTCAAACTTCATATTAGTCCCACAATTGTTTCCGCATAACTGGTACCTTAAAAAACGCGACCAACAAACTGTTTATACTGATTTACTTCAACACTGTAAACTTCGTTCGTTATTAAAAACGAAGATCAAATATCTTAGTAAAAATGAAGAATGTGGCTGCTGTTGACTGACGGTCGTCACTTATGCATAGTTGATAAAATATCAAATACCATTGTGAACGCAGCTTCTAGTTATGACGCGATACCGTCAGTAAAAAAGGTCATAAATGGGCAAATGCAACAAGTTTCACAAAACAAAACAACGTTATAATCGCAATAAATGATACAACATTGAGTAAAAATTGCGCTAAGTTCCCTCCATCGTAGTATAAAGTAATCAATAACGGCCACCGTAAAATGACAGGAAAGCAGAAATTACAGTACGGTAAATACGAACGTACCTACAGCAACAGAATGGAGTACGTACTTAAAAGTAAAACCATGTTCAGTTGTATTGTAACTAACTGGTGTCGGTCGGCATAACGGTTCTGCAGGAAACAAATTTTACGTAAACATAATTTTATAACAATTTCACTGGTAAACGAAACGGGCAACTATGGAAAATTCATTTAAGAAAGAGACATTTCTATACATAACTTGTTTGATGCAAATATCGTGCAGTTTAAAAAACACTGTTTAATGAACAACATTATTAATCATTATCGCATTAACGAGATCACAAATATTATAATACACTGCTCAAAATAATTAAACGATATTTTGGATGTTTTAGATATCGTTTAACTGATTTAAACAGTATAGTTTAAAATAACAATCAATGTTTGCTGGTTTAATTTCATTCGGTAGATAGCACTCACAGATAATATGTAAATATACGTGTAAGACCATTTGAATGGGGCAAAAAAAAAGTTAACAACAGAGTATTTGAATCCATTCCATTGGTCGAACAATTGAAAAAATGATTTTCAATCAAATGTCTACAACCTCAAGTTCCAGAACTGCCCTGTACAGAACGAAAAAAATTAAAAGGTTACAGTTCCCGGTTTCCAAAACTAACTCAAAAACAAAAACAAAGAATACAGGTACAGGAAATGAGATTTTTGAGAAGAATAGAGGGATGTAGACTGATCGATAAAATCAGTAAC
Organism: Elmis aenea; assembly: GCA_947652605.1. NCBI lineage: Eukaryota > Metazoa > Arthropoda > Insecta > Coleoptera > Elmidae > Elmis > Elmis aenea. The sequence goes on along the minus strand of OX393584.1, from coordinate 31,540,373 downwards.
GAAAAAATCCGAAATAAACTTGGAGTAACAGATATTAAGAAAAAGATGGAGACGAATCAATTACGATGGCTGGGGCATTTACTACGCATGCCAGAAAGTAGATACGCGAAAATAGGATGGAAAATGCAGATAGAGGGAAAAAGAACTAGAGGAAGGCCAAGAATAAAATGGGAAAAAGAAGTGAGGAAGAGACTAGAAGGAAAAGGAGTCAGCTGGAAAGATGTGCCACAATTAGCCAACGATAGGAAGGAGTGGAGAAAGATAATACAGTAACAGAAAAGCAACCTCGACACCGAAAGGTACAAGAGGAAACGATTAAGAAGAAGAAGTTCCCGGTTTCCAAAATCAACCTTGAAAACTATTATTGTCACGGGGCATTTATTAATAGGTAAATTGTAATTAATACTGAAATAAGTATTTTAAAATCTGCATTAAACAGCCACATTTTTATGTTTCCGGTGGTGTTGAATCTAAAATGATAATATCCTTAGACAGTTGACTAATCGCTAGCAATCAAGAAAGTTTAAATCTTTAGGAAAAACGTCATCTTGGATACTTAACATATTTAAAAGTTGATTATATACATTAAAAAAAACTTTCAAATGTTTTCGTGGTAAACTATAATTGTGAAATACCAGAAACAACAAAAAACAAAAAATATATAAAGAGAAACAGACCGCTTGATAATGAGTTCAGCCTCGATTTTAACTATTCCATGTGAAGCAGAACGAACTGTTGCCTTACCAACTTGCCCGCAGCGAACAGACCGTTGATAATCTTTAATAATTGGAGTACAGCATGATTCGGTATTAGCTGCCAGATGCTTTTTAGTCCACATCTTAGAAGGTAAATGTTAATTAATGACCGCTGTTAAAGAAGAAAGCCGCAATAGAGGTACCTACATGTAATGTTTATAGTGTTTATAAACTAGCAGATTCTAAATACCCGATTTCTGGTTTGACCTGAGACATACCAGCCAGCTAAAAAAAATCAATATCGTGTTGTGCACGTGCAGAGTATTGTAAAGCATAAATGTATTACGCAAAAACAATTCAGTCTCATCATTATTATTTTTTGTTACACAGGGGCGCAAACGCACGATACCAAGAGTTTTCCGATGGACCGTCATGCAAAATATTTGCAAAGAACAGTCTTTAGGTACCGAGCAAGAAAGAAAGCATGCAACAGAAACTGCGGGTGCTAAACTTTGCTTTAACACCTAAAAAGGTCTACATTACGTTTGATGAGAAAAAAGAGCGCCGATGTAACTTAAAAGAAGTTTTCGTAAACTGGGAAATGAGAGCTAATTTAGCACTATTCTTCCAAAAATATCACAAATATTTTAAGTGTAAAAAGTAAAAAAAAATGCGGCATCGTTGCACCTTCAGAAATTTCCTGTTGAAAATGTTTCATCAATAATTTGCCGCAGTAGACTTCAGCCTAAGGGTGCGTACACACGCATGTGATATGTAATGTAATGTAACGTGTAATGTAATGCGAATTGTTTGGAGCACGATGCGAATCCTGTTGTTTTTGTATTACATGTAACGCTCGCAGTGACGTAAAACGACGAATTTGCCTTACATTACATTACATATTACATACGTGTGTACGCACCCTAATGGTAAATCCGTCAGAGATTCCTGTTCTGTTGTTAACACTCTTTACTGAGTAAGTATATTAAAGTTTGTTAATAGTTAATACCATACACAAATCGTTTATTTCAAGAATTTAGCAGTTGTTTCATATAATTTACGTAATAACTATTTTATTTTTAATTAAGTTACAATGGACATATAACATATAACTAGCAAACTCAAGCATTTATCATGTGATTTTATAATTATTGATTAAGAAATATAATTACTGTTCTGGGCAGATGAATGCAATAGTAAGTCACAAAACGTTAAAATTATTAAATTACGATATGGCAGTATTATTTTATAATTAATTAAGTATAATTTGTATTATCCAAGCAGAGAACAGAATGAAACATTTCAAATTTAACCATGGTTCGTAGGTTTCAATCAACAGTACCGTTAGTGTGAGTAATTATGCAGTATCTTATTATTTCGTCTGCATCAACCGGTATCTTAGCGTGCGTCCAGACGTATGTAATATGTAATGTAATGTAACGTGAACGTGTAATGTAATGTAAGGCAAATTCGTCGTTTTACGTCACTGCGAGCGTTACATGTAATACAAAAACAACAGGATTTGCATCGTGCTCCTGTACCGTCCAAACAATTTGCATTACATTACACGTTAAGCATAGTCCAGATTGTAAACAAATGTTTCGGAACAGTGTTCATGAGCAATGTTCCCGATGTTTCGGAACAGCTCAACTTTGTTTCTAGCTTGTTTCGGAACTGTTTCACCAATGTTGCGAAACAAAAAAAGCCCTGTTCCTTGTTTCCCGTTTATATGGGAAACATTGGAACATTAAACAAGTCTGTTCTCAAACACGCTTCAGTCAAACAGAGTTTTGGTTAGAGTGATTCTTGGTTATATATTTATTACAATGTGGAATCAAGAAAAAACTTTGCAACTGATGGAAAAAGTGCATAGCACATCTTGTTTGTGGGATGTCACATGTGGTGAATACAAAAATAGGAATAAAAAGAGGGATGCTTTTGGAAATATTGCGCAATCATGTGATGTAACAGTTGCTGAAGTTGAAAAGAAAGTGCACATGCTAAAATACCAATTTCGACTGGAACACAAAAAACTGCAAGGCACTAAAAAAAGTGGTTCTTCACCATTCTTCATTCATTGCCATAACTGGTGCCTTACCGTATCCACCAGCTTCTTCTTTTCTTTTCTTTATTCCTTCGGCCGTTAAGTAAAATATATAAATTGGCAGCACAAATTCCTGCAATAGTCTCACTGGACATGATAATCACTTGAGAAACACCGAAACACTGGCGTTAGTCTGGACGCGGAACAACGTATACAGATTGTTCCGAAACAATGTTTCGCAACTGTTTAGGCACAGTGTTCCGAAACATTTGTTTACAATCTGGACTAGGCTTAATATTACATTACATATTACATACGTCTGGACGAGGCATTAAGGATGACGAAATAATATTTTAACAACATACTAAGTACTAATTAATACGTATTTGGTTTGAACCGATCACATTCTATGTGGCACGATAATTGTTATTCACGGTTATTCAAGAAGTTTAAAACAACTAAAAGTACGTTTTTTGTAAGCTATATTTAAATCTATAGTTTATTTTATATATATACATATATTGCACTCTTACAGTATTTATTTAATTAAATCATTGTTTTTAATTATGCATCGATCATAAATTCACGTAACTTTCATTTATATATTAATAACAGTAAAAGCGCAATCTATAAAGCTGTTTTAAGCAAGACACATTATTTTGAGTGCAATATTGCTTTTTCAATAAATTTCAAGTTGAAAAAAATACAGTATTTCGCTATAACGAATGTCAAAATAACGAAATTTCCAGTATAACAAATAATTTTTGCGGTAGCAGTAACGTTAAAAAATCGTTTTTTAACGAAATAAAAATTCCAATACAGCGATTTATTTTGAAGAAATTTATTATATACGAACTTTATAATTATTTAGAAGTCAGCATTGATGTTTTACAAAATGCCTTTTAGCAGTTACATAGTGTTGAAAATTTTATTCTTACTGGCACTACAAAAAATATGACCTAAACAAAAAATTCGATTTTTAACTATAAAAAAATTATTTTCCAATTACTTAATATGCAGCTCATTTATGTATGCAGTTGTATACTTAAATATATTATTATTATGTATTGCGATTAACAAATAAAATGTAGTACAACGAAATAATTTTGTTGGTCTATAGAAGTTCGTTTTAACGAGATTTAATTGTATACATAAGGAAGCATAATGGCTTTATCAGTACAGTACTAGGCTCAGTTGCATAGCAGTGCAATAAGGGAATAAGGCAGATGGCAGAATACCAAGGAATACTGCAAAACAAACAAAAAAAAGATTTTGTCTCTCGAGTAAAACCCTTTTCAATCAATAGGGGTCATTCTGTTTTTAATACCAAGAAAAATAATCAGATGATTAAAGCAAAGGCTAAACCCGTAACATTCGTGTAGATTTTTGGTAAACCGTGGCATAGAAAATTTTAAGCAATACTCGACTAGAACTAGCAACCAGCAGATAACACACCAGTCTATCTAATGGTTCATTTAATTAATAAAGAAATATTTTATAATAAAGTATCGAACGTTACGTATCTTTAAAGAAACGCTAATATTCAATACAATTTCATCACAGGAAATGTACAATTAAGTATCATTATACATTATACGTCGTCATGGCGCAGTTGTTTCAGAAATTTCATAGCAGCTTGTAGACAGACCATTCGATTTAACAAGACAGGCTGAGGTAACCACAGGACACACGAGTATAACAATAAAGGTCGTAGAAATGTTGAGGATAATTGCCAAAGAGAAATATTCTTAGAAAGAACAAGGTTGAGGACCCGGCATGCTATGTCGGCTAAAAGATGACAAGCCTTGTAACTTAACATCCAAGAGAAGCCGACAGCCAACGTTGCCAGATCCGACGCGCGTCAGTGACGACTTCGGCCCATTACATCTCCTCGAAATCAGCCACATGCAAACGCTTTTAATGTTTCTACTACTAAACAAAAAAAAAACTCAAATGCAGCTGTATATGTACCATATAGCTGTGTATGATGTAAAGTATTTCAAAAGCTCTTTCTACGCACGAGAAGCCGAACTTTCGGAAGAAAAAACAACCAACATTTACTTAAAACAAAAACCACGGCTATTTTTATAACCCAAGAGCACATATACATTTTTATACCCAGGGGAAGTATAAAACTGTTTTCCGTAGTTGAAAACAAAACAAGCAAGGAAAACGTGATATACATTTTTTACACAATTAAATCAAACATAATCATTTCCATGAGTGAAGCGTCATATTTTATTAATTTAAAACCTGCTTATCTTAGAATGTCTTTAATACAAGTAACTATCAATAATTAAGTATGTATCCATTGGAAAAACAAAACAAATTCAAATGATAACGGAAGCAAACACCTACGAGCAATTCTACACATTTCAGGTGGGAGTGTTATTAGTACCGTAACTAGATTACAATTAAGCTGGTAAAATTATATTACTACTATTGTTTCATACGTCTAGATATACTATATTTACAAACGCTAATGTATAGTCGCAATAATCTTTTAAACAAAAATAAACTTGCGAACACAGTACGACAAGCTCTGTTACTCGATTTATAATAAATACGCTCATGTGACAAACGTTCCGCTGTTTTCGCATTCGAAAGACCTTCATAAAATTTTAAAGGTAAATAAATATTTAACTGTATTATTAACACGTACTCCTGTAATTGCACAATCGTACTATTTACCACATTTAATAATTCACTGCAACCTTCTCCACGACCAATGGTTCATATAGTTACGTTTTCATTATCTTATGATCTTTAAAAATTATTATTAAGTCATCTCAGAATGGTTCACAACATAAAAACATTAAATATGACCTGTCCACATTTGGATTTATCGTTTTGTTTGCTCCTATCAATACTGCTCTTCGAAATTATAATATTTTTGTAATTGTAAATGATCTGTTCTGTCATCAATCTGTAGAAAATAATATTAAATTGACGATAAGTACACAAATAATACTAATTTTTCGAGATGTTATCCAACGGATTCATTGAAACCATCGGCATTAAACCACATTCTTATTTTATAAACTGCCTATGACTATAGCCTAGACGTAATTACTTGAAATGAATATTTTAATGACTAGTTTTTTTTTGTTGATATTTCATTCATTTGTGAGGTTTGTAAATCTGCTGGTAATTTGAATTTTGAAACAGGTTCCAAATTCGTAGTAATCAAATACGCTTTGTAATTCACGTATTTAACAGTTAACCACTTTCACCGTTTATGGAATGTAGATAAAGCGGTCCACTTATTTTTTACACTAAATGCTTTGTAAAACAATTCTCTTACCACCTACTTAACTTGAGTGATTCTTCTCAAGTTTTCAAATGCGATTGCAGTTTTTGAGCAAACAAAGTTGGATTTCATAATTATAATGGAGAAGCAGATAAAATATACCTATTTACGTCTCAGGATACACAATATTGATGCATTCTCACCTGAAAATTGTTTATATCCATTTAGGAATTTCGTTCTCCACCACTTAACCAAGTTGTTAGCCATCTGCACAGTATAAATGGAATTCCACGCGTTCATCACATGCAGATATATCCACTACAACACTTGCTGGAGCACATCCCCAGATGCAGCTGTTAACCACTGCAAGACACAACACCAACACTATTCCCCAATCCACACACTTATCCGAATATTGTTGTTTATTATGTTTCGCTCATGGAAGTAACTATCACTTTTTTTAAATGATCGGAATTATGGGGTAGTTATTTTGCGTAAAGAGATAATTCTTTTGAAACACCACGAAAACAATGAGAATTGCGTTCAAGTTAATGATTCCTTAAAATAAGTAAATTTTTATTGATGAATGCGTGTTTCAACAATCTCTTCGAAACCGGCTATTACTACAGTTCTACTCGTGCCTGTTCACTCTCCAAAGCTCGAACTAAGAGTCGACTCTGAACCTCTGGACGTAGTACGCACCGCACCAATCGAATGAGCGGGACCAGGTGCAACAGCCCGACTCTATTTAAGATGGGTGCGTGGAAACTATATGTGTGCATATATATATGTATATAAACAGATACTACACTTTGATCTTAGCCATAGGCCGAGAAACGACAAAATAAGCACTAAATTAGAGGCAACCCGGAAATGAACCCAATATTAAACACGATAAAAGAAGGACAGCTCGACAGCTGAGATGGCTAGGGCATGTCATGAGAATGGGAGATGACAAGACTGCTAGAAGAGTTTTTGAAGCACGTACCTATAAAAAAAAGCCAAAGGTGGAAGACCGAGGAAATCGTGAAGAGGTCAGAAATGCGGCCACCAAGAGGGAGTGGAGAGAAGTAAGATGGACAGCCCAAAATAGAGGGGAGTGGAAGGAGGCGTGTAGGAGGAAGCCAAGGACATGACGCTACGCACGCTGTCCTTACACCCGAAAGGTAAAAAATGCTTTAGGATTATGATGATGATAATGTATATATACTGTATGTGTACAGGGTGTGTGTTTCAACGTGAAGACCATGGGGATCCTGGGAACCGTTAGAGATAGAAGGATGGTGAAATTAGCAGTGAAGTGTGCTTTTATATGCCTACTAAGAAGCTAAACTGAAAGTGTTCATATCATGTCCAGTTCCTGAAATATGCTGAAAAAAAAAATGAAAAACTTCAACATGAAACTTTACCGAGAATTTTTTATTATTAATATCAGATCTTTGAAATTTTGTAATCTTGAGTTAGACAAAGGCCTTATTCGGCGGACGTTGTCAAAATCAACCTAATCTCTTCGGCTCCCGACTCCGACTCCCCATCCCTAGTTGAGTCACATATCAAGTGATACGCAATTTTAAAAGCTTTTAAACGGTATTTTATAAAATAAAGTGCTACTAACTTAAAGCGCTTAAAAAAAATCGTAACTGTGTATCCTTTTTTTGTATTTCTATTTCTATTTTATTTTTGATTTTGTGTTTATTATTCGTACATAATTTTTGCAATTACCAGTTTATCGAAGACTTCTAATTACTGTTTACTACTTTTTGTCGTTTTATATTTTATTCACAGGCCACTTTTATTGATCTAATGTTTGCTTCTTTCACAAGAAGGTTTCTTGAAAAAGGCAGTTAAATTATACAGAGTGTATGTTTCAAAATGATGAAGATGCGAATATTAAAAATAATAGATGCAGAAGAATGGTTAAATTAGTAATAATATTGATAGTCTTGCCTTGATCCACGACCCTACAGCTTCCTTTACGTTATAATATGAGAACAAATGTGTTTCCTTGAGGTCACTCTTATATGTAGAGGAGGAAGCAGTGGAAGTCGTATGGCGTCAAATGTGGCGGGTGCGAAACCTGACCAAACTTCTTTCTATCTTTTCAAGTTATCAAGCTTTACTTTTGCAGTGTGCGGTCTTGCATTGTTTTTCTGCAACAATATTGGACTGTTGCGTGCCGTTTTTGAGAAACGATGGTTATTTATGATTAGTTGATCAACGTGTTTTTCAACTGGTTATATATTATATTTGATTTATAGCCTTTAACAAATGAATTAAATTATGTTTATACAAAACGGAAATAAACCAGAAATAAATTTAATATTGCGTAAACATTCTTGGGATCATTGTGAGGGGCAATCAATTAATTATTTTACTTCTTTTATATGCGCCACAGTTTCCTATAACTCCTCCATTTGGTAGAATTCACTGCAGAGTCTCTTAATTTTGAATACTAACACATTGATTGAATTCGAGTTAGGATTATGACACATGTTAAATTTGTCTTATGTTTTCCAGTCTTCATTCAAGGACATTTTTTGTTTTAAATTGTTTAATAATTTGCGAGCAACTTTTATTACATTAAAAGCATCCGCATTCAATTACACAAAAATTATTACTGAAAGTAAAGCATTCAAATATCGAAGCGAATTAAAATTTTATTTGTAAAACAAATTTACCAGAAATACAAAAGCAAATAGGTACTTATGTTTCCAATATTAATGTGAAAATTGGCATTGTTTGGATTCGGCAATGTTTTTAAAATGCATGGTGATACAGACAACGCAAATCATCCCACATTTTTAAATAATTTGTTTTCTTGGGGCCATGTACATTTTTCTTCCGGGCCCGGCGGCTTCTTTGACGCCCTTGCATATAAGTATAAAAAAAAGGTTTCATTCGGCGCTTAGTGAGTAACCCGCCAAGTGAGTAGTGTATGAATTGACGAAGATGAGCAAACTCCGACAATGACCAAGAAAAAGCGAGCAAGAAAAAATAACGTATGCAGATTTCTTCAGGATTACGGGTCTCAATACAATTAAAACTGAATACGCTAAAGACAGTTACAGAGAAATGGTAGGTACACAGAAAAATGTTTGCCTGCAGTATTCAGTATACAGAGAAGGGGACTCACTCTACTCCATCAGGATAGTACATCTTCTGATACGGCAGCTCCAACTCTACGGTTCATGATCATTTTGCAAGTGTGCCGAAAGAAGATTGGTTGCAAGCGTTTAAGAAGTAAAAAATAAGAATGGCGAAGTGCATTATTGCGGAAACAATTTATTTTGAACATTTAGGAAAACATTAACTGCGTTTTTTTTTCTTAATAAATCAGCTTGACGCTCGTACATATTTCCATCTAATTCAGCAATTTGTAAGTAGGTTTTATAATGCACATATTTGCTAGATAGCTAATATTAGGTAATACATGTTTTTTCTAGGTGCTATAAAAATATAAGAACTTATTTGGTTTTAAAGGTATTGTATTTATCATTAGGTAACGCAAACAGAAATCTACTTAAAGATTGGTTAGAGCTTTACACTGCAAGATGGGTAATTGATCACGATCTCTTTAACGTTTTTTGTTTGCATCAAGAAATTAGTAATTTTACTTCGACCCGGTGTTTTACTGACGTTGTCTATCAATATAATAGTCGGGAACTTGTTAGGATAGGAATAAGACCCGTACACTTCTCTATTATCTACTAAATAGCGCCAGCACCCCGCATACCGCTGGCCTAAGATATCTGGCGGCTGGTCTTATGTCCGCCCGCGCCCCGCAAAGAACAGCAAGAGGTCTTGAAATTCTCCACCTATCTCTTTTAAATACAGCTATCTCAGTTCTGGGTTTCCTTTGGCGGTATCGGCGGTTGATGTTAAAAAGCGAGTGAAACCTGGGGATATACGAGATACAAATGCATTTAAGAAGAAATACATATTTTATCAAATGACTTTAAATCATGAAGTACTTTTACTAGTACAATTATAACCACAGAAATTTCATACAAAATTATGTAATACTGACATGTTATTGAATTTATTTCGATTTCATTACCACAAAATAAGTACTTTGATGAAGTGGTAGTTTAAGTTTAAAGATACGATCTAATATTGGCCAATTTCTTTTGAACATTTTATGTAACGTATTAAATAAAACAATAAATGTGTTTTCATAATTGTAGATTAATTAATAATTAAAAAATTAAAAATCCCAGAATCAATATTTGTTGTAGCATTCGATTGTTTCCTCAGCTATTGATAATTTATAATTACTTACTTTTTTGGTTCCTGGTTATTACGATGGATGTAAACTTTGTAATTTTACTTAATGTATGAGAATTGTGCAAATATTGTTTTAAAAAAAATTGTTACAAAGTGGACTGTTCGTATGTTTAATGCACTTCTTATACACATTTGCAAAATTATGTAATAGGTACCATACTATCAATATGGAGGCAATATCAAAATGTCTCATTTTGTTATTCAACCACGATCACCTCTTTAATGATAGTGTCAAAGCATACGTTTTATATTTCCATAAATGGTCTTTTGGCCATCTTGGTGTTCATTTTTTGAATTAAACGCCAGCAAAATATTTTTGATATGCAGTAAATACGGTTCGTTTGTTTCAAAATGAAGTCTGAAATAACTTTCATTTTGTTTAAAATAATTTCAATGTTGCTGCACAGAATACATATTGATCGAATGACTTGGCTCTTGTCTTGAATCACTCTTTGTTATAAGCGAAAATTTAGTTTATAATAAATACGATAACGATAAGACTAAAAGAAGTACACGAAACTTTATGTATGTACACACAGTTAAGGTAGATGGTGTATGTGTGTGCGTATTTAAAAAAATGTCTTTCCCGTCTGATTTGCTTAATTATACGATTTAGCACCTTTCCGTTGGCAGCTGAATTTGAAAAATCAGATAATAAATAGTGATTGCGGCAAACTTTCAGCTGCTTGATTTTCGAAGCGATTTAAAAGCAGCCAATTTTTATTGTTTGGACGACCAGAACTTCTCGGTTTTATTTAGTGGCCATACCTTTGCGGCCGCATCTTGATCATAACATCAAACGATACCGCTCAGCAGCTGCGATGTCGAAACGGGCTCAACCCGGCAACAAAACCATTGTTGCTTTGCCCTTGGGCGTTTGTCAGACTACTTACGTGCCGACTTCTAATTTTGTTTTTCTTTTCTATCAAATTAGATTACGGTTTTTTAAAATTAAATATTTTAAAATGTTTAAGTTAAAGAACTAAAAAGGTTCTATTGCTATATATTAGCATAAGACAAAGACACAACAATGCTATTAAAAAACAGTGATCGCTTTGAACACAGCAACGTTTAAAATTAGCGAACAATTGCAGATTGTTTAAAATTCCAATCGCACATACATGCAGATTTTAAAGTTAGCACCTAAAAGGCTTCTTGCATTTTTTATCCTGTGAAGACGATTTAATACCCATACCCCATACCTACGTAATTTTTTTATTTCCTTATTAGGTACCTTTTTATTTATATCTTGATATTTAGCTTAAACGTTTCTATAATTGGAACTATCAATAAAAAAATTATAATTTTACCTTTCATATTTAAATTTTTTACTATACAAAAAAATAGTTTTATATTTAAGTTCATCGGCTCTAAAATTATGCGAATTTCTGTAATCGTCTTAAAACTTTGCGATAAGTTTATTCTTTAAAAATTTAAAAAATCATGCGTTAGGTACTATAAATCAGTAATTACTCATATACAGAGACGTAGTGAGGGTATTGCAATTTTGGGGAAAAATTGGTGCCTGCCATTAATTAGATTTAGAACATTCAAACGTTTATGGAAAATTCTTACATACATTTATTGTTCTAAGCTCGAAAATAAAATGCGTCAAAAAACAACTGACAATTTTTTTGAATGCAGATGATTGTGGAGGATAGTTCTGATCAGGGCCGTTCTCAGAAAATTCGGGCCCCAGGGAAGCAATAGACAACGGGCCCCCCTTTACTCTTAGAAAGGTTTAAATTTAATTTTAACAGTATTTGTAAACAAAATATTGTGGATTAGATCAGATCCGGGCCCCCTTGGCAACACCGGGCCCTGGGAATTAGTCCCGTCTACCCACCCCCCTGTGATAGGCCCTGGTTCTGATAGCTGAAGATGCAATCTACTATCGCATAGGTAACTTTATTGTCATCTTCAGTGATCGTAATAGCAGCAATGTTTTTTCGGTGAAAGCCGTAAAAATAAATCTTCTTCCATTTTGATGCTGAACACTTTGTTGGAACGCTTTTACGACTGGCCTAACTGTAAATGACATTTGCGTCTATTGGGTTCATAGAAATGTGCGCATCGCTAAGGTAAACACCTTAAGAATCTAGTACTAAGTAGGGGTCGGGAGAGCGATGCATAGCTACATGAGCTATGTTAGTTATGAACAGCGCAAGCGTCTAAAAATCCCGACAACAATTCGTCTTTCAGTCCATGTACTGTTCTGATCGTCCGCAAACCCGTACACGAATTGATTTGAGATGTGTTGGAACGGATTACTGACCGTCCGGTGAACTGTCAGAGCTTGTGTTGGAACGCGATATTGATACTGCGCAAACTCAAATCGTTTACTGTACCGTGCAAATTGCTTGTTGGAACAAACCTTACATATACAATACTAGCACTTAGCCCGTCCTAGGACGGGAATATTGTATATCTTAAATTTAAACTATTACTTTTTATAATACCGTGAGCTGCAAGTTACACTGTTATGTTACCGGTGAGTAAAAATTTACGGTTCATTAGACACAACTCAGTCGGTCAAATGAACCCGTAGTAGTTTACTGGTAGCTATATTCATGCGTTACAGAGTCAGTCAGTCACAGATAGATAGATAGATAGATAGATAGATAGATAGATAGATAGATAGAGAGACAAAGTCAGGCTGGACTTTTATATATATTTATATATATATATATATATATCGCAAATAAAACTTCCCATATCGGCTTAAGCAGTTGGAACAACCCAGGTACATACACAATCTTGGATTATAAACCTTCAATGATTTGTATAGCACAACACCTAAAATCATAATCGTATACCACATCTTCCTAATTGCATTTCTTTGAGCATAATGCTGCAGTTCCAAACAAGTTCTTCTTCCGGGATACCTGCTATAATAGATTTTAAATTATATTTGTTTTCAAGCAAAAACTTTTGGGAAACACTGATACAGATATTAATTTTTTTTTTACCTAAGAACCCAAATTAAACCTTATTGAACCTATAATTAGGGATCAAATTTAGACTGCTTGCGATAATATTCATGGAGACGCCTTCAATTAGATTACCACTTTCATTGGCGTAGACTGAATTGTAAACACAAATAATATTTAAAGAAAGAGACGGAGATTGTGCGTTTGTTTCCTTTAGTTCTGCCTCTTCTTAATCCGCTGTGAGCAGTTTTAAAAGAAATAGGCTATAGTCACTCTTAAGTAACAGAGAACATGTTCATTAAATGTGTTTTTTACGCTTTCACGGCATGCTTTAAAATAAATATAATTAGACGTTTTGATTAAACAAAAATAGATATTTTAAACGCGGTGAAATTTGTTAAAATTGAACTTGGAGAGAAACTGAGGGAATATATTTTATCGACCGTTATCCGTTTCTGAGTGATCTGACGAGATTACGGTGCGGGGAAAAGGCACCTTAATAGGATACCGGCAAGATCAAAGAGGTATTCGAACACAGCACATGCCGGTGTAACATTTACTTGCTTTCTTTTGTTCTTTAGATAAGGTTAAATTTAGGTACAGGATATAAGTGTTGTTATTGATACACGTAAAACGTCATTCTTTAAATTGTTATTTGTAAAAGTCAATATTTTGTTATTTTATCCGGCCTTTACAAAGCGACCGCTAAGTAACATTATACAAATACTTTTTTAATGGTTATGCAAATAAATATATATTGAAATTTATGAAATTGTTTACTATAAATGGTTTGCAATATTAAAATAAGCTGGAATCTTTACAATGATATGATCGGCTAAGATATCAAATATTTTTAAAAAGTATATGTTTACCTTAATACTTAATACATACTCGTATTTACAAAAAAATAAAAGAGCCGGTTTTTGGAATATTTTTTCAATTTATTTTGAGATAAATTGTTTACGTAGATATTTATATTTGAGCCCGAATCTTTAATAGTTCCCAGCAGTAATTTATAAAGTTAATGATTGTGCACGTAATTATTAGTTGTAATTTAAAATGATAAAGGAACTATTTAAAGTTCTAACATCTCACATTGTGATATATAAGGCCGCCCTTCATTGCATAAAGATAAGTAAGGTATTTTAAAAAATACAGTTTTTTTTGTTTACCGGTTTCATAAAAATTTAACGTGATTTATAAAGCATATCACTATCAACACAAGTGTATGATAGTATTACAATTAATTTTTCTGTTGCGAGCAAGTTAACCAACTTAAAAAAAATCTGTCAAGCAAAAAGTTCATCATGAACCAATGTCATGTCTTAAGTGTTGGTTTGTCGGATAATCTGGGGATGGAGTAGCTATTTGTAATCCTTTTGCGCCATCACGACGTCGATGTAGTCTACATCAAGAAGTGAAAGTGACGCTCATTATAGTAGTTAAATATTTTTTGCATTTTTAAATAACATTTTATACAGGGTGTGTCACGACGGACGCCACGGAGTTTTATGGCCAAACGGTATGTATTTTCAAACTTTTGTCGCTGTTAGATTATGTAAGTCAATAAGGGCTACATTTAAAAAATATTTTCAAACATACAGGGTGCTCCAAAAAAGAGTGGCATATCAAAGTTATACTTTTTCTTATGGAACACCCTGCATGTTTTTCCAACTACAACTACAACTTTCTTATAAAAAATGTCAAAAATGTGTAGGCAAACAAAATTATAAGTTTCCAGTTTTTTCTTTCAATTGTTTTAAATTACCGCTGTCTACCTTCATACCCTACTTGAAATTATTACTTTGCCCTAATAATTAACAATGAAATCGCGATATCTCGGAAAATATTAATTTAAAGTGAAAAATAGCCTTTATGTTTTCGAAAGAGAATTAAATTTTCTATAAGACGGGGTAAAAAAATATAGGGTACTGTATTTAAAAAAAAATGAGTTATCGATGTTTGAAGTTTCACAAGTTTGACCAAGCGTAAAAAACGCCCTGTATAATATTTTAAAAATGTAGGTGGTGCAAATGGTTACATAATCTATTGTCAATCTTATCTCTAAGCAAATTTCTTATTTAATTAAACTAAGGCATGATATTCATTCGGGTTTGAACTTTTGAGGAACGTTTTAATTTTTTATCCGCGGCACATAAAGAGCGTTGTTGTGTGTGTGCGGTGGCGGCGAGATCAAAGCGGCGGCACTTCGATTGAAGTCGGACAATTACCAGCTGGCCTTGAATTAGAGGGTCTCTCACACCTCCCGCGGCTGGTCATTTCTTACTCATCCTGTTACACGTACAACTGTTTCATTCTTATACATCGCAGAAAATTTTTGTCAGCCGTTGCAATGAATTTTATTTCAAATATTTTGGTTGACTTGTTAACTGACAGCTTAGTTTGTTTATTGGCGTAATTTTACGTTATTTAGGCACACTCAGAAAACACCAATCAATACTACATCACAAACAAATATTACTCCTACTTGTTACGTTTATTTGTTTTGTATTTTATTAATTTATAAATATATAATAAGTGTGTTAACAAGTTATTTTGGGTGTTAAAGGAAGGGCTAGGTACTCTAATTGTTTCTTTTATCGTGATCATTTAAAAGTTGGCTGTAATACATAATGTGTCTAATTTTTGCACTAATTAAAGTTGAGCTTAATTGAGCATTATAATATTAAGATATGTTAATAGTAGTTTTGTAAATAGTAATTAATTATAATTGATTTTGTATTTTAACCTAGTTATTATGTTTGTGTCATATTAATTGTATTTGTAACATTATTGTACTTAATTAGCATAGGTTACTGCAATCGCCATTTTTGTGAATAATTATTAATGAGATTACTATAATATATGTTATGATTATTATTAAATTTTAAGTGTGCGACAAAAAAAAAACACTTTTAACAAAGTCCTTTTGATTTTAAAAGAAAGAAAAATGGTGTAAGAGCTGTTTTATTCGTGTCTTGCAGGGTTATCAACTAAATTCATTTTGGTGGATGTCGTGCAGATAGATTATAATTATATCTATATTATTTTTGATGAATGTTTCTTTTTCTATTTTCTGACTAAAGCCAACTAATCTTATTTTTACTCAGTTCAATTTCTCGCAAGCATTTCCACTTAAAATAGATGTTCCTGATTCACTTTCAATAACATTATATTTGTGTATTTATTTTTGACTATTTTTAAACAGTGATCTTCATCGAGACTTTGGTATACCAATGGTTAAGGAAGAAATCAAAAGGTTTGCTGGTAAACATGAAGCCAGACTCCACCATGATGAGAATGCAGAAGCTCTTCAACTGCTGGACAACCAACATCTTGTCCGAAGATTGAAGAGGACCAAGCCGTTTGAACTCGTGTAGTGTGTTTTTTTGTGTAAAAAGCAGAGCATAGTGCGCGAGTGAGAGTGCATAGAATATAGTCAGAACAATCTAGAAGACATCAATGGATGGACACTAGTTGTTAAGTATTTAGTTTAAAGATTTATTAGAAAAAAATTGATGGTTGGCCTATTAGACCAGTATTAATAATTCAAACACCATAGGTGTTAAAAAAAAAAAAAATTTTTTTTTTTGACTTATTCGTTGATATTGTATGTACAAAGGCGGATTAAGGTCGGCTGAAGCCTCGGGCGAAGAAGAAAATATTGGGCCCCTTAAAAAAAAGAGAGAGACAGATAAAATTTAAATACATATCACCCATATTTTTATATGAATAAAGTCTGGGTTTTGCGGGACCTTTAAAAGTCGGGGCCCAGGGCGCGCGCTCGTCGTTAAATCCGCCTCTGTGTATGTAGCATCTATAGTGCCTACCGGTACTACAACTGAACACCTGAAAGCTCCTAACTTACAACTAGTTTTATTAACTTTACTGACCCAGTCAAACTTTTTGACAACATTTAACCATATCGTAGTAACATCAGCCCCTGTATCCAGTTTAAATGTAAATATGAAGTTCTTTAATTTAAACTATGGTTTTTGATTTGAGCTATTATCTACACAATCTACAGTATTGACAACTAAATTGTCCATATTAAAATCAGTATTTCACTGTCGTGTGTATTTGTATTGTGTGTATTTCGGAGTTACACCCCCCTAAAGGAGATCGGTAAAATTGGCTTTTTGTTTTATTTCTAAAATTTGGATAAATGTAGAAGAATGATATTCGGTAGATGTTTTATACTTATTAAAAGGTTTCCCATAGTAATATTTTTAATCCTCTCCCACCTTGACAGGAGGCTGAAAAGTGCAACCCCTGTTGGTTTTTTTAGCAGAAATTTTTGGTGGGTTGAAATTTAACAATTTAATTTTTTTTAAACTTGATTTATTTAGACGTTTTTTTATTCATTAACTTTTTTCGTTAAACCTACAGTTTTTGAGTACAAAATTATATGAATGAACCTGAACCATAAAATATTCCAATATAAAACGATTCATTATGGTGGTTACCATGATGGTTTGTTTATGTTCATATTGGGGAGAACTGACGGGTGTAATTCATTTTGACGTTTACGTGGCGACAACACTAAAACGCCCGTCAATTGTACCGAATATGAACATAAACAAACCATGGTAACACCAAAATGAATCGTTTTATTTAAACATATTTAATGGAACATGTTCACTCATTTAATGTTTTACTCAAAAACTGTAGATTTTACGAGAAAAACTAAATAATAAAAAAACGTTCTAAATAAATCAAACTTAAAAAAAAATTTAAACTGCAAACTTTTAACTCACCAAAAAGTTCTGATTACAAAACCAACAGGGTTCGCACTTTTCAGCCCCCTGTGAAGGTGGGAGATGATTAAAAATATTGCTATGGGAAACCTTTCAATGAGTATAAAACATCTACCGAATATCATTCTCCTACTTTTAACCAAATTTGAGAAATAAAATAAAAACCTAATTTTACCGCTCCCCCTTAGGGGGGTGTAACTCCGAAAGTAACTTCATTTTTTCTTATGGGCCGCAAAGTTGGCTATGGAATAGTTGAATATGCTTTTTTTTTCTCTTTAAAATGAGATATTACTTGCTACATATATTTTTATAAATAAGTCACAAAATCAAGAAAAATCGTATTTTACCCATCACTTATCAAGCTATCTATGAAAATAAAAACAAAAAACAACTAATTAAATGTCAAGTGACAATTACCTTTGTCTGCAGTATCATTTATTAGAATTTCATATTATTGTTGTGATAGTCTTTGTAGTAATTGTTATAATGATGGCTACATTTAAAAATAGCGAAAAATTTGACATCTTGAGATGCTACATTCTTTGCCATAAAGTCTGTGTAGAAGCTAAGCGAATATACTTAGAGCTATATCCCGAGAAAGGGTATCGATGGATGCCTAATTACAAAAATTTGGAAATAAATTTAAAAGAATATGTTTTTTCGACAAACCAACCAAAAATCCAAAACAAATCAATAATTAATTAGAATTATTTATTTTACACAGTTTCTATTGCAAATAATTAGCATTTCAACATATAACATTTTTAATTAGTTGTAAACGTGCCCATAATGATGTGATAACAAATTTGCTACAAAGACTATCGAATTACACAACAATACTATAAAATTCTAATAAATGATACCGCAGACAAATAGTAACTGTCATTTGACATTTAATTAGTTGTTTTTTGTTTTAATTTTCATAGATAGCTTAATAAGTAATGGGTTAAATACGATTTTTCTTGATTTTGTAACTTATTTATAAAAATAGTTGCAGCAAGTAATACCTTATTTTAAAGAGAAAAAAAAAGCATATTCAACTATTCCATAGCCAACTTCGCGGCCCATAAGAAAAAATGAAGTTAGGGGTAATATCTCGAAAATGGTAGGTGTTAAAAATAATCTAAAATAACAGTTACATTCTCCATTAAAAAGTACCTTCAGAAAGCATAAAATTGTTCTAACGATTAAAACAAAAAAGTGACGAGAGAAAAAAGAATATAGTAAGCGAGATCCCCATGCTGGAAATGTAATCTGGAACACCCTGTATAAGTAAAATAGTTAGAAATGTGTAAATTTTATGTACAGCAATATTTTTTTATACAATAAATATATTTGTATTTAAATGCTTTTTCATATCTTATTGCTAAAATAATTTGTTTATTTAATTTTGTATAAACATATAAATAAAATGTGAGGGTATTTTTATATACGTAGATAGTAATCACTTAAATTTAAAATAGTAAGGTAGTTAAAAAATCATTAAAAAAGATTATTGCCGTATTAAATTGTTATCGATGTAGTACAACATTCAAATTCAGCAATCCAATTTATCGCTGCCCGTCACAGAAACTGCAATGAAACACGATTGCATATACAAATGACAAATATTTATATTCTTTTATGGATGGTTATCAAGCATAAAATTAACCTAAACGTAATAATTTCTAAAAATCCCAAACAAAAATTGCAACGCAACGTGTACAACACAGGTGTACAAGTAAAAATGGAATTTCAGTTTCAGAGGCGCTAAGTTCCCCACCTACTTAAATCGTTTGCGCATCTTCTATGTTGCGCATTCAAGTTCAGACGGAAATGAAGTTAAGTTGTATTCATAGGTTGTATTTCTTAATGTCACACGTGTATGCAATTTTAGTGAGTAAACTATAAATATGTCTCTGAATACTATTAAAGTAGCGGTAAAAATCAGATTAGAAGATGAAAATGAAGAATCTCAGAAAACAACTTTCGGTAAGTTGGTAATACATTTCTTATCATCATTGCCGTTTCTGAGTACTTGGCCGCCCGCGTGCTAAAGTACGTTTCGCCGCCCCAATAAACAGAGAGATAAAGATAGAAAAAAAAAATTGCTGTTCTATTTGACTGAAATTAAACGAAAGTTGCTGGTTTTTTACAGGTTTATTCTTTATAAAATTCTTTTTGAAAAAGATCCCACATGTTTCGCCGATTTTTCTTGAATTAATCTGCTGATTTTAAAAACGGTGAAAGGAAAAACTTGAATTATTTTTATATTGTATTAGCAGATTAGCATATTACGAATTTAAAAAGATATTAAAAATTGTTATAACAATATTTTTAGGCAATACAAATTTTACTGACAAACACGTTAAAATATAGCTGGTAAATGAAATAGAATCTCGTTATTAGAAACCGGTTTACGAGTTTAATTTTTGATAAAACAAATTTTTGTTAGATAAGTTATTGTTATACTTTTAGAAATAAAGATGTCACTACTTAAAATACAGAGTTTAGGCAATTTCTTAAACATAACTAGTCTAAAAAGCTACATTACAGTACTATATATTATAATGAAAAACTATTAATTATCAATAAGGATACGTCGAGTGACACATCATCGGAAAGCTCATTTAGAGAGGAATACAATGCATGTTTTATATTCTACTATAGCAGAAAAAGTAATGCATGTTTTTCAACTTGTGCAACCAGGATATTAAGGTGTTTTTTTTTCTAGATCATATATTTACCAAAAAAAAAAAGTCCAACGAAGAAGTATACTGTTCGGTTGCACCGGATCCTAATATTGCTTGTAATATCTATGGTTTCCAATACTTCTTGGAGACACGGACATCTTCATTACAAAGGCTTTACGACGAGCGCATGAGTTATATGAACAAAGGACAATTTTATGGTATTACTTTAAAATACATTCCTGTTCCTGATAAACAGCTAAAATCTGAGACTGTTAAGGTAAGAATTTTTTTTTTTTTTAGAAACAACTTTTTAACAAATATTGTCAAATTTTGTCTTGTATCAAAGCCTTACTTTTCTAGAAGGTGCGTCATTTTGAATTGTAAAAGATAAAAAAGTAATGGCCGGTTATGGTTTATATTCTAATAGGACCAAGTGATACAATAATAGCAGTTTTATACGCTTAAAAGCAAAATTATAATACAAACGTCTATTTCATGCGTAAATATATTTTCTTTGTGCAATTTTTACGGGGTGACTTGCAGGAAATGGACGTTTTTTGTATGAACAGATCTTGGTTGATTTTCGATTTTTTTTTAGTTTTTTTTTTTGCAAAGTGAAGAATAACATCTGCCATTTGATATGAAAAAGTCAAGTATCCTCTTGAACGAAAAGTTGTTTGGATTTTTGTTTGTTTTTAATCAAGTATACAAATGAATGAACAGAACTCGGTTGATTTTCAAGAAAAAGCAAACTTATTTATTACAAATTGAGAAACAACATATGCTATTTGATTTACCATAATTATTTAGTTATGGAAACTTATATCCATCAGGTGGCGGCCACCCTCCTGAATGCAAGTTTCAAGTCATTCATGACTCGGTCTAGCAGCTGTGCGTCAATTAAATGCGTCCTTCTGTAATGGCATCTTTCAACTCCCTTAGTGTACGCGGTTTGTGGGCAAAAACACGTTTTTTTAAGTGCCCCCACAAGAAAAAGTCGCAGGAAAGTGTCTGGTGATCTTGGGGGCCACGACAAGTCATCAAAACGCTAAATGAAGCGGCCAGAGAACGTGTTTCTAACAACTTCAATGGATGCGTTTGCAGTATGCATTTGTATACTTGATTAAAAACAAACAAAAATCCAAACAACTTTTCGTTCAAGAGGATACTTGACTTTTTCATATCAAATGGCAGATGTTATTCTTCACTTTGCAAAAAATAAAACAAAAAAAAAAAAAAACTTGAAAATCAACCGAATTCTGTTCATTCAAAAAACGTCCGTTTCCCACAAGTCACTCTGTATAGTGTTTATCACTTAATTTTTTACAGCAATTATAAAATTTGAAATTTTTACGAGTAATATTACGTCAAAACAATTATAGTGATTACTAATTAGTTAGATTGCCAGTGTAATAGTTAATAGCGCAGCAATTTAAAAAAAAGTAACTATCATAATTCAATTTTACGTCCAAGTTGTTGCTTTGCTCAAGCAAAAAAACGCAAATTAACTCGCAATTATTCAGTTTTCATTCAATAAATCAGAAATCAAGTTAGTTCAAATGACGTAACTACTAATTCCTATTATTTTATTTGCATAGAGCATTAGAGATCGAAGCGTGATTTAATTTTTTTGCGGAAAAATAAGACGAGGCGTAATTGTTGACGAACTTGTTTACATTTGTACATTTTATAACATAAACAAAAGTTATTTAGAATGCTACAGAGAAGTACGCTGGGACAACGTAATTGGTTCCAGAACCCAATTCCTTGTAGCATCTGTTCGTTCTAACAAATATTCAAATACAGGGTGAGGCATCACTCACGACACCCCCACTTATTTTGTTATTGGAAAGAATTATTAAAAAAAGTTTCAAATAAAAGTTGTTTTATACAGTATTTCCCAAAATATTGTCATGTCAAATTTTGGTTTTCTTTTGTTTTTTTTAGGAGTTACGGCACCATACTTTTTATACGGTTTGAAAGACATTTTCTTTCTTTTTTCAACGCACTAAAACTTTTATACCCTTACATAACAACATTTTTAAGAAAATCGCAAATGAACAATTTTGTTTTAAAAGCTTACGTTATTAATAAATTTACATTAGTAGGTCTTAACCAGTTTAAGAAAATATAAAGACCTTTTTCCGGATTTTTTGCCACAAAAATGCTAGGTTTTACACTGGAATATTTCTTAAACTTAAAAAACCTGTAAAAATTAGTTTTAACAATTTTTTTAACCAAAGTAATAGTGGAAATATAGTCTTGGGGATTTATTTAAAAACTATGAGGAGCTGTAAAAAAGTTGTTTAGGCCTTTTCTGAACGAACCAAAGGTTGAAATGCATTGCTTAGGGTGTATTTAACAATTTCAGATAATATAAAGACCATCTAACAACGATAATTTTTTTTTTTTTATGAAGCTTTTGTACTTAATTTAACCATTTTGAGTGAATACGTTAACATTCTTTACAAATTTCGCATTTTTGAGTCCCATACAAGAGAAATATTTCCAAAACTGAATTATTCGTAAAGAGCTGTACACAATAATTGTTTTAGGTCGTTTTTGAACAAACTAAAGATGGAAATTCATCTTCTCCCTAAAGCAAAGTTACTATTTAACACAGCCATTTTAACAGCAAACATACAACAAAACATCACAAATATTATAAATATATGTACTGTTAAATTTTCTTGAACCTTTAATAAGACCACATTTTGTAAAATTTTGTGTGTAGATATTATTGCTACACATTAAGAAGCTAACTAATGTACCTAATTGTTTACTGTTAAAATTTAATTAATTAATTTTGTATTGTAGAAGGTTTAAGGTCAACTCACACCGGCGCGATTTCAAAGCGGGCGCGGTGCGGTCGCGGTCACAATAATTAGTAACCTGGTTACGTAAGTAAGTAAACATGGTTACCAATTATCGTGACCGCGACCGCGCCGCACCCGCTTTGAAATCGCGCCGGTGTGTGTGGACCTTTATATTAATATTATCTGATGCACGCATGCTTTAGTTTTCGATGCGCGTATCCTTTGCTAGTAAAATGGTGCAAATGTTTTAAATATCAGTTTAGCTGTTCCAGTGAAAAACACTATAATTTGAAACCTCCGTACAAACGGGTTTTCCTGAAGAATTTGCTTGAAAATTCGATAATTTGGTACGTAGCTCGTGACTAACATTTGATCGTGACAACAAACTAGTTGGCCGCCTCTGACATATGCATACCAAACATACTTATACAAAATAGAAAAAAAAGTACGCTATAAAATCGTGAAACCAGTTATATGACTGATGTATGAAAACATTGTCTAATTAAATTAAATCAATTATTGTCTCGGTAATGATGTTTTTTTCCCCGTACCATACTGTATATAAATGTACATAATGAACTTCTCTAAATGACTGAATTTAAGTAAACGTAAATGTTGCTTAATTAATGTAACCTCAGGAATAAATTTACCTTCATTTCGTTATTTTTCCCCAAGATTAAGCGCATCTAACCTTTTGTGTATATCTTCTATCGCGGTTCCAATTAAATTCAATGGTCTGTTCAATTTTTGAACGTTGCCATTCATTTCTGAACGATTAAAATCTAAACTTACGAACCGAAACATATTTTTTGTCATCTTATTTGTTTGCTTTTGTTTCAGAGCGTCGTTACATTGATGTTCCGAGGAGAGAAAAGTCCAGACGTTGAGATCAAGCAATGGCAATTTTGGCAATTGCAACAGAACTCCGTCAAACAACGAGTTTTAGATGCAGGTTAGTGTGAGGCTTGTCTTTTTATTTTGTATTCAAATTATTTATTTAAATAGTGGCCGCTAGCGTCTTTTATTACAAAACGGCAAAATTGAACTCGTCAAGGGGCTCTGTGGAGGCGCTAGCAACCCTAGAGCCGGCTCTGCATGTATTTCCTCGCTATGTATGTATTGCTAGAAAGTTATATTATTACAATTGTTTATCCAGAGTTTACGAAGTTGTATATCTTAAGTTATCGCTCATTGTTCATTTGTTTTAAATCAAGAATTCACTTGATGTTCGGTCGGATACTTTGCATTTTGAACTATTTGTTTAAAAACCTTTGAAGCTGTTTTTATCTATTACTTTATGATCTTAGTGGAGTACTATAAATACATTTGAATAAACATGAATTTTGTCCACAAAATGCCCAATCTGTGTAACAAAGATTCGTTAGGTCTAGTGTTTTTTGAAATAAGCCGTCATTGCGCTCCAGTGGCGTAGGCAGGATGCTTTCATAGGGGTGTGGGGTTAATAAACGTAAAAAGAGCTAAGGACCTAAGTTTTTTGCAGCAGGATGTTTGATGGTTTATGCCCGTGGTTAAAATGACCAAATCAGATATTTTCATCAATTGACAAATATCATTTTGGAATTATTTTGTTTTCTTTGCATGTATAAAATTGGATGAGATTAAAAGAGTAAGTTTATTATCAAATTCTTTCATGGTCGTGATTTTATTGTTCCTTAAAATGCTTATTCTGACATTACTGCTTAACGAATGACGCGCTGGATTGTAAAAATTTACAAATGTCATTTGAAATGACAATAAAATGTAGTTTTTAGATCCTTTCTTAATAAATAACGTTTAAGAAAATAAAATACATTTATAAGCAATCGTTTTACCTTCATTTATTTAAATATAAATTGTTAATGCGGTGTTACTAAAGGTCAACAATATTTGAATTTTAACTCCCACTTTAAGAGTAAATGTATTATAAAAATTTAATATCATTAGCGCATTATGTTTTCTTCTTATATGTCGTTCGATGTTGTATAATTGTTTTCTTATTTATGCAAAATTGTTCTTAAGTATCTTTTCTTTGATTTTTTAAATTTTTAATTGCGATGCCGTCAAAATGCAATACTTGCTTATACATACAATCATTAACTTCAAGGCTGACGCATTAAAAAGCCATCAACTATGTACCCTACAAACATAGAAACACTGTCCTGTACTGAGATCAATATTGTGAATATGTAGGTACCTAATATCTTTTATTTTTTTAATTTATCGGCGTAGGTTTTATGTAGGTCGTGTATACTATTTTCGTTCATTCCTTGTCGGGTGTGTGGGGGTTGTTTATAATGACATCGTTAGTTTACTAAATTTAAATCCATAAATTTTATTGTCGCACATAATTCAGAGCGTATACAGGGACGGATCCAAGTAAAATTTATTAATAGATCATTGTAACTCATGTTTGTACTCTCGAAGCTAAATAAAGTCTACTGTATATCAAAACCTGAAAAATAATTTTTAAACAACTATTTCAGATGGCTTTATTTTGATTTTTTAAGCGATCCCCACTTTTTGAATCTTAATACGACATGAGAAAGGGATACATGATCGATAATAAAAACGTAGAGTTTAGTTTTCAAAATTTGTATACAGCTAGTACCTATTCATTAGTTTAACGAACCCTTGCCATTTCTTTAGGTGGTGATTAATTAATAATTACTGTGTATATTTTATTAACAAAAATTTTTTTTTACAATTCTAACATATTTAAAAAGGTCAAAAATGTCATGTTGTAGATATACAACATTATGCAGTGGTTACACTTATTTAATATCAAACTTCAGTGTGAAACTTTTTAAAACAATTATTTTTTTTATTAAAACACAAGTTCACTCCGCATTTTTCACAACTTGCTTGTGAATATCCGGTCCAATTTGGAAATTTGCACCTTTTTCTTGCTGACCAAACCATCCAGTGTCCCATTTGATCCAGGCGTACATTTTTGGGAGGAACATACTGCATTGGTCCTTTGGTTTTTTTTACTTGCAATCATTTCTTCTAAATCAAGACTGGATGGAAGTCTACGTTTAATAGTTGTTTTTTGTCCAACTCGGCACAGGCATTGGGAAACTTCCATTCGAAACTCAAAGAATGTCATTTTTTTAATCAGAAAATTCAAATTCACTATCACTAAGATGATTGACAATATCTTGTAGTTCCTCTTGGGTATAACATTTTCTTGCCATAATAATTTGCTAAACACAAATTAGAAGTATTTTTTAGAAATATCTTCATGTAATATTATATAGCAAAAACTATGAGCCAATGTTGTATATCTACAACATACATATTTGGTGGCATCAAGACTACATAATAATTTATTTTTTTCTAATATATAACAAAACGTTATTTACATACCTTATAATATTGGCTGGTATTTATTTTAAACTAATATTTGCACTATAATCACTTTAAACTGAACAGCAAACTTGTAGAATAAGACTGATACTGATAGTCAGCTGGTTAAGGGTGAGACGCCCTTCCAAAAATTAACAACGGTTCTAATAAGTACATTAGCGAAAGATAACTGTTCAACATACATAACGGCATATATTTAATCGTCCTAGGTATTAAAATAGCCTAAATACAAAGTCAAACATGTTTGTTGTATTTCTACAACAGTATGCATTAAAGGGTTAAAATATGTACATACGGATAGCTGTGTAGATAAAACATTGGTGCAAATAATTTATTTGATTTATTAAATTACATTTCACGCTATCCAAGTGATGCTTAGATAGATAGGTGAGTTTATAAAGAGGCTATGTTAAAAGTATGTTTGACAGTATCCTAATTTTTGTTTTTTTTAAATTTTAGATACCGAAAATTGTGTGGGGGTAGGTGGCGTCGAAGAAGTGGCACACAATGCCATTGCCGTGCAGTGGAATCCTCTAAAAAGTTCGGCAAAGGTAAGATGGCGCATTATTCGGTTACTTAAGAAACTTTTTAAAATAAAGTTTTTACACTTCAAATTTTTGCTACAACTCGATATTTCGATTCCCAGGTTTTATATCATAGGTACTTTAAGGGTGATTTATATGTTCGATTGTTTTTAGACTAAATTAATCAACTGATTGAGAGAAAATTTCGACTAGTCAAATGAAAATGTATGTACTAATTTGTTTTTGGTCGTATCGAACAACGTCTATATCTCTGAAATTATTCAGTTCATAATAATATTGTTGTGTTTGGATTGAAATGTAATTAATGCATATTTAAAAAATATTTTTAAAGTACTTGGGGAAAAAATTGTTCTCAACTATCAACCTTCAGTTTATGTACCTCATTACTTTGGGACCTAGGCTATTTTATGGTGCCTTTCCACGTGAGAGTAAACTACTCTCGATAGCAGCGTCGCCAAGGATACAGCCCCTGAGAGTAACTCGCGATTGGCTGTATCCTTGGCGACGCTGCTATCGAGAGTAGTTTACTCTCACTTGGAAGGGCACCATTAGGCTTTAAGTATACTCTGGTTTTGATTTAAATGAGAGTGAACACCCTGCACAATCAATTAAAAACGGTCTTTTTTGATTGCGTTTTTAACACTAAAAGATGTGTAGTGCGTTCGTATGTCGTTTTTATCTTAAATCTCGTCTACACAGAACCTAACAGTTAATTCTAATAACCAATTAGTGTGGACGCAAAGAAGGCTTTGCCGAACTAATAGTCTGTTTTTTATTTAAGATTTTATCATGACCAATGTTTTTCTATTTGGTAAACTCGGCAGTATGCGTCAAGTATTTATAGTTTAAAATGTTGTATTCGATTAAAATTGTTAACGACAGTATCAAATAGGGCAATGTTTTTCAACCTGTGTGCCGCGACATGCAAAGGTGTCGCGAAAAATAAAATCATCAGTAAATAAATATATGAATTCCTTTTTTACACATGTCCAAGTTATATGAATAAATGCAATTTTTGTTTAACTTGCAATCAAAATTTTTTAATTATTTGAGCGAGCAACTACGTTTGGTGTTACAAATTAACTTTTTCATCTCATTGGCTTGCCATATAAAACATTTCAACATTTTGGCTGAATATTTTTATTTTAATAATTTTTTTAGCTGTTGGATATTAGACAGTTTATTTTTACCAACGCAAGAAATTATGGTTTATGTTTCTAATTAAAATATGAGAAAATTAATGACTATTATTACCGAATTTAATAGATATAATGAAAAACTGTTGTGAATTAGTTGCTGGAAAATTATTTTAGTAACTATAGGATAATTTTGAGAATAATATTAACGTTTAGTCAAATGCCATTCAAAATATTTTTTTAGCTCTGCAAGTAATCAATAATTTCAAAGTGCATTTTTTTCGTAAAAAATTGAAAGTTTTGTGTTTTGCTCCACAGCAAACCGTTAAACACACATTTCGCAATACCCATTAGCCTTCCAGGTAATAATAAGTCATTTACAAATAAAACTGCAACATTTTATATTATTTAAACGCATTGAATGCAAAGGGGCCAAGACTATATACAGGGTGTCCAGAATTCGAGGCCCACCATGGGTAACTTTTAAACTGTAATAGATACAAGGTCGGTCAAATGGGACAAAAGTTACCTACTTTATAGAGCAATACAGCGATGCTTTTGTTTTTGAAAAACCAAAAATGTGGCATTTTTGTACATGAATTTATGTCAGTTGCTATGAGATATAGAAAAAAAAATATCAACAAAAGTGGTAGATATTTTTGATTGCCATAAAATGGCGGCAATCAATTTTTTTAATATTGCATATTTTACGAGATACAGCATAAACTTGCATTTAAAAAAATGCAAACCATGGTTGAGGTTTGTGCCATTCGAGAGTTTATTTTTCCCTCTTTTCAATGATGTGCCATACGATACATTTATTTTGAAATTTGACGGCTCTAACATTAAAAAACGATTTTGATGAAAAAAATTAAGCAAGCCATGAATTAATAACGTCGGGTTTCACCTATTAGCTGATAAGAAAAAAGAACGCCTAAACAAAGCAAAAAAATCAAGGTATAAATGAATTATTTTGGTTACAACATAACAACACTTAAATTATATCATATACCTACGTAGAATCATTTTTATGTCATAAATCTAGCACGCAAGTTTGAAAGTCAAAATAAACATTTAAAAAAAAAAATTATAACCTTGATTATTTTCACAAAAAAAAAAAAGTTTGAAGTGTTATTTCTTCCAACACTAATTGATTTTCTGCAGTAATTTCTTAAAAACTGTGCAATCTTACATAAGAGAGTTGTTTATGTATAAAATAACACCTTTTTCCTTTTGGAAAGACTATTTTAAAAATGTAAAAAAGTTAATTATAAACTATCAATATGATGGCCAAACAACAAAATATTCATTAAATTAACAATTGAATTCTAAATCTGAATGTTCATATTCATTGAAATGGGTTCAGTTTTAACAGTTGTAGCAGCAGTACTTCTATTTTCTGGATCTCTTTGTTTTGTTTATAATTTTTACCTGGTTTTTATACGAACCAAACTCTTTGAGATTTTTTCAGTTTAGAAAATACAGTTCTGCGAGGTTGTTGCCTCTCTGGATACAAATTCATGTAATCAGCACATGCTCGTTTTGAATTCCTTGAGCTTTTAATATTCACAGAAAACATCTGTTTTTTTTTAGAACCAGAGAAAGCCATATTATCGTAGTATTTACAATGACAGTTAAAAACTGACAATACCTGAATTGGATCTACTAACAAACATTTGTTTCATAGCCTATGTAATTGATTTATTATCTTTGGTTTTGCTATAAAAAATTACAAAATAGTATTACCAATATTGTTTTTTTTTTTAAATATTCGATTACGGGCAAACTTGCAAATTTTTGAGAAAAATTCTGATGAAAGTCTCATCTCAGTACATCTATTTAATTATTACAGATCAAACTAGCCATAAATTGTACGAGTACCGACTTTAGCAGTCAAAAAAGATTCAAGAAGGTAAGCTCAATATTAATAATTTAATTTAGTACAAAATTAAAACGTTCTTATCATAATAATTTACCGCTTGATATGTAAACAATTTGTTTTGAGTGAATTTTTTCTTCTAGGGACTTCCCTTTCATATACAAATAGACACTTTTGAAGATCCACGTGAACAAACTGTAAATCATCGAGGCTATTGCCAAATAAAAGTGTTTTCTGATAGGGTAAGATTATTCATTATATTAAGTAACTTACAGCACAGCTTGTAATTTAACTTATAATAACATAAACAATACTTAACACATTTAATAGGGCGCCGAACGTAAAACTCGTGTTGAGGGGAGAACGGCCGCAAAACAAAAAGAGACCGAATTTTATCATCCTGTTTGTGATCGTTCAGAATTTTATTCTATGAATGATTTAAACAAACCCCTAGTATTGTTCATACCAGCAGAAGACACTGACAAGGTAAATTTGGAGATTAATTATTAAGACTTTCATTGTCAACCTTTTATCATGTAGCTGACACCGGCGAACCTTCAAGGATTTTCTCCCCATGTTACCGATAGTTCTCCAAGGGGACCAATGAAACATCTAAAACCAGGTTCCCCTTTCATATTAGATAAAGCTGCTAAGTCGCCTACAATACTAGGTCGTAGTCTTCATGATCGAATAATATTATATGTACGTCAGGAGTCGGAAGAATTATATACTCCACTCCATGTCAATCCACTAACCACAGTGGGACTGCTAGATGCGGTAAGTTAATTCCTTTCCGTAACGCTTCAGCTTTCCGCTAAATGTTGCATGGACCTGGACGTACTGGGCTTTTATACATTTCATATGAACTCATATAACAAACTAAACTAGCATGTCTAACATCACCGCATTGTCAACGTGGGATCAGTTCACTTTTGCTAGCTCCACATATCTATAGTTTATATTCAAAAGCTCAGTACTTCCTCTAAATCTATGCTAAAATTAAGAAAGACTGAAGCTATATGCAATCAAAAATTAATTCCGTTTTCCTTATTTTGCAGATGGAGAATAAATACAAAATTTCTGCTTCGAGCATAAATAACTTGTGTCGCAAAAACAAAAAAGGGTAAGTTAGCATTTGTATTAGTTTGGAGTAGTTATGAAGAAGTGAACTGGATACTACTAACTTTTTGGGGCACTAACAGTCCGCATGTATTAATAACACCTTTGACTGGGTTTATACGCCCCCCCGCTCATCATCATTCTGTTTTAGCATTAAGATCGAGATTGACGACGACATGGTCGCATACCATTTCAATGAAGGTGTATTCCTGTTGGAGGTCAACACAGTCGACAAAGATCTGTTGGACATAACATTTGTGGATCATTAAATAATTAACTGGACCTGTGATTGTTATTTTTATGAATGTGATTTTAAATGTGATTTTAAAAGTGATTTGTCTAATTTTATTACTTGTTTATAGTACCTAGAAGAGTGTTATCATTATCATTTAATTTTCAATCATTTTTATTGACTAAGTAAGTTATTGATAGGTCTTGTTTTTATTAAATTTATTGTGATACCTAATGAAAAAAATAAACACTCTTAAAAAACTAACTTTACAGCTCAAATTTTTTTCGAAAGGGTCCTTTTGATTTTAAAAGAAAGAAAAATGGCGTAAGAGCTGTTTTATTCGTGTCTTGCAGGGTTATCAACTAAATTCATTTTGGTGGATGTCGTGCAGATAGATTATAAATATATCTACATTATTTTTGATGAATGTTTCTTTTTCTATTTTCTGACTAAAGCCAACTAATCTTATTTTTACTCAGTTCAATTTCTCGCAAGCATTTCCAATTAAAATAGATGTTCCTGATTCACTTTCAATAACATTATCTTTGTGTATTTATTTTTGACTTATTCGTTGATATTGTATGTACAAAGGCGGATTAAGGTCGGCCGAAGCCTCGGGCGCTGAAGAAAATATTGGGCCCCTTAAAAAAAAGAGAGAGACAGATAAAATTTAAATACATATTACCCATAGTTTTATATGAATAAAGTCTGGGTTTTGCGGGCCCTTTAAAAGTCGGGGCCCAGGGCGCGCGCTCGTCGTTACATCCGCCTCTGTGTATGTAGCATCCATAGTGCCTACCGGTACTACAACTGAACACCTGAAAGCTCCTAACTTACAACTAGTTTTATTAACTTTACTGACCCAGTCAAACTTTTTGACAACATTTAACCATATCTTAGTAACATCAGCCCCTGTATCCAGTTTAAATGTAAATATGAAGTTCTTTAATTTAAACTATGGTTTTTGATTTGAGCTATTATCTACACAATCTACAGTATTGACAACTAAATTGTCCATATTAAAATCAGTATTTCACTGTCGTGTGTATTTCGGAGTTACACCCCCCTAAAGGAGATCGGTAAAATTGGCTTTTTGTTTTATTTCTAAAATTTGGATAAATGTAGAAGAACGATATGTGGTAGATGTTTTGTACGTATTAAAAGGTTTCCCATAGTTATATTTTGAATCATTTTTGATCAGAACTTTTTGGAAGCTTGAAATTTTGCAATAAATTTTTTTTTTAAAGCTTGATTTACAAAAAAAAAATTTTCATTCTTTAACTTCTCCTACAGTTTTTGAGTAAAAAATCAAATGAGTGAACATGAACCATTAAATATTCTAAAATAATCAACGATTGATTCATTTTGGTGGTAACCATGGTTTATTAATGTTCATATTGGGAAGAATTGACAGGTGTAATTCAATTTGAAGTTTAAGAAGTGACAACAAGAAAACACCCGTCAATTTGACTCAATATGAACATTAACAAACCATGGGAACCACCAAAATGAATCAACGTTTCCAGTTGTCTTCTCGAATTTTAATATTTTTCGAAACCGTTCTAGTATCACCCAGTAAGTCAATAATGGTTTCGTTATATATCTCTAGGTATGAAACCCTAGAAACACAAAATATTTGATGCTGATATTGAAGTATATTATGCTAGAATGGTGAGGATGATTCAAATCAAAATGAAGAAAGCAACAATGTAAAACTTATCAGCAAAACATATATTAAACAAACAAAATATTTTGGAAGAAGTTCAGTCCTGCTTGATTTTAAATCTCCTGGTTTTAGTGGTCCTTTTTTTACTGACCATATTAATAATAAAAGAAGGTATACAGTTGGACATGTCAACAATGTATTTATTTGTTGGAGTATAAATACCGATAGGGAGTTTCGAGTAAAACGGTTATTTGTTTTTATTTTAATAGGTCGAGTAAAATGATAATTTAGATCCACTTTTTGTTTACATCTATTTATTTGGGTGTGAAAATGTGCAATATAGGAAGCCTTTAATTTTGTTGTATACGTATTTAACTAAAGTAACATTGTTCATTATCTTAGTTTTACTATGTTATGTTTACACATTATTGTTAAGTATTTTGCATAATGTGATATTTTTTTGTAACAGTTTTCTATAAAACATGTGTTCTCTTAGCTATTCAGTTGTATATTTGTTGTTTTTTTAAATAAAAATGCGTTGAATGCAGTGTTTTGATTTGTATGATTTTAATACCTTAATAACATTATCAACCTTTAATAAACATACTAAAGTTTTTCCCAAAGTTCAAACTTTTTAAGTAGATTCATAAATATACTTATTTTAGATAAGTTATATCATAAAAATAATTTTGTGAGGGTAGTAATAACTAAAAACAATTGTAGCATTAGATGATAAAACGAATATGCCCTCATTAACATCCTAAAGTATACAAATTGTGAATTAGTAACTGATAAGTGATAACCAAACTGATATTGATTAACATATGAATTACATTTTTACTAATGGAAGGTCAACATGTGTTAACGTAATATGTAAGTGTTAGTACATGGCAATAAAATACATCACGAAATGGTATGTTTCGCTTTAATTAAAAA
The DNA here is from genome assembly GCA_947652605.1 of Elmis aenea. Lineage (NCBI taxonomy): Eukaryota > Metazoa > Arthropoda > Insecta > Coleoptera > Elmidae > Elmis > Elmis aenea. The sequence goes on along the minus strand of OX393584.1, from coordinate 31,506,046 downwards.
AAAAAAAAACCTTTACATTTCCCAACCATTTCACTAGTTTATTTATGCTAAAAAATAGCCGGGTTTCAAGTCAAACTTAAGCATCTTTGATTATTTTTAAAGCAGACGCAATTCTTAAACTAATAATATTCCTTCTTGCTAGACAATTTGTCTAAATGCCTTGAATAAACGAAAAATCACTTAATTATATTATGGTAAACTGGCTCAACTGAAACAGCTTCAATCTCAGGACTTTATGATTATGCCAGTATTTCAGATGTCAAACCAATCACAGATCACAGAGTAATAATAACAAATTTGTGTGATTACGGATGTCTCTTTATCATGTTACTTTGCTATTTAATATATTTATGCAATTATTAAGTAAAATAAAGTATGAATGGTGACACACAGAGCAAACCTAGTAGTTACGCAGATTACTTAATCAGTAAAAAAAAAACTACTTAAAAAATTTTGTGAATCACTTTATTCATAACAAAGTATTAACAAACTTTTTGGTATTAATTATAAAAGTAACTTTGAGATTTTTATGAAAACTATCAAAACTTTACAGAACAGTCAACGCAAAAGCTTTGCATATCATAACATTTAACACGTTAAGCGCCATTTGTATCCATATGCTACAAATCATTTTTGCCCGATGGGCCACCTGTATCCATTTGGATACAACAGCCTACATTTAGATTCGGCTGCCAGTATTCTTAAACATACTTGTATTACATATAACTATACCAGAAAAGGTTTAAGGATGGCCCGCTGGACCATAAAACCTTGTTGGTCACAATTTTTTTACCCACATTGATATTTAAAAAAAAAAAGTTTTATGATTCAAATTTATTCACACAAAAACAATTAAAAACTGGTTAAAATGTTATTTTGTTGTGAATTTTTTTATATTACTTAAGGGCAATTTAGAAAAAAAATTGGTGGCCAGAAAAACTTACTTTTTTTTAACATGGTGGCGCTTAACGTGTTAACACAGACAAATTAACATAATATACACATGAAGAAATGTAAATTAGAACACTCTATTTAAGAAACTAGGGGTCCAGCGTTTCACTGGTGGTGGTTGCTGTCCAGCCTTGGCATCTCTATCAGCCTCTTCTTGTTCCATTAGCTTCTTTTGTCTCTCTCGGAAAGTAGCTAATGGATCGTCAAATTTATTGTAGTAGGTTAGTACCTCTCTAACATCAGTAATCTCAGACTGCGCAATAGCTACATAAATAAAAGCAATAAGTTATTAAGCACTTAAATAAGTCTTGTATTGAACTTACTCCTTAAAAACGCTGCTAAGTCAATTAGAGTGGTGTCATCATCATTGCCTGGCCAACGATTTACACGAAGAACGTTTTCTGGATGAAATTTTACTGAATCCATGTTCCAGTCGATAACAACAACCTTTAAATACAAAGGATATTCATTACAAAACATATAGTAAACTATTTCAAAAAATTAACACCTTGTTCAGGTCTCTGTTCAGTTTATCTAAATTTTTTACATGATGTCCATCGACAAAATGTGTAGCATCCCGAACTAACTTGTATGATATAATGTTTTTAGGATCCAAAACTTCTATTAATGGAAATACAGTCATACCCTGCTCTGCAGTATAAATTACTATTTCATACATTCCATTTAAAGATTCATTTTTATTGACTAAGTAAGTTATTGATAGGTCTTGTTTTTATTAAATTTATTGTGATACCTAATGAAAAAAATAAACACTCTTAAAAAACTAACTTTACAGCTCAAAGTTTTTCGAAAGGGTCCTTTTGATTTTAAAAGAAAGAAAAATGGCGTAAGAGCTGTTTTATTCGTGTCTTGCAGGGTTATCAACTAAATTCATTTTGGTGGATGTCGTGCAGATAGATTATAAATATATCTACATTATTTTTGATGAATGTTTCTTTTTCTATTTTCTGACTAAAGCCAACTAATCTTATTTTTACTCAGTTCAATTTCTCGCAAGCATTTCCAATTAAAATAGATGTTCCTGATTCACTTTCAATAACATTATCTTTGTGTATTTATTTTTGACTTATTCGTTGATATTGTATGTACAAAGGCGGATTAAGGTCGGCCGAAGCCTCGGGCGCTGAAGAAAATATTGGGCCCCTTAAAAAAAAGAGAGAGACAAATAAAATTTAAATACATATTACCCATAGTTTTATATGAATAAAGTCTGGGTTTTGCGGGCCCTTTAAAAGTCGGGGCCCAGGGCGCGCGCTCGTCGTTACATCCGCCTCTGTGTATGTAGCATCCATAGTGCCTACCGGTACTACAACTGAACACCTGAAAGCTCTTAACTTACAACTAGTTTTATTAACTTTACTGACCCAGTCAAACTTTTTGACAACATTTAACCATATCTTAGTAACATCAGCCCCTGTATCCAGTTTAAATGTAAATATGAAGTTCTTTAATTTAAACTATGGTTTTTGATTTGAGCTATTATCTACACAATCTACAGTATTGACAACTAAATTGTCCATATTAAAATCAGTATTTCACTGTCGTGTGTATTTGTATTGTGTGTATTTCGGAGTTTCACCCCCCTAAAGGAGATCGGTAAAATTGGCTTTTTGTTTTATTTCTAAAATTTGGATAAATGTAGAAGAATGATATTCGGTAGATGTTTTATACTTATTAAAAGGTTTCCCATAGTAATATCCTTGACTATAATATCCTTATAGACAGCCAACGCTTATGGGGCTACTCAAATACGGCACGTAGTCTAAATTTAGGGGTTAAAACAAATGACTTATTCAATTTTCAAACCAATTAACGTAAATGTAACAAGTAAAAGTAACAATGAAATTCGACAATAGATGCCGGTGTTGTTGGAGGTGACTAAGGTACCCTAGGGTACCTCTAAATAACAGGGTATGGCCAAGCTTCACGAACCCTCCAAATTTCTCATAGCGGCAATGGTATTATACAGGATTTCTTTTAATAATTCAATTTTTAAACGAAATGCTTGAATAGCATAGAAACCAATCAATCTGCAAAACAATAGCGCTACTACGGCGACACGCTAGAATAACGGTCGTCTCCAAAAGTAACGCGCTATTGTCTCCATTTATGAGCGTCCAAATTTAACATAGCGGTTGGCCGTCTATAAGGATATTATAGTCAAGGGTAATATTTTTAATCCTCTCCCACCTTGACAGGAGGCTGAAAAGTGCAACCCCTGTTGGTTTTTTTAGCAGAAATTTTTGGTGGGTTGAAATTTAACAATTTAATTTTTTTTAAACTTGATTTATTTAGAAGTTTTTTTATTCATTCACTTTTTTCGTTAAACCTACAGTTTTTGAGTAAAAAATTATATGAATGAACCTGAACCATAAAATATTCCAATATAAAACGATTCATTATGGTGGTTACCATGATGGTTTGTTTATGTTCATATTGGGGAGAACTGACGGGTGTAATTCATTTTGACGTTTACGTGGCGACAACACTAAAACGCCCGTCAATTGTACCGAATATGAACATAAACAAACCATGGTAACACCAAAATGAATCGTTTTATTTAAACATATTTAATGGAACATGTTCACTCATTTAATGTTTTACTCAAAAACTGTAGATTTTACGAGAAAAACTAAATAATAAAAAAACGTTCTAAATAAATCAAACTTAAAAAAAAATTTAAACTGCAAACTTTTAACTCACCAAAAAGTTCTGATTACAAAACCAACAGGGTTCGCACTTTTCAGCCCCCTGTGAAGGTGGGAGATGATTAAAAATATTACTATGGGAAACCTTTCAATGAGTATAAAACATCTATCGAATATCATTCTCCTACTTTTAACCAAATTTGAGAAATAAAATAAAAACCTAATTTTACCGCTCCCCCTTAGGGGGGTGTAACTCCGAAAGTAACTTCATTTTTTCTTATGGGCCGCAAAGTTGGCTATGGAATAGTTGAATATGCTTTTTTTTTCTCTTTAAAATGAGATATTACTTGCTACATATATTTTTATAAATAAGTCACAAAATCAAGAAAAATCGTATTTTACCCATCACTTATCAAGCTATCTATGAAAATAAAAACAAAAAACAACTAATTAAATGTCAAGTGACAATTACCTTTGTCTGCAGTATCATTTATTAGAATTTCATATTATTGTTGTGATCGTCTTTGTAGTAATTGTTATAATGATGGCTACATTTAAAAATAGCGAAAAATTTGACATCTTGAGATGCTACATTCTTTGCCATAAAGTCTGTGTAGAAGCTAAGCGAATATACTTAGAGCTATATCCCGAGAAAAGGTATCGATGGATGCCTAATTACAAAAATTTGGAAATAAATTTAAAAGATTATGTTTTTTCGACAAACCAACCAAAAATCCAAAACAAATCAATAATTAATTAGAATTATTTATTTTACACAGTTTCTATTGCAAATAATTAGCATTTCAACATATAACATTTTTAATTAGTTGTAAACGTGCCCATAATTATGTGATAACAAATTTGCTACAAAGACTATCGAATTACACAACAATACTATAAAATTCTAATAAATGATACCGCAGACAAATAGTAACTGTCATTTGACATTTAATTAGTTGTTTTTTGTTTTAATTTTCATAGATAGCTTAATAAGTAATGGGTTAAATACGATTTTTCTTGATTTTGTGACTTATTTATAAAAATAGTTGCAGCAATTAATACCTTATTTTAAAGAGAAAAAAAAAGCATATTCAACTATTCCATAGCCAACTTCGCGGCCCATAAGAAAAAATGAAGTTAGGGGTAATATCTCGAAAATGGTAGGTGTTAAAAATAATCTAAAATAACAGTTACATTCTCCATTAAAAAGTACCTTCAGAAAGCATAAAATTGTTCTAACGATTAAAACAAAAAAGTTACGAGAGAAAAAAGAATATAATAAGCGAGATCCCCATGCTGGAAATGTAATCTGGAACACCCTGTATAAGTAAAATAGTTAGAAATGTGTAAATTTTATGTACAGCAATATTTTTTTATACAATAAATATATTTGTATTTAAATGCTTTTTCATATCTTATTGCTAAAATAATTTGTTTATTTAATTTTGTATAAACATATAAATAAAAATGTGAGGGTATTTTTGTATACGTAGATAGTAATCACTTAAATTTAAAATAGTAAGGTAGCTAAAAAATCATTAAAAAAGATTATTGCCGTATTAAATTGTAATCGATGTAGTACAACATTCAAATTCAGCAATCCCTTTATCGCTGCCCGTCACAGAAACTGCAATGAAACACGATTGCATATACAAATGACAAATATTTATATTCTTTTATGGATGGTTATCAAGCATAAAATTAACCTAAACGTAAAAATTTCTAAAAATCCCAAACAAAAATTGCAACGCAACGTGCACAAGTAAAAATGGAATTTCAGTTTCAGAGGCGCTAAGTCCCCCACCTACTTAAATCGTTTGCGCATCTTCTATGTTGCGCATAGACGGAAATGAAGTTAAGTTGTATTTCTTAATATCACCAATGAGGACGCCACCTCCTTGACATTATTCCAACATAGAAGAAGATTATTCCAATAGGCGGAGCACTTTGCTTGTATACGAGAGACGCTTAAAAATTATTTTCAGAATCATTAAACACTCTTAAACGTTATTTCTTAAATTATAATTATTAAAAATAGCCCCAATTTACATCATGGCGCCTTATTATAAGCACCTACACAAAAACAAGCATTGTTTTTATGTATCTATCCATAGAATTTTGTTACAACATTTTCAATAAATCCTTATATCATTCACCTTACTGATTCGTGTTTGAAATTTTTGCCGCATTGACGCCACGTTACAGGCAACTTCGCTTAAACTGACTAGTGAGCATTGAGTTCATACTAGTAACGACAGAGGGATACTTAAAAATTTAAAAGTTCAAGCGTACACGCAAGCGTTATAGAGGCTTATCGTGATTTGTCCTCATGAAGGTGGGGAATTTTAAAAGTTTTTTGTTAGATACAGTATCTTCTGGTTATACACACGTGTTTTAAGTACTGCAATTTTTAATATATTTATCAATATTACTGAGTTGTTAAATTATAAAATATGACAAAAAAAACTTCAGATACTAAAATGTCTCTGAATACTATTAAAGTAGCGATAAAAATCAGACCGCTTTTAGAAGATGAAAAAAATCTTTTAAAGACTTGGGATGTTAGTCAAAAGTCAATCTATAGAATTAATGAAGAATCTCATCAGAAAACAAGCGAAATTTATACTTTCGGTAATACATTTCTTATCATCATTGCCGTTTCTGAGTACTTGGCCGGCCGCGTGCTAAAGTACGTTTCGCCGCCCCAATAAACAGAGAGATAAAGATAGAAAAAAAAATAATTGCTGTTCTATTTGACTGAAATTAAACGAAAGTTGCTGGTTTTTAACAGGTTTATTCTCTATAAAATTCTTTTTGAAAAACACGTTAAAATATAGCTGGTAAATGAAATAGAATCTCGTTATTAGAAACCGGTTTACGAGTTTAATTTTTGATAAAACAAATTTTTGTTAGATAAGTTATTGTTATACTTTTAGAAATAGATTCAAAAAATTCTGAACAAAAACTCTTTGACTGCTTAGGCCAACTCCAACTTTGGTTCACATTAAACAATCTAACCTTAAATGTCAATAAAACTCAAGTAATAAAGTTTTCACAAAGTAAATTAACCTCCGACCTAAAACTTAAAAACAATTCCACAACTATAAATGTTGTTAATAAAATATCATTTCTTGGTTTAGGTATTGACTCTAGACTGGACTGGTCATACCACATCGAACGCCTGTCACAAAGCCTGTCACGGTATCCTTTCGCACTAAAAAACCTAAAAAAATTAGTCAGTACAAACGCGGCCAAAACTGCATATCATGCGTATGTTGAATCTAGGTTACGTTATGCTATAATTTTTTGGGGTAACGCTAGTGACTCTGCACGCCTCTTTATTATACAAAAGCGATGTATAAGAACTATTTTTGGTCTAAACTACCGAGATCATTGTAAAGACACTTTTCGTGACAAAGAAATATTAACTTTTTACGGCCTATTCATTCTCGAAGCCATCCTTTTCGTAAGAAATAATTTTGATCTGTTTGAAGTGAATATAAGAAACCATGCAGCCAATACACGACATAAAAAAAATCTTAAGCCCGATTGCTTCAAATATACTTATCTTCAAAAAAATGTTGCCTCTATAATTATTGCAATATATAACAAATTTAATACATCACCTGAGAGTATAAAAAATCTACGCACTCCTGACTTGAAGAAAAGATTAAGAAATGTCCTAATTTCTAAAGCTTACTATGGAGTTAGTGAATACCTTAATGACGATTACTTTAAAAACTCCTTTAAGTAATTATAATTGTGTTGTATATATTCGTATATATGTGTATTTTTTATATCATTACTGTGACATGTTCTACGCCTTTTTGGATTTTTCAGAACAAATAAAGACTACTACTACTATAATGAAAAACTATTCCCCTTTCATATTACATAAAGCTGCTAAGTCGCCTACAATACTAGGTCGTAGTCCTGGAAGCGCGGGCCCTCTTCATCAGCGAATAATCTTATATGTACGTCAGGAGTCGGAAGAAGTATATACTCCACTCCATGTCATTACACTAACCACAGTGGGACTGCTAAATGCGGTAAGTTAATTCCTTTCCGTAACGCTTCAGCTTTCCGCTAAATGTTGCATGGACCTGGACGTACTGGGCTTTTATACATTTCATATGAACTCATATAACAAACTAAACTAGCATGTCTAACATCACCGCATTGTCAACGTGGGATCAGTTCACTTTTGCTAGCTCCACGTATCTATAGTTTATATTCAAAAGCTCAGTACTTCCTCTAAATCTATGCTAAAATTAAGAAAGACTGAAGCTATATGCAATCAAAAATTAATTTCGTTTTCCTTATTTTGCAGACGGAGAATAAATACAACATTTCTGCTTCGAGCGTAAAGAACTTGTATCGCAAAAACAAAAAAGGGTAAGTTAGCAGTTGTATTAGTTTGGAGTAGTTATGAAGAAGTGAACTGGATACTACTAACTTTTTGGGGCACTAACAGTCCGCATGTATTAATAACACCTTTGACTGGGTTTATACGCCCCCCCGCTCATCATCATTCTGTTTTAGCATTAAGATCGAGATTGACGACGACATGGTCGCATACCATTTCAATGAAGGTGTATTCCTGTTGGAGGTCAACACAGTCGACAAAGATCTGTTGGACATAACATTTGTGGATCATTAAATAATTAACTGGACCTGTGATTGTTATTTTTATGAATGTGATTTTAAATGTGATTTTAAAAGTGATTTGTCTAATTTTATAACTTGTTTATAGTACCTAGAAGAGTGTTATCATTATCATTTAATTTTCAATCATTTTTATTGACTAAGTAAGTTATTGATAGGTCTTGTTTTTATTAAATTTATTGTGATACCTAATGAAAAAAATAAACACTCTTAACAAACTAACTTTACAGCTCAAATTTTTTCGAAAGGGTCCTTTTGATTTTAAAAGAAAGAAAAATGGCGTAAGAGCTGTTTTATTCGTGTCTTGCAGGGTTATCAACTAAATTCATTTTGGTGGATGTCGTGCAGATAGATTATAAATATATCTACATTATTTTTGATGAATGTTTCTTTTTCTATTTTCTGACTAAAGCCAACTAATCTTATTTTTACTCAGTTCAATTTCTCGCAAGCATTTCCAATTAAAATAGATGTTCCTGATTCACTTTCAATAACATTATCTTTGTGTATTTATTTTTGACTTATTCGTTGATATTGTATGTACAAAGGCGGATTAAGGTCGGCCGAAGCCTCGGGCGCTGAAGAAAATATTGGGCCCCTTAAAAAAAAGAGAGAGACAAATAAAATTTAAATACATATTACCCATATTTATATGAATAAAGTCTGGGTTTTGCGGGCCCTTTAAAAGTCGGGGCCCAGGGCGCGCGCTCGTCGTTACATCCGCCTCTGTGTATGTAGCATCCATAGTGCCTACCGGTACTACAACTGAACACCTGAAAGCTCCTAACTTACAACTAGTTTTATTAACTTTACTGACCCAGTCAAACTTTTTGACAACATTTAACCATATCTTAGTAACATCAGCCCCTGTATCCAGTTTAAATGTAAATATGAAGTTCTTTAATTTAAACTATGGTTTTTGATTTGAGCTATTATCTACACAATCTACAGTATTGACAACTAAATTGTCCATATTAAAATCAGTATTTCACTGTCGTGTGTATTTGTATTGTGTGTATTTCGGAGTTTCACCCCCCTAAAGGAGATCGGTAAAATTGGCTTTTTGTTTTATTTCTAAAATTTGGATAAATGTAGAAGAATGATATTCGGTAGATGTTTTATACTTATTAAAAGGTTTCCCATAGTAATATCCTTGACTATAATATCCTTATAGACAGCCAACGCTTATGGGGCTACTCAAATACGGCACGTAGTCTAAATTTAGGGGTTAAAACAAATGACTTATTCAATTTTCAAACCAATTAACGTAAATGTAACAAGTAAAAGTAACAATGAAATTCGACAATAGATGCCGGTGTTGTTGGAGGTGACTAAGGTACCCTAGGGTACCTCTAAATAACAGGGTATGGCCAAGCTTCACGAACCCTCCAAATTTCTCATAGCGGCAATGGTATTATACAGGATTTCTTTTAATAATTCAATTTTTAAACGAAATGCTTGAATAGCATAGAAACCAATCAATCTGCAAAACAATAGCGCTACTACGGCGACACGCTAGAATAACGGTCGTCTCCAAAAGTAACGCGCTATTGTCTCCATTTATGAGCGTCCAAATTTAACATAGCGGTTGGCCGTCTATAAGGATATTATAGTCAAGGGTAATATTTTTAATCCTCTCCCACCTTGACAGGAGGCTGAAAAGTGCAACCCCTGTTGGTTTTTTTAGCAGAAATTTTTGGTGGGTTGAAATTTAACAATTTAATTTTTTTTAAACTTGATTTATTTAGAAGTTTTTTTATTCATTCACTTTTTTCGTTAAACCTACAGTTTTTGAGTAAAAAATTATATGAATGAACCTGAACCATAAAATATTCCAATATAAAACGATTCATTATGGTGGTTACCATGATGGTTTGTTTATGTTCATATTGGGGAGAACTGACGGGTGTAATTCATTTTGACGTTTACGTGGCGACAACACTAAAACGCCCGTCAATTGTACCTAATATGAACATAAACAAACCATGGTAACACCAAAATGAATCGTTTTATTTAAACATATTTAATGGAACATGTTCACTCATTTAATGTTTTACTCAAAAACTGTAGATTTTACGAGAAAAACTAAATAATAAAAAAACGTTCTAAATAAATCAAACTTAAAAAAAAATTTAAACTGCAAACTTTTAACTCACCAAAAAGTTCTGATTACAAAACCAACAGGGTTCGCACTTTTCAGCCCCCTGTGAAGGTGGGAGATGATTAAAAATATTACTATGGGAAACCTTTCAATGAGTATAAAACATCTATCGAATATCATTCTCCTACTTTTAACCAAATTTGAGAAATAAAATAAAAACCTAATTTTACCGCTCCCCCTTAGGGGGGTGTAACTCCGAAAGTAACTTCATTTTTTCTTATGGGCCGCAAAGTTGGCTATGGAATAGTTGAATATGCTTTTTTTTCTCTTTAAAATGAGATATTACTTGCTACATATATTTTTATAAATAAGTCACAAAATCAAGAAAAATCGTATTTTACCCATCACTTATCAAGCTATCTATGAAAATAAAAACAAAAAACAACTAATTAAATGTCAAGTGACAATTACCTTTGTCTGCAGTATCATTTATTAGAATTTCATATTATTGTTGTGATAGTCTTTGTAGTAATTGTTATAATGATGGCTACATTTAAAAATAGCGAAAAATTTGACATCTTGAGATGCTACATTCTTTGCCATAAAGTCTGTGTAGAAGCTAAGCGAATATACTTAGAGCTATATCCCGAGAAAGGGTATCGATGGATGCCTAATTACAAAAATTTGGAAATAAATTTAAAAGAATATGTTTTTTCGACAAACCAACCAAAAATCCAAAACAAATCAATAATTAATTAGAATTATTTATTTTACACAGTTTCTATTGCAAATAATTAGCATTTCAACATATAACATTTTTAATTAGTTGTAAACGTGCCCATAATTATGTGATAACAAATTTGCTACAAAGACTATCGAATTACACAACAATACTATAAAATTCTAATAAATGATACCGCAGACAAATAGTAACTGTCATTTGACATTTAATTAGTTGTTTTTTGTTTTAATTTTCATAGATAGCTTAATAAGTAATGGGTTAAATACGATTTTTCTTGATTTTGTAACTTATTTATAAAAATAGTTGCAGCAAGTAATACCTTATTTTAAAGAGAAAAAAAAAGCATATTCAACTATTCCATAGCCAACTTCGCGGCCCATAAGAAAAAATGAAGTTAGGGGTAATATCTCGAAAATGGTAGGTGTTAAAAATAATCTAAAATAACAGTTACATTCTCCATTAAAAATTACCTTCAGAAAGCATAAAATTGTTCTAACGATTAAAACAAAAAAGTGACGAGAGAAAAAAGAATATAGTAAGCGAGATCCCCATGCTGGAAATGTAATCTGGAACACCCTGTATAAGTAAAATAGTTAGAAATGTGTAAATTTTATGTACAGCAATATTTTTTTATACAATAAATATATTTGTATTTAAATGCTTTTTCATATCTTATTGCTAAAATAATTTGTTTATTTAATTTTGTATAAACATATAAATAAAATGTGAGGGTATTTTTATATACGTAGATAGTAATCACTTAAATTTAAAATAGTAAGGTAGTTAAAAAATCATTAAAAAAGATTATTGCCGTATTAAATTGTTATCGATGTAGTACAACATTCAAATTCAGCAATCCAATTTATCGCTGCCCGTCACAGAAACTGCAATGAAACACGATTGCATATACAAATGACAAATATTTATATTCTTTTATGGATGGTTATCAAGCATAAAATTAACCTAAACGTAAAAAATTCTAAAAATCCCAAACAAAAATTGCAACGCAACGTGGCTATTCGGGTTTGAAAATTAGGTATAGATGGTTATTGTCTAAGATAAATATGATTGGGTAAATCCCAAATTCATGTTATTGCCATAAGGTTTACTACCGTTATTTCATGTTTGAAATGCGTATTGCGATTTAACGTTGTTTTTGCAATTGATAACGTTTAGTTTACTAATACAAAGTGTAATATTGATGTGCACGATTGCTATTTGTTTAAAAATTGTTTACATTAGTGTAAAAATAATAAATAGCAGAAAAAGGAAGAGGTTACCAAAAGATATAATTATTGTTGTGTTCCTGGATGCAAAATTGTGCAGTCACCTATGTAAGTACCTACAAATAAATTAGTTCTTATATCTTTATTGAGCAATAAAATAGTAATTAAGTGGTATACATAAATAAGTTAAGTTCACAATAATTAACAAATTGTAATATTTTGGAAGTTCTAAATTATTAAAGCGTTTTGAATAATTATTGATACTATTGTTTTACAAAACCGATTAAATAAATGAATATAAATTACTTTTATGATAATATTTCAGGCAAAGATTTCCAATGAGGGAACGAGAAGCCAGAAGTATGCAAAACTTGGCTACAACGTATTGCACATCCAAAATTTGCTACTTACGGACCAGAACAAATCCTGCATATTTAAGAGTATGTAGCATACATTTTGCAAATTTTTGCAAAGATCAAGCAACAAAACGACAAAAAATATTCTTTACCTACTATGCATTTACCAGGTATATTGCTAACAATTTAACAAGTGCAACATCTAACTATTCAAAATATTCATTAATTACAGGTTTTGATGAAGAATCCACTTTAGACAACTCTTTTCAAATTTCCTAGGTCACAACCACAACCAATTCAAGTTAGTTCAACTACACATCGTCCCCAACAATTCACACTGTTACAACATGAAACACGAGATACTAATGTTACTGAAATTTCTAGTCTAAGTGAACCCACACAAGCTGTTACAGTTAGTTATGTAGAAAAAGAAACAGGATTCATAAATGAAAGTGTTGATAATATTGGAGCCTATACCAGGAACATCGAGAGATCTTACGAAGCTAAACAATTTACTTGGATTTAAAAATATACTTTGTGTACGATACTGTATTGTACATACTGTATGTTTTATAACAATTGATCTCTTTTGGTAAATATTTGTTTTGTTCAGAATGTTGTTTTTGTTTTGTAAAAGTAATTGTTTGCATTATGTGGATATTTTGTTATTTGATAATATCAAACAACTGATAAATATCTTGCAAAAAAGACTGCACACGCATGATCCTCTTGTTCGTATATTTTATCCTGCGTTCGTGTTTATCAAATGCAAGTTTCTTACGATTCTAAATATTTTATTTGGGTTATCACAATAATTTTTTGATATCTTGTGTTAATTGTATAAATTTCTGTTTTTTATGTACATTTCTTTAATGGTAATATATCTATTGTTCTAATAGTCTGTTTTATTTCTTTACTTTTATGAAATAATAAATATTAATTAATTTGATAAAGACCCGCCCCTTTTTAAATTATATGTAGCCACCTAGAGGCGTTAGATGTTACTATTACCATGTAGTAATTCACGCCAAACCCTTGGCACCGCCACAAACAGTGAACCGGCCTACCATCTAGAGTGGCCATTCTATACCTCTTCTGTGCCCACCTACTTAAATCGTTTGCGCATCTTCTATGTTGCGCATTCAAGTTCAGACGGAAATGAAGTTAAGTTGTATTCATAGGTTGTATTTCTTAATATCACACGTGTATGCAATTTGAGTGAGTAAATTATAAATATGTCTCTGAATACTATTAAAGTAGCGATAAAAATCAGATTAGAAGATGAAAATGAAGAATCTCAGAAAACAACTTTCGGTAAGTTAGTAATACATTTCTTATCATCATTGCCGTTTCTGAGTACTTGGCCGCCCGCGTGCTAAAGTACGTTTCGCCGCCCCAATAAACAGAGAGATAAAGATAGAAAAAAAAAATTGCTGTTCTATTTGACTGAAATTAAACGAAAGTTGCTGGTTTTTTACAGGTTTATTCTTTATAAAATTCTTTTTGAAAAAGATCCTACATGTTTCGCCGATTTTTCTTGAATTAATCTGCTGATTTTAAAAACGGTGAAAGGAAAAACTTGAATTATTTTTATATTGTATTAGCAGATTAGCATATTACGAATTTAAAAAGATATTAAAAATTGTTATAACAATATTTTTAGGCAATACAAATTTTACTGACAAACACGTTAAAATATAGCTGGTAAATGAAATAGAATCTCGTTATTAGAAACCGGTTTACGAGTTTAATTTTTGATAAAACAAATTTTTGTTAGATAAGTTATTGTTATACTTTTAGAAATAAAGATGTCACTACTTAAAATACAGAGTTTAGGCAATTTCTTAAACATAACTAGTCTAAAAAGCTACATTACAGTACTATATATTATAATGAAAAACTATTCCCCTTTCATATTACATAAAGCTGCTAAGTCGCCTACAATACTAGGTCGTAGTCCTGGAAGCGCGGGCCCTCCTTATCAGCGAATAATCTTATATGTACGTCAGGAGTCGGAAGAAGTATATACTCCACTCCATGTCATTACACTAACCACAGTGGGACTGCTAAATGCGGTAAGTTAATTCCTTTCCGTAACGCTTCAGCTTTCCGCTAAATGTTGCATGGACCTGGACGTACTGGGCTTTTATACATTTCATATGAACTCATATAACAAACTAAACTAGCATGTCTAACATCACCGCATTGTCAACGTGGGATCAGTTCACTTTTGCTAGCTCCACGTATCTATAGTTTATATTCAAAAGCTCAGTACTTCCTCTAAATCTATGCTAAAATTAAGAAAGACTGAAGCTATATGCAATCAAAAATTAATTCCGTTTTCCTTATTTTGCAGATGGAGAATAAATACAACATTTCTGCTTCGAGCATAAAGAACTTGTATCGCAAAAACAAAAAAGGGTAAGTTAGCAGTTGTATTAGTTTGGAGTAGTTATGAAGAAGTGAACTGGATACTACTAACTTTTTGGGGCACTAACAGTCCGCATGTATTAATAACATCTTTGACTGGGTTTATACGCCCCCCCGCTCATCATCATTCTGTTTTAGCATTAAGATCGAGATTGACGACGACATGGTCGCATACCATTGCAATGAAGGTGTATTCCTGTTGGAGGTCAACACAGTCGACAAAGATCTGTTGGACATAACATTTGTGGATCATTAAATAATTAACTGGACCTGTGATTGTTATTTTTATGAATGTGATTTTAAATGTGATTTTAAATGTGATTTGTCTAATTTTATTACTTGTTTATAGTACCTAGAAGAGTGTTATCATTATCATTTAATTTTCAATCATTTTTATTGACTAAGTAAGTTATTGATAGGTCTTGTTTTTATTAAATTTATTGTGATACCTAATGAAAAAAATAAACACTCTTAACAAACTAACTTTACAGCTCAAATTTTTTCGAAAGGGTCCTTTTGATTTTAAAAGAAAGAAAAATGGCGTAAGAGCTGTTTTATTCGTGTCTTGCAGGGTTATCAACTAAATTCATTTTGGTGGATGTCGTGCAGATAGATTATAAATATATCTACATTATTTTTGATGAATGTTTCTTTTTCTATTTTCTGACTAAAGCCAACTAATCTTATTTTTGCTCAGTTCAATTTCTCGCAAGCATTTCCACTTAAAATAGATGTTCCTGATTCACTTTCAATAACATTATATTTGTGTATTTATTTTTGACTTATTCGTTGATATTGTATGTACAAAGGCGGATTAAGGTCGGCTGAAGCCTCGGGCGCTGAAGAAAATATTGGGCCCCTTAAAAAAAAGAGAGAGACAAATAAAATTTAAATACATATTACCCATAGTTTTATATGAATAAAGTCTGGGTTTTGCAGGCCCTTTAAAAGTCGGGGCCCAGGGCGCGCGCTCGTCGTTACATCCGCCTCTGTGTATGTAGCATCCATAGTGCCTACCGGTACTACAACTGAACACCTGAAAGCTCCTAACTTACAACTAGTTTTATTAACTTTACTGACCCAGTCAAACTTTTTGACAACATTTAACCATATCGTAGTAACATCAGCCCCTGTATCCAGTTTAAATGTAAATATGAAGTTCTTTAATTTAAACTATGGTTTTTGATTTGAGCTATTATCTACACAATCTACAGTATTGACAACTAAATTGTCCATATTAAAATCAGTATTTCACTGTCGTGTGTATTTCGGAGTTTCACCCCCCTAAAGGAGATCGGTAAAATTGGCTTTTTGTTTTATTTCTAAAATTTGGATAAATGTAGAAGAACGATATGTGGTAGATGTTTTGTACGTATTAAAAGGTTTCCCATAGTTATATTTTGAATCATTTTTGATCAGAACTTTTTGGAAGCTTGAAATTTTGCAATAAATTTTTTTTTTTTTAAAGCTTGATTTACTAAAAAAAATTTTCCATTCTTTAACTTCTCCTACAGTTTTTGAGTAAAAAATCAAATGAGTGAACATGAACCATTAAATATTCTAAAATAATCAACGATTGATTCATTTTGGTGGTAACCATGGTTTATTAATGTTCATATTGGGAAGAATTGACAGGTGTAATTCAATTTGAAGTTTAAGAAGTGACAACAAGAAAACACCCGTCAATTTGACTCAATATGAACATTAACAAACCATGGGAACCACCAAAATGAATTAACGTTTCCAGCTAAGTCTTCTCGAATTTTAATATTTTTCGAAACCGTTCTAGTATCACCCAGTAATTCAATAATGGTTTCGTTATATATCTCTAGGTATAAAACCCTAGAAACACAAAATATTTGATGCTGATATTGAAGTATATTATGCTAGAATGGTGAGGATGATTCAAATCAAAATGAAGAAAGCAACAATGTAAAACTTATCAGCAAAACATATATTAAACAAACAAAATATTTTGGAAGAAGTTCAGTCCTGCTTGATTTTAAATCTCCTGGTTTTAGTGGTCCTTTTTTTACTGACCATATTAATAATAAAAGAAGGTATACAGTTGGACATGTCAACAATGTATTTATTTGTTGGAGTATAAATACCGATAGGGAGTTTCGAGTAAAACGGTTATTTGTTTTTATTTTAATAGGTCGAGTAAAATGATAATTTAGATCCACTTTTTGTTTACATCTATTTATTTGAGTGTGAAAATGTGCAATATAGGGAAGCCTTTAATTTTGTTGTATACGTATTTAACTAAAGTAACATTGTTCATTATCTTAGTTTTACTATGTTATGTTTACACATTATTGTTAAGTATTTTGCATAATGTGATATTTTTTTGTAACAGTTTTCTATAAAACGTGTTCTCTTAGCTATTCAGTTGTATATTTGTTGTTTTTTTAAATAAAAATGCGTTGAATGCAGTGTTTTGATTTGTATGATTTTAATACCTTAATAACATTATCAACCTTTAATAAACATACTAAAGTTTTTCCCAAAGTTCAAACTTTTTAAGTAGATTCATAAATATACTTATTTTAGATAAGTTATATCATAAAAATAATTTTGTGAGGGTAGTAATAACTAAAAACAATTGTAGCATTAGATGATAAAACGAATATGCCCTCATTAACATCCTAAAGTATACAAATTGTGAATTAGTAACTGATAAGTGATAACCAAACTGAGGTCAACATGTGTTAACGTAATATGTAAGTGTTAGTACATGGCAATAAAATACATCACGAAATGGTATGTTTCGCTTTAATTAAAAAAAAAAAAAACCTTTACATTTCCCAACCATTTCACTAGTTTATTTATGCTAAAAAATAGCCGGGTTTCAAGTCAAACTTAAGCATCTTTGATTATTTTTAAAGCAGACGCAATTCTTAAACTAATAATATTCCTTCTTGCTAGACAATTTGTCTAAATGCCTTGAATAAACGAAAAATCACTTAATTATATTATGGTAAACTGGCTCAACTGAAACAGCTTCAATCTCAGGACTTTATGATTATGCCAGTATTTCAGATGTCAAACCAATCACAGATCACAGAGTAATAATAACAAATTTGTGTGATTACGGATGTCTCTTTATCATGTTACTTTGCTATTTAATATATTTATGCAATTATTAAGTAAAATAAAGTATGAATGGTGACACACAGAGCAAACCTAGTAGTTACGCAGATTACTTAATCAGTAAAAAAAAAACTACTTAAAAAATTTTGTGAATCACTTTATTCATAACAAAGTATTAACAAACTTTTTGGTATTAATTATAAAAGTAACTTTGAGATTTTTATGAAAACTATCAAAACTTTACAGAACAGTCAACGCAAAAGCTTTGCATATCATAACATTTAACACGTTAAGCGCCATTTGTATCCATATGCTACAAATCATTTTTGCCCGATGGGCCACCTGTATCCATTTGGATACAACAGCCTACATTTAGATTCGGCTGCCAGTATTCTTAAACATACTTGTATTACATATAACTATACCAGAAAAGGTTTAAGGATGGCCCGCTGGACCATAAAACCTTGTTGGTCACAATTTTTTTACCCACATTGATATTTAAAAAAAAAAAGTTTTATGATTCAAATTTATTCACACAAAAACAATTAAAAACTGGTTAAAATGTTATTTTGTTGTGAATTTTTTTATATTACTTAAGGGCAATTTAGAAAAAAAATTGGTGGCCAGAAAAACTTACTTTTTTTTAACATGGTGGCGCTTAACGTGTTAACACAGACAAATTAACATAATATACACATGAAGAAATGTAAATTAGAACACTCTATTTAAGAAACTAGGGGTCCAGCGTTTCACTGGTGGTGGTTGCTGTCCAGCCTTGGCATCTCTATCAGCCTCTTCTTGTTCCATTAGCTTCTTTTGTCTCTCTCGGAAAGTAGCTAATGGATCGTCAAATTTATTGTAGTAGGTTAGTACCTCTCTAACATCAGTAATCTCAGACTGCGCAATAGCTACATAAATAAAAGCAATAAGTTATTAAGCACTTAAATAAGTCTTGTATTGAACTTACTCCTTAAAAACGCTGCTAAGTCAATTAGAGTGGTGTCATCATCATTGCCTGGCCAACGATTTACACGAAGAACGTTTTCTGGATGAAATTTTACTGAATCCATGTTCCAGTCGATAACAACAACCTTTAAATACAAAGGATATTCATTACAAAACATATAGTAAACTATTTCAAAAAATTAACACCTTGTTCAGGTCTCTGTTCAGTTTATCTAAATTTTTTACATGATGTCCATCGACAAAATGTGTAGCATCCCGAACTAACTTGTATGATATAATGTTTTTAGGATCCAAAACTTCTATTAATGGAAATACAGTCATACCCTGCTCTGCAGTATAAATTACTATTTCATACATTCCATTTAAAGATTCATTTTTATTGACTAAGTAAGTTATTGATAGGTCTTGTTTTTATTAAATTTATTGTGATACCTAATAAAAAAAATAAACACTCTTAAAAAACTAACTTTACAGCTCAAATTTTTTCGAAAGGGTCCTTTTGATTTTAAAAGAAAGAAAAATGGCGTAAGAGCTGTTTTATTCGTGTCTTGCAGGGTTATCAACTAAATTCATTTTGGTGGATGTCGTGCAGATAGATTATAAATATATCTACATTATTTTTGATGAATGTTTCTTTTTCTATTTTCTGACTAAAGCCAACTAATCTTATTTTTACTCAGTTCAATTTCTCGCAAGCATTTCCAATTAAAATAGATGTTCCTGATTCACTTTCAATAACATTATCTTTGTGTATTTATTTTTGACTTATTCGTTGATATTGTATGTACAAAGGCGGATTAAGGTCGGCCGAAGCCTCGGGCGCTGAAGAAAATATTGGGCCCCTTAAAAAAAAGAGAGAGACAGATAAAATTTAAATACATATTACCCATAGTTTTATATGAATAAAGTCTGGGTTTTGCGGGCCCTTTAAAAGTCGGGGCCCAGGGCGCGCGCTCGTCGTTACATCCGCCTCTGTGTATGTAGCATCCATAGTGCCTACCGGTACTACAACTGAACACCTGAAAGCTCCTAACTTACAACTAGTTTTATTAACTTTACTGACCCAGTCAAACTTTTTGACAACATTTAACCATATCTTAGTAACATCAGCCCCTGTATCCAGTTTAAATGTAAATATGAAGTTCTTTAATTTAAACTATGGTTTTTGATTTGAGCTATTATCTACACAATCTACAGTATTGACAACTAAATTGTCCATATTAAAATCAGTATTTCACTGTCGTGTGTATTTGTATTGTGTGTATTTCGGAGTTTCACCCCCCTAAAGGAGATCGGTAAAATTGGCTTTTTGTTTTATTTCTAAAATTTGGATAAATGTAGAAGAATGATATTCGGTAGATGTTTTATACTTATTAAAAGGTTTCCCATAGTAATATCCTTGACTATAATATCCTTATAGACAGCCAACGCTTATGGGGCTACTCAAATACGGCACGTAGTCTAAATTTAGGGGTTAAAACAAATGACTTATTCAATTTTCAAACCAATTAACGTAAATGTAACAAGTAAAAGTAACAATGAAATTCGACAATAGATGCCGGTGTTGTTGGAGGTGACTAAGGTACCCTAGGGTACCTCTAAATAACAGGGTATGGCCAAGCTTCACGAACCCTCCAAATTTCTCATAGCGGCAATGGTATTATACAGGATTTCTTTTAATAATTCAATTTTTAAACGAAATGCTTGAATAGCATAGAAACCAATCAATCTGCAAAACAATAGCGCTACTACGGCGACACGCTAGAATAACGGTCGTCTCCAAAAGTAACGCGCTATTGTCTCCATTTATGAGCGTCCAAATTTAACATAGCGGTTGGCCGTCTATAAGGATATTATAGTCAAGGGTAATATTTTTAATCCTCTCCCACCTTGACAGGAGGCTGAAAAGTGCAACCCCTGTTGGTTTTTTTAGCAGAAATTTTTGGTGGGTTGAAATTTAACAATTTAATTTTTTTTAAACTTGATTTATTTAGAAGTTTTTTTATTCATTCACTTTTTTCGTTAAACCTACAGTTTTTGAGTAAAAAATTATATGAATGAACCTGAACCATAAAATATTCCAATATAAAACGATTCATTATGGTGGTTACCATGATGGTTTGTTTATGTTCATATTGGGGAGAACTGACGGGTGTAATTCATTTTGACGTTTACGTGGCGACAACACTAAAACGCCCGTCAATTGTACCGAATATGAACATAAACAAACCATGGTAACACCAAAATGAATCGTTTTATTTAAACATATTTAATGGAACATGTTCACTCATTTAATGTTTTACTCAAAAACTGTAGATTTTACGAGAAAAACTAAATAATAAAAAAACGTTCTAAATAAATCAAACTTAAAAAAAAATTTAAACTGCAAACTTTTAACTCACCAAAAAGTTCTGATTACAAAACCAACAGGGTTCGCACTTTTCAGCCCCCTGTGAAGGTGGGAGATGATTAAAAATATTACTATGGGAAACCTTTCAATGAGTATAAAACATCTACCGAATATCATTCTCCTACTTTTAACCAAATTTGAGAAATAAAATAAAAACCTAATTTTACCGCTCCCCCTTAGGGGGGTGTAACTCCGAAAGTAACTTCATTTTTTCTTATGGGCCGCAAAGTTGGCTATGGAATAGTTGAATATGCTTTTTTTTTCTCTTTAAAATGAGATATTACTTGCTACATATATTTTTATAAATAAGTCACAAAATCAAGAAAAATCGTATTTTACCCATCACTTATCAAGCTATCTATGAAAATAAAAACAAAAAACAACTAATTAAATGTCAAGTGACAATTACCTTTGTCTGCAGTATCATTTATTAGAATTTCATATTATTGTTGTGATAGTCTTTGTAGTAATTGTTATAATGATGGCTACATTTAAAAATAGCGAAAAATTTGACATCTTGAGATGCTACATTCTTTGCCATAAAGTCTGTGTAGAAGCTAAGCGAATATACTTAGAGCTATATCCCGAGAAAGGGTATCGATGGATGCCTAATTACAAAAATTTGGAAATAAATTTAAAAGAATATGTTTTTTCGACAAACCAACCAAAAATCCAAAACAAATCAATAATTAATTAGAATTATTTATTTTACACAGTTTCTATTGCAAATAATTAGCATTTCAACATATAACATTTTTAATTAGTTGTAAACGTGCCCATAATTATGTGATAACAAATTTGCTACAAAGACTATCGAATTACACAACAATACTATAAAATTCTAATAAATGATACCGCAGACAAATAGTAACTGTCATTTGACATTTAATTAGTTGTTTTTTGTTTTAATTTTCATAGATAGCTTAATAAGTAATGGGTTAAATACGATTTTTCTTGATTTTGTAACTTATTTATAAAAATAGTTGCAGCAAGTAATACCTTATTTTAAAGAGAAAAAAAAAGCATATTCAACTATTCCATAGCCAACTTCGCGGCCCATAAGAAAAAATGAAGTTAGGGGTAATATCTCGAAAATGGTAGGTGTTAAAAATAATCTAAAATAACAGTTACATTCTCCATTAAAAAGTACCTTCAGAAAGCATAAAATTGTTCTAACGATTAAAACAAAAAAGTGACGAGAGAAAAAAGAATATAGTAAGCGAGATCCCCATGCTGGAAATGTAATCTGGAACACCCTGTATAAGTAAAATAGTTAGAAATGTGTAAATTTTATGTACAGCAATATTTTTTTATACAATAAATATATTTGTATTTAAATGCTTTTTCATATCTTATTGCTAAAATAATTTGTTTATTTAATTTTGTATAAACATATAAATAAAATGTGAGGGTATTTTTATATACGTAGATAGTAATCACTTAAATTTAAAATAGTAAGGTAGTTAAAAAATCATTAAAAAAGATTATTGCCGTATTAAATTGTTATCGATGTAGTACAACATTCAAATTCAGCAATCCAATTTATCGCTGCCCGTCACAGAAACTGCAATGAAACACGATTGCATATACAAATGACAAATATTTATATTCTTTTATGGATGGTTATCAAGCATAAAATTAACCTAAACGTAAAAATTTCTAAAAATCCCAAACAAAAATTGCAACGCAACGTGTACAACACAGGTGTACAAGTAAAAATGGAATTTCAGTTTCAGAGGCGCTAAGTTCCCCACCTACTTAAATCGTTTGCGCATCTTCTATGTTGCGCATTCAAGTTCAGACGGAAATGAAGTTAAGTTGTATTCATAGGTTGTATTTCTTAATGTCACACGTGTATGCAATTTTAGTGAGTAAATTATAAATATGTCTCTGAATACTATTAAAGTAGCGGTAAAAATCAGATTAGAAGATGAAAATGAAGAATCTCAGAAAACAACTTTCGGTAAGTTGGTAATACATTTCTTATCATCATTGCCGTTTCTGAGTACTTGGCCGCCCGCGTGCTAAAGTACGTTTCGCCGCCCCAATAAACAGAGAGATAAAGATAGAAAAAAAAAATTGCTGTTCTATTTGACTGAAATTAAACGAAAGTTGCTGGTTTTTTACAGGTTTATTCTTTATAAAATTCTTTTTGAAAAAGATCCCACATGTTTCGCCGATTTTTCTTGAATTAATCTGCTGATTTTAAAAACGGTGAAAGGAAAAACTTGAATTATTTTTATATTGTATTAGCAGATTAGCATATTACGAATTTAAAAAGATATTAAAAATTGTTATAACAATATTTTTAGGCAATACAAATTTTACTGACAAACACGTTAAAATATAGCTGGTAAATGAAATAGAATCTCGTTATTAGAAACCGGTTTACGAGTTTAATTTTTGATAAAACAAATTTTTGTTAGATAAGTTATTGTTATACTTTTAGAAATAAAGATGTCACTACTTAAAATACAGAGTTTAGGCAATTTCTTAAACATAACTAGTCTAAAAAGCTACATTACAGTACTATATATTATAATGAAAAACTATTAATTATCAATAAGGATACGTCGAGTGACACATCATCGGAAAGCTCATTTAGAGAGGAATACAATGCATGTTTTATATTCTACTATAGCAGAAAAAGTAATGCATGTTTTTCAACTTGTGCAACCAGGATATTAAGGTGTTTTTTTTTTCTAGATCATATATTTACCAGTGACAAGTCCAACGAAGAAGTATACTGTTCGGTTGCACCGGATCCTAATATTGCTTGTAATATCTATGGTTTCCAATACTTCTTGGAGACACGGACATCTTCATTACAAAGGCTTTACGACGATCGCATGAGTTATATGAACAAAGGACAATTTTATGGTATTACTTTAAAATACATTCCTGTTCCTGATAAACAGCTAAAATCTGAGACTGTTAAGGTAAGAATTTTTTTTTTTTTAGAAACAACTTTTTAACAAATATTGTCAAATTTTGTCTTGTATCAAAGCCTTACTTTTCTAGAAGGTGCGTCATTTTGAATTGTAAAAGATAAAAAAGTAATGGCCGGTTATGGTTTATATTCTAATAGGACCAAGTGATACAATAATAGCAGTTTTATACGCTTAAAAGCAAAATTATAATACAAACGTCTATTTCATGCGTAAATATATTTTCTTTGTGCAATTTTTACGGGGTGACTTGCAGGAAATGGACGTTTTTTGTATGAACAGATCTTGGTTGATTTTCGATTTTTTTTTAGTTTTTTTTTTTGCAAAGTGAAGAATAACATCTGCCATTTGATATGAAAAAGTCAAGTATCCTCTTGAACGAAAAGTTGTTTGGATTTTTGTTTGTTTTTAATCAAGTATACAAATGAATGAACAGAACTCGGTTGATTTTCAAGAAAAAGCAAACTTATTTATTACAAATTGAGAAACAACATATGCTATTTGATTTACCATAATTATTTAGTTATGGAAACTTATATCCATCAGGTGGCGGCCACCCTCCTGAATGCAAGTTTCAAGTCATTCATGACTCGGTCTAGCAGCTGTGCGTCAATTAAATGCGTCCTTCTGTAATGGCATCTTTCAACTCCCTTAGTGTACGCGGTTTGTGGGCAAAAACACGTTTTTTTAAGTGCCCCCACAAGAAAAAGTCGCAGGAAAGTGTCTGGTGATCTTGGGGGCCACGACAAGTCATCAAAACGCTAAATGAAGCGGCCAGAGAACGTGTTTCTAACAACTTCAATGGATGCGTTTGCAGTATGCATTTGTATACTTGATTAAAAACAAACAAAAATCCAAACAACTTTTCGTTCAAGAGGATACTTGACTTTTTCATATCAAATGGCAGATGTTATTCTTCACTTTGCAAAAAAAAAAACAAAAAAAAAAAAAAACTTGAAAATCAACCGAATTCTGTTCATTCAAAAAACGTCCGTTTCCCACAAGTCACTCTGTATAGTGTTTATCACTTAATTTTTTACAGCAATTATAAAATTTGAAATTTTTACGAGTAATATTACGTCAAAACAATTATAGTGATTACTAATTAGTTAGATTGCCAGTGTAATAGTTAATAGCGCAGCAATTTAAAAAAAAGTAACTATCATAATTCAATTTTACGTCCAAGTTGTTGCTTTGCTCAAGCAAAAAAACGCAAATTAACTCGCAATTATTCAGTTTTCATTCAATAAATCAGAAATCAAGTTAGTTCAAATGACGTAACTACTAATTCCTATTATTTTATTTGCATAGAGCATTAGAGATCGAAGCGTGATTTAATTTTTTTGCGGAAAAATAAGACGAGGCGTAATTGTTGACGAACTTGTTTACATTTGTACATTTTATAACATAAACAAAAGTTATTTAGAATGCTACAGAGAAGTACGCTGGGACAACGTAATTGGTTCCAGAACCCAATTCCTTGTAGCATCTGTTCGTTCTAACAAATATTCAAATACAGGGTGAGGCATCACTCACGACACCCCCACTTATTTTGTTATTGGAAAGAATTATTAAAAAAAGTTTCAAATAAAAGTTGTTTTATACAGTATTTCCCAAAATATTGTCATGTCAAATTTTGGTTTTCTTTTGTTTTTTTTAGGAGTTACGGCACCATACTTTTTATACGGTTTGAAAGACATTTTCTTTCTTTTTTCAACGCACTAAAACTTTTATACCCTTACATAACAACATTTTTAAGAAAATCGCAAATGAACAATTTTGTTTTAAAAGCTTACGTTATTAATAAATTTACATTAGTAGGTCTTAACCAGTTTAAGAAAATATAAAGACCTTTTTCCGGATTTTTTGCCACAAAAATGCTAGGTTTTACACTGGAATATTTCTTAAACTTAAAAAACCTGTAAAAATTAGTTTTAACAATTTTTTTAACCAAAGTAATAGTGGAAATATAGTCTTGGGGATTTATTTAAAAACTATGAGGAGCTGTAAAAAAGTTGTTTAGGCCTTTTCTGAACGAACCAAAGGTTGAAATGCATTGCTTAGGGTGTATTTAACAATTTCAGATAATATAAAGACCATCTAACAACGATAATTTTTTTTTTTTTATGAAGCTTTTGTACTTAATTTAACCATTTTGAGTGAATACGTTAACATTCTTTACAAATTTCGCATTTTTGAGTCCCATACAAGAGAAATATTTCCAAAACTGAATTATTCGTAAAGAGCTGTACACAATAATTGTTTTAGGTCGTTTTTGAACAAACTAAAGATGGAAATTCATCTTCTCCCTAAAGCAAAGTTACTATTTAACACAGCCATTTTAACAGCAAACATACAACAAAACATCACAAATATTATAAATATATGTACTGTTAAATTTTCTTGAACCTTTAATAAGACCACATTTTGTAAAATTTTGTGTGTAGATATTATTGCTACACATTAAGAAGCTAACTAATGTACCTAATTGTTTACTGTTAAAATTTAATTAATTAATTTTGTATTGTAGAAGGTTTAAGGTCAACTCACACCGGCGCGATTTCAAAGCGGGCGCGGTGCGGTCGCGGTCACAATAATTAGTAACCTGGTTACGTAAGTAAGTAAACATGGTTACCAATTATCGTGACCGCGACCGCGCCGCACCCGCTTTGAAATCGCGCCGGTGTGTGTGGACCTTTATATTAATATTATCTGATGCACGCATGCTTTAGTTTTCGATGCGCGTATCCTTTGCTAGTAAAATGGTGCAAATGTTTTAAATATCAGTTTAGCTGTTCCAGTGAAAAACACTATAATTTGAAACCTCCGTACAAACGGGTTTTCCTGAAGAATTTGCTTGAAAATTCGATAATTTGGTACGTAGCTCGTGACTAACATTTGATCGTGACAACAAACTAGTTGGCCGCCTCTGACATATGCATACCAAACATACTTATACAAAATAGAAAAAAAAGTACGCTATAAAATCGTGAAACCAGTTATATGACTGATGTATGAAAACATTGTCTAATTAAATTAAATCAATTATTGTCTCGGTAATGATGTTTTTTTCCCCGTACCATACTGTATATAAATGTACATAATGAACTTCTCTAAATGACTGAATTTAAGTAAACGTAAATGTTGCTTAATTAATGTAACCTCAGGAATAAATTTACCTTCATTTCGTTATTTTTCCCCAAGATTAAGCGCATCTAACCTTTTGTGTATATCTTCTATCGCGGTTCCAATTAAATTCAATGGTCTGTTCAATTTTTGAACGTTGCCATTCATTTCTGAACGATTAAAATCTAAACTTACGAACCGAAACATATTTTTTGTCATCTTATTTGTTTGCTTTTGTTTCAGAGCGTCGTTACATTGATGTTCCGAGGAGAGAAAAGTCCAGACGTTGAGATCAAGCAATGGCAACTTTGGCAATTGCAACAGAACTCCGTCAAACAACGAGTTTTAGATGCAGGTTAGTGTGAGGCTTGTCTTTTTATTTTGTATTCAAATTATTTATTTAAATAGTGACCGCTAGCGTCTTTTATTACAAAACGGCAAAATTGATCTCGTCAAGGGGCTCTGTGGAGGCGCTAGCAACCCTAGAGCCGGCTCTGCATGTATTTCCTCGCTATGTATGTATTGCTAGAAAGTTATATTATTACAATTGTTTATCCAGAGTTTACGAAGTTGTATATCTTAAGTTATCGCTCATTGTTCATTTGTTTTAAATCAAGAATTCACTTGATGTTCGGTCGGATACTTTGCATTTTGAACTATTTGTTTAAAAACCTTTGAAGCTGTTTTTATCTATTACTTTATGATCTTAGTGGAGTACTATAAATACATTTGAATAAACATGAATTTTGTCCACAAAATGCCCAATCTGTGTAACAAAGATTCGTTAGGTCTAGTGTTTTTTGAAATAAGCCGTCATTGCGCTCCAGTGGCGTAGGCAGGATGCTTTCATAGGGGTGTGGGGTTAATAAACGTAAAAAGAGCTAAGGACCTAAGTTTTTTGCAGCAGGATGTTTGATGGTTTATGCCCGTGGTTAAAATGACCAAATCAGATATTTTCATCAATTGACAAATATCATTTTGGAATTATTTTGTTTTCTTTGCATGTATAAAATTGGATGAGATTAAAAGAGTAAGTTTATTATCAAATTCTTTCATGGTCGTGATTTTATTGTTCCTTAAAATGCTTATTCTGACATTACTGCTTAACGAATGACGCGCTGGATTGTAAAAATTTACAAATGTCATTTGAAATGACAATAAAATGTAGTTTTTAGATCCTTTCTTAATAAATAACGTTTAAGAAAATAAAATACATTTATAAGCAATCGTTTTACCTTCATTTATTTAAATATAAATTGTTAATGCGGTGTTACTAAAGGTCAACAATATTTGAATTTTAACTCCCACTTTAAGAGTAAATGTATTATAAAAATTTAATATCATTAGCGCATTATGTTTTCTTCTTATATGTCGTTCGATGTTGTATAATTGTTTTCTTATTTATGCAAAATTGTTCTTAAGTATCTTTTCTTTGATTTTTTAAATTTTTAATTGCGATGCCGTCAAAATGCAATACTTGCTTATACATACAATCATTAACTTCAAGGCTGACGCATTAAAAAGCCATCAACTATGTACCCTACAAACATAGAAACACTGTCCTGTACTGAGATCAATATTGTGAATATGTAGGTACCTAATATCTTTTATTTTTTTAATTTATCGGCGTAGGTTTTATGTAGGTCGTGTATACTATTTTCGTTCATTCCTTGTCGGGTGTGTGGGGGTTGTTTATAATGACATCGTTAGTTTACTAAATTTAAATCCATAAATTTTATTGTCGCACATAATTCAGAGCGTATACAGGGACGGATCCAAGTAAAATTTATTAATAGATCATTGTAACTCATGTTTGTACTCTCGAAGCTAAATAAAGTCTACTGTATATCAAAACCTGAAAAATAATTTTTAAACAACTATTTCAGATGGCTTTATTTTGATTTTTTAAGCGATCCCCACTTTTTGAATCTTAATACGACATGAGAAAGGGATACATGATCGATAATAAAAACGTAGAGTTTAGTTTTCAAAATTTGTATACAGCTAGTACCTATTCATTAGTTTAACGAACCCTTGCCATTTCTTTAGGTGGTGATTAATTAATAATTACTGTGTATATTTTATTAACAAAAATTTTTTTTTACAATTCTAACATATTTAAAAAGGTCAAAAATGTCATGTTGTAGATATACAACATTATGCAGTGGTTACACTTATTTAATATCAAACTTCAGTGTGAAACTTTTTAAAACAATTATTTTTTTTATTAAAACACAAGTTCACTCCGCATTTTTCACAACTTGCTTGTGAATATCCGGTCCAATTTGGAAATTTGCACCTTTTTCTTGCTGACCAAACCATCCAGTGTCCCATTTGATCCAGGCGTACATTTTTGGGAGGAACATACTGCATTGGTCCTTTGGTTTTTTTTACTTGCAATCATTTCTTCTAAATCAAGACTGGATGGAAGTCTACGTTTAATAGTTGTTTTTTGTCCAACTCGGCACAGGCATTGGGAAACTTCCATTCGAAACTCAAAGAATGTCATTTTTTTAATCAGAAAATTCAAATTCACTATCACTAAGATGATTGACAATATCTTGTAGTTCCTCTTGGGTATAACATTTTCTTGCCATAATAATTTGCTAAACACAAATTAGAAGTATTTTTTAGAAATATCTTCATGTAATATTATATAGCAAAAACTATGAGCCAATGTTGTATATCTACAACATACATATTTGGTGGCATCAAGACTACATAATAATTTATTTTTTTCTAATATATAACAAAACGTTATTTACATACCTTATAATATTGGCTGGTATTTATTTTAAACTAATATTTGCACTATAATCACTTTAAACTGAACAGCAAACTTGTAGAATAAGACTGATACTGATAGTCAGCTGGTTAAGGGTGAGACGCCCTTCCAAAAATTAACAACGGTTCTAATAAGTACATTAGCGAAAGATAACTGTTCAACATACATAACGGCATATATTTAATCGTCCTAGGTATTAAAATAGCCTAAATACAAAGTCAAACATGTTTGTTGTATTTCTACAACAGTATGCATTAAAGGGTTAAAATATGTACATACGGATAGCTGTGTAGATAAAACATTGGTGCAAATAATTTATTTGATTTATTAAATTACATTTCACGCTATCCAAGTGATGCTTAGATAGATAGGTGAGTTTATAAAGAGGCTATGTTAAAAGTATGTTTGACAGTATCCTAATTTTTGTTTTTTTAAATTTTAGATACCGAAAATTGTGTGGGGGTAGGTGGCGTGGAAGAAGTGGCACACAATGCCATTGCCGTGCAGTGGAATCCTCTAAAAAGTCCAGCAAAGGTAAGATGGCGCATTATTCGGTTACTTAAGAAACTTTTTAAAATAAAGTTTTTACACTTCAAATTTTTGCTACAACTCGATATTTCGATTCCCAGGTTTTATATCATAGGTACTTTAAGGGTGATTTATATGTTCGATTGTTTTTAGACTAAATTAATCAACTGATTGAGAGAAAATTTCGACTAGTCAAATGAAAATGTATGTACTAATTTGTTTTTGGTCGTATCGAACAACGTCTATATCTCTGAAATTATTCAGTTCATAATAATATTGTTGTGTTTGGATTGAAATGTAATTAATGCATATTTAAAAAATATTTTTAAAGTACTTGGGGAAAAAATTGTTCTCAACTATCAACCTTCAGTTTATGTACCTCATTACTTTGGGACCTAGGCTATTTTATGGTGCCTTTCAGCTTCAGTCTTTCTTAATTTTAGCATAGATTTAGAAGAAGTACTGAGCTTTTGAATATAATCTATAGATACGTGGAGCTAGCAAAAGTGAACTGATCCCACGTTGACAATGCGGTGATGTTAGACATGCTAGTTTAGTTTGTTATATGAGTTCATATGAAATGTATAAAAGCCCAGTACGTCCAGGTCCATGCAACATTTAGCGGAAAGCTGAAGCGTTACGGAAAGGAATAGGATGAGGATAGAAATGCCGCAAAAAAAAAAAGACCGAGTTTTATTATCCTGTTTGTGATCGTTCGGAATTTTATTCTATGAGTGATTTAAACAAACCCCCAGTATTGTTCTTACCAGCAGAAGACATTGACAAGGTAAATTTGGAGATTAATTATTAAGACTTTCATTGTCAACCTTTTATCATGTAGCTGACACCGG